>OY821518.1:81222104-81224604 GCA_963682025.1 Cordilura impudica
TTTAATTTTTTTATTATTTTGTTTTGATTTATTCTATTTTATTTCTTTATTTTATTATTTGCTTTGTTTTGTTTATTTATTTTGTTTATTTTAGTTATTTTATTTATTTTTTCTGTTTTATTTATTATAATTATTTTATTCAATTATTTAGTTATTTATTTTGTAAATTTTATTTAATTTATTTATTTTATTTAATTATCTTATTTTAATTAGTTTACTTATTTTTTTATTTTATATTTTATTTGTTTTATTTAATTACTTATTTTATTTATTATATTTAAATATTTATTTTATTTATATAATTTATTTTATATATTTTATATATTTTATTTATTTTATTTATTTTATTAATTTTATTTATTTTATTTAAATATTTGTTTTATTTATTGTATTTATTTAATCTATTTTAGTTACTTAATTTATTTTATATATTTTCTTAATTTAGTTGCTTAATTTATTCCATTTATTTTTAATTTTATTATGATTTATTTATATTGTTCATTTTATTTATTTTCCTTTTTTATCTGCTTTATTGATTTCACTTTTTATCTGTTTTATTTATTTTATTTCATTTCAGTTATTTATTTTATTCGTTTTATTTTCTTATTTATTATATTATTATATTGTATTTTATATTATATTATATTTCATTTTACTTTATTTAATTTATTTTATTTTTTAATTTACTGCTTTTTATATATTTTATTTTATTATATTTTATTTTATTTTTTTTTTAATTTATTTTGATTTTAGTTTTGGTGTTAATTTTATTTTTTTTTTTTTTTATTTTATTATTTTATTTTATTTTTTAATTTATTTTATTTTATTTTATTTTATTATGTTTTATATTATTTTATTTAATTTTTTTTTCATTTATAATTTTTTTTTGTTTTTTTTTTTATTTTATTTTAATGATTTTATTTTCTTTATTTTGTTTATTTTATTGATTTTATTTATTTTATTTATTTTGTTTATTTTATTTATTTTATTTATTTTATTGATTTTATTTATTTTATATATTTTATTTATTTTATTTATTTTATTTATTTGATTTAGTTTATTTATTTTATTTATTTTATTTATTTTATTTTTTTATTTATTTTATTTATCTTATTTATCTTATTTATTTTATTTATTTTATTTATTTTATTTATTTTATTTATTTTATTTACTTTATTTATTTTATTTATTTTATTTATTTTATTTATTTTATTTACTTTATTTATTTTATTTATTTTATTTATTTTATTTATTTTATTTATTTTATTTATTTTATTTATTATATTTATTTTATTTATTTTATTTATTTTATTTATTTTATTTATTTTATTTATTTTATTTATTTTATTTATTTTATTTATTTTATTTATTTTATTTATTTTATTTATTTTATTTATTTTATTTATTTTATTTACTTTATTTACTTTATTTATTTTATTTATTTTATTTATTTTATTTATTTTATTTATTTTATTTATTTTATTTATTTTATTTATTTTATTTATTTTATTTATTTTGTTTATTTTATTTATTTTATTTATTTTATTTATTTTATTTATTTTATTTATTTTATTTATTTTATTTATTTTATTTATTTTATTTATTTTATTTATTTTATTTATTTTATTTATTTTATTTATTTTATTTATTTTATTTATTTTATTTATTTTATTTATTTTATTTATTTTATTTATTTTATTTATTTTATGTATTTTATTTATTTTATTTATTTTATTTATTTTGTTTATTTTATTTATTTTATTTATTTCATTTATTTCATTTATTTTATTTATTTTATTTATTTTATCTATTTTATTTATTTTATTTATTTTATTTATTTTATTTATTTTATTTATTTTATCGATTTTATTTATTTTATTTATTGTATTTATTTTATTTATTTTATTTATTTTATTTATTTTATTTATTTTATTTATTTTATTTATTATATTTATTTTATTTATTTTATTTATTTTATTTATTTTATTTATTTTATTTATTTTATTTATTTTATTTATTTTATTTATTTTATTTATTTTATTTATTTTATTTATTTTATTTATTATATTTATTATATTTATTATATTTATTTTATTTATTTTATTTATTTTATTTATTTTATTTATTTTATCTATTTTATCTATTTTATTTATTTTATTTATTTTATCTATTTTATTTATTTTATTTATTTTATTTATTTTATTTATTTTATTTATTTTATTTATTTCATTTATTTTATTTATTTTATTAATTTTATTTATTTTATTTATTTTATTCATTTTATTTATTTTGTTTATTTTATTTATTTTATTGATTTTATTTATTTTATTTATATTATTTATTTTATTTATTTTATATATTTTATTTATTTTATTTATTTTATTTATTTTATTTATTTTATTTATTTTATTTATTTTATTTATTTTATTTATTTTATTTATTTTATTTATTTTATTTTTTTATTTATTTTATTTATCTTATTTATTTTATTTATTTTATT
>OY821518.1:81229604-81634604 GCA_963682025.1 Cordilura impudica
TTAATGTTGCTCGGGTTGTTTCAAAAGTACGGTACCTACAAGTACATGTTTTCTGATTTTGACATCTATGATAATGTAACGGCTACTCTGCTTACTAACAAATGACCCATACAAACACCGACATCTACACACATTCCATTGTTAAACCCAAATTCGTTTCTTTGTCTGCTTGTATATTGAAGTGTTTGCATAAAAGTATGCAACTCTGCCTGAGTGTGTGTGTCTGTTAATGTTTTTTGATGGCATGTTTTGGCAAAGAAAAAAAAAATTATTCACATTTATCTTTGGCCACTTTTCTTTTGGATATAATAGGAATGCCCCTTATTTTCGAAAGTATAGCAATATTGTTAAACACAAACACATACTTGTGTAGATGTAGTTGCTGATATTACACATACGAGGATGATGTCAGAACTTCTCGACCCAATAAAAAAATAAAGAAATATGACACAGCGCTACATTAAGCCAACATAGGATGACAAAAATCCAATTTTACTTATATTGACTTGAAATTCCGTATTCAGGTTCTTCTATACTGCCAGGCCCATCTTAATGGAAATATAAAATTTTTATTGTATTCACTTAAAATTTTGAGTTCAAATACGTTAAAAATAATGTATCAAAAAATTGGGGCGTTTAGATAATTGCCATGTCTGCAGGCGTCTGCTTCGAAAATAATTATTTTTTTTGTGAAACAGAGTTGGAATTCAAACTTAACTTGAATATTAATTGTAAATATAATTACTTCTTTATGTCAATTTTAGGTTACGGACTTGCTATTTGAAACATTTAAATATTTACTATTGCTTTTAAATTCTCTATTAAGGAATTTTCTTTATTTTATCCAAAAACGGGAAATTCCCAAATAATTTTTAAACGTGAGAGAAAGATACAGCTTTACGAAAGCTTAAACTTGCAGAAAGTGCTGTCATCCGTGACAAATAAATTTTCTTTTAGACGAATTTTCCATACTAACATTTTCAAAAAATTATTGGACGATTTATTATCAAATGCCAATTTTTTTTTTTTTTATTTCAAATTAATATTCTTTTTTAACATATTTCGGATTGAAAATTATTTTTTAATACCAGATTTACCAATTCATTATTTTTACATCACAATAAGTTTTTCTTATGAAAAACAAACTTTCGTTGAACAATTTTTATTACATCGCAATTTACGACAATTTATAGGAATTTCAAAAAGGTTTTTGTAATTTCTATCGTTAAAGAAAAATCATGGGAATTTGCTTTTTTTAGTATATTTTACCAGAGCTTTTGCAAATCGTATATAGCGTGTTTTTCAACTTGTGAATACAAAATGATTTAATATTTAAAACATTACTCAAACGTATACATCTATAATATTAATAGGCTAGGCGATTTCTTGTGACCGATGTTTTGTTCTACCATTTTATCCCAATTTTGACCAAACGTATATTATTCGAAAAGTATTTCTTTTTTGCAGATTTACAGATTTTACAATTTCTTCCTTTTTTTGAGTAAATTGCATTTAAAGCTGCTACCAACACATACATAAAATTATACATATGCTATGTATGTGTTTATTAAATTTGTTAATGTGCTTGTTAATGAGTTTGTTATCTTCATTCACAATAATAGCAAACTATGAAAGTGTTTGTTTGTGAATTGGCTAAGTTAAAAAATAAAGCTGCCTAGAAATTGCTCTCGAATTTCGAGCGCTGGAATCTGCTAATTTATTTTATTCTACCAATAAATAATAATCATACGCCCTGAATATGTTATGTTGTGTTATTATTTATTTAAAAAAAGGGGAAAAATTGAAATGTTTTGAAGATTTCATTCGATAAAAGTAATACAACTTAATTCGTTGAAGCTATATGCTGAAGAATGAAATGAGAAAGCATAGATACTTCTTAAGTTAAGCTGAAAAACTAAGCCAACAGACACCAAGATAAGGAAAGAATATAAAAGGTCATAAGAAAAGTTTGGCCTGAAAACGCCAAAACCTTTGGAGGTTTTACTATACTGGCCTAGCACTTTCACCCTGACTTGGAATTTCTCACGCCCATGACAATGTTCCACAGTGCATTCAATAGTTTTGGTACCCTGTTCATAGCCAGACTCTAATCCAACTCTTCATCGTTGGCAAATCTTTAATCGTAATTTTTTTTCTAATTTGGAAAGTGAAAATATTTCAGCGGGGCTAAATCTGATAAATAGGATGGTTGATGAAGATATTTGACCTTAAAAATTTTGTGTTCACTGCAATAGCGGATGAGTGGTCTGATTACTTTGAGAAAACAACAATTTCTTTTATGCCAAATGCGTCCTATTTTTTCTAGATTTCATCATTCAAACGCTGCAATAAAACTGCATTATATTGTGGAACAAATTCAAAGTTAGGTCGATACTGAGAGCGAGGGGTGAAAATAGAGGCTAAATTAGAAGACCCGTATCGCGGCGTTTGCTCATGTTAGTTCGAATTTTTTTTTAATCAACCTTCGAACTTTGCAGTGAAATGCCGATTTTCAGCATATTGTTTATATGGTTTTTTGGCTATAACTCGTCGACTAATTGATATTTTTTCAATCTGTAAAAGCCAAATTATTGCTAGAGACCTGTGCAACAATTAAAATTTTTTAAAAAATTGATTTAGAAAATTTTTGTGGTGCTTATGTGGAAAAATTATTTTTTTTTCATGCTTTTTGAAAATATTTTCCACAAAACTAAGTTTTTTTTGCTTTCTGTTTGATCTATAATATGTTTCTCAGTTTCTTCAATAAATTTCATTTGAAAAGAAAATGGTCTTAGTCGATAATTTGTGTTAAAAATCCCAAAACCATTATATAAATAGCGATTTAGGTAGAAGTAATTAAAAAGGGAAGTTCCAAGAATTAGGAATAAGTAAAACAACTTTTTTGTTTTCAACCACCGATTTTTTTTTATTTCGTACAGGCGAACAAATTTCAAAAATGAAGATTCAGTTAAGACTCGAAACTCAGCTGACGTCTTTTAATTTTCGCTCGTTCGTGATAAAATTCGCTATTAATTTTTTTGAAACTTATTTCATTTTGTGAGTCATTTAAGTTAAGTGCATCGGTTTCATAAAAATAATAAGTGTATTAAAAATGACGAAACCAAAATGTAAAATGGACCATTTTGGTAATGTTTGTGGACGTTTCATAACAAGCGATGAAAAATGTGGCAATGCGAGTGATTTTTTTTTTTTTGGAAGCCTATAAACAATATTTCTCGCAAGAGTTTATCACTGACGTAAACTATGCCCCTAAAAAAGTTTGCTTTAATTGCTATTCAACTCTTATGCAATGGAAAAGTGAAAAGAAGAAGGCTATGCATTTTGGTATACCAATGATGTGGTTAGACAACAGCCCGCATCAAGAAGAAAATTGCTATGGATGTATCAACTACCATAATACTTTGAATAGAAGGAAAGCAAAGAATAAAACTTATGTAGCAGTGCCAAGTGTCCAATTACCATTACCGCACTCAGAACTTGTTCCAGTACCAACATACCGAAGTATTGATTTTCCAACAGATATCAGTACTACAACCGCCGCTGATACATCCATGGATTTCTTCTCAGAATACGACCCTGGTGAAGGTACATCCTATGAAACATCAAAGGACCCAATCCTAGTCACATAAAACCAATTGGATGGAATTGTTGCAAATTTGTGTTTGACTCAGAAAAAATCAGAACTACTGGCTTCATTTTTGAAAGGAAATAATTTGCTGGCGAAAGGTACCAAAGTAACAGCATATCGAAAACGCCAAATAGAGTTAGAAAAGTTCTTCAATGTGAATGATGCAAAAAATTTCGCTTATTGCAACGATATTGAAAAGTTAATGGAGACGATAGGGTTAACCTATAAAAAAGATGATTGGCGTTTATTCATCGGTAGTTCACTAATCAGCTTAAAAGTTGTGCTTTTGCACAAGACAAATAGAATGCCTTCTGTTCCGATTGCGTATAGCACTGATACTAGTGAAAATTTCGATAATTTGAAACACATTCTGGAAGTAGTCAAATATAACGAACACCAGTGGCGCATTTACTGCGACCTCAAAATAGTTTTATTGATTACAGGCTTAACAGCATCTGGCCGTCCAAAATATCCGTGTTTTTTGTGCGATTGGGATTCACGATACGGAGAAGGTATTAAAGGAAGAAACCAGAACAAACAGCATAACTGGAATAGTCGCATTGGACGGAAATGGCCTAAAGAAAATAGGCTACACGAAAGTCTTGTACCTGAAATGAAGATTTTGTTGCCGTTGCTCCACATTAAACTTGGCATTGGTAAAAATTTTTTGAAATGTATCGCAAAAAGACCAGCAGTATTCAACAGCTAAAAAGACATTTTCCCAAGACTAAATAACGCCAAAATTCAGGAAGGGGTTGCTAATGGTCCTGTCATACGGAAACTAATGAGTCATCAAGATTTTGACCAAGTTCTGACAGACCCAGAATTAAATGCATGGCTCGCATTGAAAGCACTCATTAAAGGACTTTTGGGTAAAGAACGCAGAGACAACTACAGGCTATCTGTTGCAAACATGTTGGAAGCTTTCGATGAAATTGGGGTTAATATGTCGTACAAAATGCATCTCTTGCAACAGCATCTTGATCAACTCGCTCAACAGTTGCCAACTGAATCTGATGAGCAAGGCGAACGTTATCAACAAACTGCGCTTCCATTTGAAATAAGGTAACTGTAGAGTGTGCATAGTTTGAATTCCTAGATTTTTCTAATATCTTTCTCAGAGTGCACAATTTAAACATGTTAACGATTGAAAACTATTTTCGTTTCAGGTACAGATGAAAGAAATCTCCAGATGCAATACTCGCTGAAATTTGTTGGTGGTAGAAAAACACCTTTGAAGAAGAGGAAGACGAGGAAAAAGAGGAAGAAGGGGAATACAAAGATGAAATTCCAAAATATCTGTTGGACGAAATTATCGACCTTTCTGATGATGATGACGATGACCAAGATATTAGAGAGAGCAATGATGTTGATCCACAGCCGCCTGCTAAACAGCAACTGGCCAAATCATTAATTTAATTTATTTAATTTTTTTTACTTAAAACTTTTCATAACTAACATTTCAAAAATATATTTTTTTTTCCATATTTTTATAATTTCTTTTTCAATGTTTCTTCTAAACCAACACTGAACAAAATTGGTACATAAAAAATGAGAAGAAAATTAATATTAAGCTGGAAAACGCAAGTTTTTTATTATGATTGTTTTCTTTTCAAATGAAATTTATTGAAGACACTGAAAAGCATATTATAGATCAAACAGAAAGCAAAAAAGACTTAGTTTTGTGGAAAATATTTTCAAAAAGCATAAAAAAAAATAATTTTTCCAACATTTTGCTTCATAAGCACCACAAAAATTTTCTAAATCAATTTTTTTAAAAATTTTGATTTTTGCACAGGTCTCTTGCAATAATTTGGCATTTACGGATTGAAAAAATATTATTAGTCGACGAGTTATAGCCAAAAAGCCATATAAACAATATGCGAAAATCGGCATTTGACTGCAAAGTTCGAAGGTCGATTAAAAAAAAATTCGAACTAACATAAACAAACGCCGCGATACGGGTCTTCTAATTTAGCCTCTATTTTCACCCCTCACTCTCAGAATTGACCTAACTTTTGCTAACCTGAATTTCTTCCACAGTGTAATTTAAAGCATAGAACCTCATGATCCACCATGTCAAACGCTTTGTAATGGTCAAGTACGACAGGAAAAGAAATTGCTCCAGTATCAATACTTTCCCGTATATACACTGAAACATCTATGAGTGCTGATATACAACTATGCTTGGGTCGGAAACTTGATTGCCTTTTTGTCAGTAAATCGTTATCATTAATATGCTTGCTAATTTGTCTATGAAAAAACCTCAAAAAACTTCAAAAACCTTGGATAGATAAGGTAGTATGGCAATTGGACGATAATCGTTATTCGATTTTGGGTCGGGTATAATTTTTGCGTGTTTCCAACTTTGCGGGTAAATACTCTTTGTAATTGTATTATTAAATATATACGTTATAAATGGCAGAACGTGCGGTAAAATAATTTTTAAAAATTTAGGATGCATATTATCAAACCCTACAGTAGCGCGTCCCGATTTCGTTTTTTTTTTTTCGAATTTGAAAATGCTTACGGGAAAAATAGCAGAAAAAAAAAATTTTTTGGAAAAAAACCAGATGGCTACCGGATCCTAAAGATTGCACTCCTAGTGCATTTTGAAAAAAAAAATTTTTTTTTTCATTTTCAAAAAATTAAAGGCAGAAGTTGCGCATACCGAGTACATTCCGTGAAAAATATTAATAAAATTTCCGTAGAGCAATTTTCGTGCAGAGTTGCATCTTAATGATGGAAAGTGAGTATATGTTTTTTTTTTCTTTCTTTCTTTCAATCTAAATTAGTCTCAAAAGCTGCGCAAACTAGAGGATATTAGTAAAAACTATTTCAAAAAATGTGATAGAGCTTTTCTGGTCAAGCGCACAGTGGAACGAGATGGACTTTTTTGTAAAATTTACTTGAAAACCATTTAACATTTTTTTTAAATAGTTTTAACGAAAGCGCTCTGTTTTTCATACCTTTTGAGATTAATTATTAATATTTTTCCCGGAATGTACGGAATGTATTACGCTACTGTTGGCGTCAATTTTTTGAAAATCAAAAATATTTTTTTTTTTTTTTTTCAAAATACAACTAGAATTGCAATCTGAGGATCCGGTAGTCATCTGGTCTTTTGTTCAAAAATTCATCATTTTGGCAAGCAAAAAAAAATTCGGGACACGCTACCCTGCAGCATTAGTTTCAATTGCTTGACAGCTTGAAAATACATCTTCTTTGTTTATACAACTAAAACAGAATGAGTTGGATTGAGGGGCTAAAATTCCTCTTTGATCATAAAAGTTAATATATAAAGTAATAGTAGGGAGATTCATGAAAGATACATTGATTTTATCTAGATTCTACATCTGTTTCAGTAGATACTAATGACGATGATTCTCCTACATCAATTTCTCGTATAGTTCTCCAAGTTTTCTTAGTACTAGCTGCAGATGAAAAACGACATGAATAGAATTTGGATCTAGCAGTTTTGATCATCCTGTTAACTTCTCTTCGTGCATTTACATACACCGTATGTAGATCAGTGATTTTAAACATTTTCCAGCATTTATATGCAATTTCCCTACGAGTAATAGCTAATTTTAATTTATTGAACCACGGTTTCTTCCTGGTATTTTTCCTCCAAGTTCTCACCGGAACAGATTTACTAAAAACTTGCAACAAATTATCCTCTAGATATTCCAGTTGATTATCAACCGAGGGCATATAGTAGATACTGCTCAAATTTATTCCTGATAGCTCAACAGATATATTGGCATAGGTTATGTGATCAAAATCATAATATGTAATAGTTTCACTTTCATGCTGAAGTTTGAAGTCATATGCCAAGTCATAAAGTACTATCCATATGTAAATTATATATGCGGATAGTTGTGGAACCACCCTCGAACGTGGTATAATTAACCTTAAGATGATGAATTTTCACAAAAGCGACATAAACTCCAAACCAAAATAACTAAAAAAATTCCTCAAAAAAAATTCTATGCCAGAAAGAAATTTCATGATGATTTCAAATATTCTGCTGGTGAAAAAGAGACCTGGGCCCACATTTTGTATTTTTTCGAAAAGTTAAAATTTCAGAAATTCACTTCTAAATTTTTTATGCAAATTTCAAGGGTTACGTCACGTTTCGCCTTATAATATGTGCACATTAAACCCAAGCCTTGGACAAATTCCGAATTTTTCTTCTGTTTTAGACCATTTTGAAACAATTTAATGACTCCTTATCGCATAACGGGTTAAACTTGTTATGCGAAAAGATTTAGAATGTTAAACAAACATTCATACAACATTTGAAACTTTATTCTGGTCCAATGATGCTTCTGTGTTCGTTTAGCTATAAGTACGAATAGTGTGAGGTAATTTCTTTCTTAGCAATTTTTATTGTATTGTTGCTAATGTTTGTCTCACTCTGTTTGGTCTTCTAACACTGTATGTACTTATGTATGTGACATATTAAAAGCATTTTTCGACAATTTCTCTACCAAAAACAAAAACACTAAAAACTTTAAATAAAACAAAGACAAACTAGCATATTTCACATAAGAAAATAGCAAAAAGAAACAAAATCTTCGAAATGTAATAAAATTTCACAAGATGTTATCGAAAGACATGAGTCAGTCGAAAAATACAAAAAAAAAAAAAAAAAAAAAAAAAAAAACATAACCACAGAAATGACAAATATCAATAAAAGTTTTCTGTGCAAATATGCACAGACAACTTTGGTATTGAGAATAATCAAAACCGTTTTTTGAATTCAAAGGTATGAGGAAAAACGTTAAGCGACCTCTAAAATATTCAAAAATATGGGAGCAATATTCTATGTTGGAGTCTGTTTCAAAAATTTTAGGAACTGTTTCAGTAAGATGTTTCAAATATGCCAGTAGAATATTAATTTTTGTTGTGCCATGTTGAAATAAATTTATATGAACTGAAGTTACCTAAATCATTTTCCCCCCTAAAAATTAAAAATTTGCATCAAAAAAAAAGTTATTTCACATGAAAATTGTGCTGTCTCAAAAAAAATTTTCACAACAGCTTTTTATAAACGTTCGTAAATGAAACTGATTTATATGATACGTAAACAAATATTAAATATGCACTACAAGAAACAAGAACGATCAATATCAGTAGTGCCAACTAAACAAAAATTTACAGCTTATTTTCATTTCAGAACAGTCTCAAATTCATAAAAAATTATTTTACCTCCAAAATAACTTTTTACTTAAAATCAAGGTTCAGAAAATACACACATGAAACACACAATGTTCTGTATATTTTAAGTCGTGTTTAAAATATAACTGAACTCGAACCTGTTTATTGTACATATTCTGTTTTTTCTTACTACACGAGCCACAACACGACTTAAAATATAACTGAACTCGAACCTGTTTATTGTACATGTTCTGTTTTTTTTTTTTTCAATACACGTACCAGAACATGAACTTCAAATAAAGCAACAATCAAAAATGTGTGCTTTATGTGTGATTGAAACAAAAAGTACGTGATACAAAAATGTTCGTGTAAATAACGAAATATTAAAACGAACACAGTCATGGTTGTGTTGGGCACCGAAGAAAATTTAAAAACTAACATAATTGATATGAAAATAAAAATATGTGTGTGTTGGTCTAAGTTATGTTTGTTTACATATATGTACGAGTTTTTTATTCAGTGTGTGTTTTTTCCTGAACTCTGCTTAAAATTGAATATAAGGCCTAGAAATTACACGATATTTTAGGAGTTATGGTTGAAAATCATCTAGTTTTAATAAAATGTTCCCTAAACGTACTCGTAGATATCTGTGGTTTTCTATAATAACAGCGTATGTCATAAAATCAAAATTTTCAGGGGAGCCAAAAAACGTTATATTTGAAATTATGGGCTTGATACAAAGATTTTAGAGCTTTTTATTTACCAGTCCTGTAGATATGGGCAATACATACTTTATATAAAATTTTGAGTCAAAAATCTTCAGAGGAATGGATCCTGGAGAAGGATGAAAAAAAAAATATTTAAATTATACTTAAAGTGTGTGCAGATAAAATAACTTATGTCGACAAACGTCGCACCAAACGTGGACCATATTTTGAGAAGGCGGTCAAAAAAAAATTTTGTTTTTTGTTACCGATTTTAAAGTTATGTTATTCATTTGAAAGTAAATACTAGTAAACCTCGGGAGCCAAAAAATTGCGACTCTATCTCAACAATATCACAGCGAACAGGGTCTTCGAAAATGGGCTTTCTCAGTATTTTGCTAAAATTAAAAATTTCTTTGTAAATTTTTATTTTTGAAGTGAAATAAATTTTAAATAATTTTGTGGCTACCATAATTAATGTTAAAAATGTAAAATCACTGAGTTAATCTGAAATTTAAAATTTTCCGAAAATCTCCTACTTAATTGAGCATAACTCCTGCCAGTCAAAAGCAGTCAGAAAAGATCTTGCACTCTTCTATAGTCCGAACCCTCCCCTAAACTCCTATACCCCATTATATACCTGCCAGTTTCCACCCGTGTGCACCAGAACATTTTTTCTTACCCAAGGTTAGATATTTTCTGCAAAATTCATGATTACAAAAGTTGTCCACTATGTGGTTAGGATATATTAAGTTTGAGGTGATGTTTGTAACTGCCAAAAATATTGGACCTTTATCCATCTTTTATTATACGGATCGACTCAAAAACACTTTCTGAGTCGATTAAACGATATCCGTCTGTCCGTCTGAGTGTTATGAATAGAAAAGTTGGTCGTACCGGTGCACCGCGGTGTATTTTTTTGCGTGTCGGTAGAGTTGTCAGTAGTTGATATACTTATAAAAAAGGGTTGAGATATAATGCGCTTAATTGTTACAGGTACATTTACATAGGTATCTTTCAAAAACATTAATAGTCTGAATTAAAGTTGTATAGTTTAAATACCTGACAAAATGGGAAACAATTTAAATAACAGATAAATGGTAAAAAAAAACTATTGCGACATAGCCCATTAAGATATGAACAGGCATGCTTCACCTTTTAAAAGAAGTTAGGGTGTGGATTTTTTATGCTTCTAAAAGTGGTAATAAAAGATACAAATTTTTATTTTACATAATTGCAAGAAAGAGTATTTATAATAATGTTTCCACAATTATTATTCATTACAATTTGTGCAATGGCTAAGTACTGTTACAGAGATCTGGCTGATATTTATCTTCAACGAAATAATCTAGACGATGTAATTTTGCACATAGTGAGCAACGACTTCTTTAAGAATTGTAACCTAGAATACATTGAAATGCACAAAGGAAAAATTACTAATTTTGCATCGAATTTGAAAAGACGGTACATTGAATGCTCTCATAGCAAGGTAAATATGAACAAACGTTACCAAGGCTGGTTAATAAAGGAACTTATTTTTGAGAGTGCATCTACAACTGCCAACGAAAGTGGAAAAAAGGGTCGACCAGCAAAACCAATTGACGGATGTAGTGAAAGATCTCGAAGGCGCAAGCTGGAGAATATCAATGAAGAAATTTCTCAAAGAATTATTAAGGATTCATTTTTGCACCAAATTCAACCAACCCAAAATAAAAAAAATAAAATTGAAATAATTCAAAAAATAGTAGAAGTGAGCCGAAGGCGCACAAAGAGGATTTTGAAAAGCATTCCTACATCAATTGAAGATAAGAAATTTACGCCGGAAGAAGCGTTCGCCCTATTTTTGGATATAAGGAATTGCAGAAGCGAACCAATGAAAATAATTGTGGGATTTTCCCAGAGTATCGAGATTTAGTTTCTGCCAAAAAAGAATGCTTACCTTCACAATCTGCTATTAGTGTCACTTCAACATCAGCAGAAATAAAATTGCAAGATCTGCTTGAACATACTGCAGAACGATTGCTAAATACGCTTGATACTGATCATTTAAAAAAAATTGGTAATGGCAGCATCAATTTAATTTCTAAATGGGGATGTGATGGATCCTCTGGTCAGAAACAATACAAGCAATTTAATGCCGAAAATTCATCAGATGCTAATTTATTTATGGTATCTTTCGTTCCATTGCGCTTAACAAAAAGGTATAGCGTCTTAGAGCCGTCAAAAAATGAAATTCCTTCTTCAACAAAGTATTGCAGACCAATAAAATTTGCATTCAAAAAGGAAATCAAAGATGTCATAACTGAAGAAGTTCAAAAAATAAAAGATCAAATTAAGGAACTTCAACCAGTAATATTTAAATTTGATGACCAAGACATTGAAGTACGTTTTAAAATGTGTCTCACAATGATTGATGGAAAATTAGCACAAGCTTTATCTGGAACAAAGTCAACGTCAAGCTGCATTATATGCCAAAAGACATCAAGTTAGTTAAGCCAACCCCCACCAGAAGACGATAGTTTTAAGGAAGCCTACGAATTTGGAATGTCCCCTCTTCAGCTAGAATACGTTTCATGGAGCATATTCTTAAATTGGGTTATGATTTGGAGTTTCGGAGAAAAAAGAAAGCCAAAAAAACACAAATTCAACAAAAATATATACAGCTCGGCCTCGTAATCGACCAACCAAAACAAGGGAAAGGAAACACAAATGATGGAAATACTGCAAGGAGATTTTTTTCCGATCCGGAAACTGCAGCATCTATCACAGGTGTAGATCATGAATTAATAAGACGATTCAAAATCAGATTACAAGTTCTAGCATGCAGCAGAAAGATAAATCCAAAAAAATTTGAAGAGTACTCCAATAAAACCGCTATACTTTATAATGAAAAATACTCTTGGAGATATATGCCATCCACAGTTCATAAATTTTGTACCATGAGGAACAAATAATTCAAAACACTATGCTACCAATAGGAGATCTATCTGAAGAAGCGCAAGAAAAAAGGAACAAAGACTACAGATTCTTTCGCGAGCACAACACAAGGAAAATATACAGATGTTGTACTAATGAAGACCTTATCACTATTTTGTTGTGCACTTCAGATCCATATATGTCCAACATTCGTCAAAAATGGAAAACTACCTCTATTAAATTAGACGAAGAAGCTAAGCAACTTCTAGAAGATGAAAATCAAGGCTATTTAGAAGAAATTTTTACTAAAATTGGTTGATTTAAAGTACTTTTTCATTACACTAACAATAAGTTACACTTTTTTTATATAGTTAAAAAAATTTCTAGATAAAAATTTATATATTTTGTAAAGTTACAATAAAAATTGTTATATTTCATAAATCTACCATAAAAATTGATATAGAAATATTTAAAAAGACAATAAAAAAAAAATTTAACTAAAGCAAAAACAAACGAGTTTTTCATTGAAACTTCTTTATCTTGAACCGATATAAGGTAACTTTTACGTTCGCTGCTTAATAAATTATATTTTAACTCGGGATCTTCAAAAAAAAAAAACAACCTTTGGCCCTTGTGCACATTAGGACTAAAAAGTTTACGGGGGCCAAAGTTTGGTATTTTCTGAAAAAATTAACTTGATAAATTGTTAAAAAATATTAGTTGTAAAATTAACTGAAAAAATAAGACATTATATTAAAAAAAAACTTTTTTTACCTTTTAACACTTCACTTTTGTAATAAAATTCAACTACAAATGAAAATGTATATTAAACCCTCCGTAACTTGTTTTCTTTTCGGTCGAGAATTACGTTTTATAGCAAAACTTAAAGGCTAAAGTCTCACCTACCAAACAGAAAAACCGCATATCAAAATTACAATCCAATCAAAAGTTATAGATTTTTGACCGCCTTCTCGTCAAATGGTCCACTGTGCGTCGTTTTCTTTGAAAAAGAAAACTACCAATGCTACCGACCACCCATGTAGACATAAGTTGTTGTTGCTTGAAAAATGGATTTTTTTGTTCGTCAACAAAAAGTTAACGGGACTTAGGATGAGAATATAACAACGTATCAAGAACAATAGTGACAAAAAATAACAGAAATAAACACAAAAGTTTTTACAAGTGGTTATAAACTGAAAACTAATCCAAAATTATTTTTCATTATTTTTTTTTTCATTAATAACAACGTATGTCGCTATGTGTTGTTTTCTGAGGTTGACATACGTCGTTAGTGCTGCAAATTAATTTAATAAACATTTAAGTTACTTCGTTATTTAAAGAAAAAACTCAGAAATGGTCAATATTTTTTTTTTTAATTTAACATATGTAAAGAGCGTTAAAAATTAATATAATTGGCATCGTTAACTCAAAACTGACAAAAATGGACATACGCGGTTATTCCAGAAAACCACAGATATATCTACGATTACTTAGTATTCCATTTCAAAGTTCTCGTGCACAAATATTTCTTAAATAACTGTCATCCTAATGTATACTTATGTTTTATGAGTCATTTTGATATCAACACATATTATAATTTATATATCCATATTTCTGCTTTTTAATGTATCTGTGAATGTGTATTAATAGCGTTTCTTTTTTTGTGTTTACGCGCTGGTTTGGTGATACATTGGTTGATGATAGGATGCTAACTCAATTCTAGAAAATCTTTTAATTTTTGATTCAATTCCAACTCAAGATTGAGAAAAAAAAAACTTGTTATTTATGTACTTAAAATATGAAATAAATAATAAAAAATAATACAATTTGATATCATAGTAGATATAAAAGCGTTAAAAACATAACTGCAGTTAAATAATTTTCTGCAAAATATAAATTATTAAGCAAGAGTGTTAAGGTTTACTCTTACGAATCTTTAATAAGACACTTCATTAAGAAAAAAAACTTTTTTTTTAGAAAATTTTCTTTTTAAAGAAAATTTATTTTTTTTTTTTAAGAAAAGGAAAGTTTTAAAGAAAAGGTGCCATTTTCAGAAAAAGTACTTTTTTAACAAAAGAAATTATACTTTTTTATGTAAAGGTACCTATTTTAACAAAAGTTACTTTTATTAAGAAAAATTGCTTTTTTAAGGAATGGAACTTTTTATGAAAGGGTACCTTTTTTTAAGAAAAATTACTTTTTAAGACATGGTACTTTTTTAAGAAACGGTACTTTTTTAAAGAAAAATCCCTTTTATAAGAAAGGTTTTTTTATAACCAGTACATTTAAAGAAATATGTTTTTAAGAAAATTAATTTTATTTTGGAAAAGGTACTTTTTTAAGAAAAAAAATACTTCTTTAAGAACTGGTACTTCTTTTGGAAAGGTTGTTTTTAAGGAAATGCATATTTTTTTTTAAACAACTTTTTTAAGAAACGGTACTTTTAAAGAAAATTTACTTTTTTAACCAAAGTTTTTTTTTTTTCAAGAAAAAATACTTTTTTAAGAAAACCTATTTCTCAGGGACCGAAAATAACAGTTATTTTGAAATTATAAAAAAAGGCATATAGAAGGAAAAGTCGGAGAACTGATTCAATTATACCGTATTCATCCTTATGAACTATTGATTTTTAAAATTTTGATTTTTATTTTTTCGAGCAAAAGTTACAGTTATTTTTTGATTTTTATTTTTTCAAACAAAAAAAAAATAGTTCTTTTTCTGATTTTTATTTTTGCGAGCAAAAATAAAAGTTATTTTTTATAAAAGTTATTTTTTATTTTTTCAAGCCAATATCAATGCTAATATCAAGTACATTTTAAATATCACAATTAAATTTTAAGTGCTCAAAAATTTTCTACTGACAAATTGTACCGCAACTTTCCTAGAATCAATTTGAGGGCTGAAAAGGGTCTCTCTATACTAACCAGGGAAATAAATAATACTAACTGTTCCAGTATTCCATCAAATCCTATTCAGTGTTTTTGGTAAAGTATATAAATCATACTGTGGAGACCATAACAATATTAACTTTTATAAAATAAAAATCAAAAAATATCTTTTATTTTTGCTTGAAAAACAAAAATCAATAAATAGCCGTTATTTTGCTCAAAAAAATAAAAATCAATAAATTAGTACAAAGTAAAGCTGTATACATACAAAGTAAAGCTGTATGGTACGAAAACTGAAACTAACCACACTGCTCGTAGGCCTGACTTTAGGTGAGTGTGTTAAAGCGCTGACCAAAAAGTGCAAGTACGAGTGTATGTGAAGGTTCATGGTTCAAAACCTCACGGCCGCCCTAAGTAGAAAAAATTTTCATATAGAAACAATCTATTCAATTAAAACATAACAACTATCACAATGTTCAATAAATCGCTGATGAAGGCTGAAATGCCAGAAACCGGTCCGATTAAGAATACAGTGCAGTTATGAATTTTTGAAATATATGCTTTCTTCTTCTTTACCACGCACCATTTAATAACTGTTATTTTTGTGTCAAAGCATAAAAATTAAAAAAAAATGTTATTTTTGTTTAAACAAATAAAAATCAAAAATAACTGTTATTTTTGCTCAAAAAAATAAAAATCAAAAAATAACTGTTATCATCTGACTTTTATGAAAAAAGGAATAACACTGTACAACACAAAAAAAAAAAAATTACAAGGTCCGGCCTATAAATTTTGATAGAGGAGACAAAAAACACACGTGTATCGGCGTTTTAAAAGTTTACATCTGAATTTCATTTGAAGGGGGGGGTTAAAGTTTCCCAGCTCTGGCACATTTTTAAAAGAGCAAAAAAGGGATTTAAGGGGCTAAAATGTTCGGCAAAAATATTCGCCGTGAAATTTTACTATAAGTCTCTGAATACACCAAAACGGAAAATTCAACCAGAAAGTCAGAAATAAGACACAACAAAAGAGAGCTTAGGGTTAATTTCGCATTTATTAAAGTACCCCAGTATAACCCCTTAAATCCCTGTTTTAATTGTGTTTTTTACTCTTTCCAGAGCTGGGAAACTTTAACCACCTCTCAACTGAAATTCAGATATAAACTTTTAAAACGCCGATATACGTGTTGTACAGCGTAATTATTACGGTCCCTGGTATTTCTTAACAAAATCCATTATTTTCAGGTACTTTTTTTGAGAAGGTCCCCTTTTCAGAAAATTGTTTTTTTTTTTTTTTAAAAATGTAAATTTTTAGGAAAAGCTATTTTTTAACAAATGTACTTTTTTAAGAAAGAGTTCCTTTTCAGGTATTTTTTCAAGAAAATTTACTTTTTTAAGAAAATTATTTTTTTAAGAAACGGTACTTTTTTAAGAAAAGACACTTTTTTAATAAAAGGAATTTTCAAAGAAAAATTACTTTTTTAAGAATAAGTTATTTTTTAAGAAGCGGTAAGTTTTTAAGAAAATTTAATTTTTTTTAAAAATTTACTTTTTAAGAAAAGGTAAGTTTTTAAGAAAATTTACTTTTTTAAGAAAATGTACTATTGTATGAAAATATGCCTTTTGAAGGAAAGGTACTCTTTTAATAAAAGGCAATTTTTTAAATTAAAAAAGGTGCTATACAAATAGAAGACCCTTTTTTAAAGAAAGAGACTTCTATAAGAGAGCACCTTTTATAAGAAAAGGTACTTTTTTTTAAGAAAAAGTAATTTTTTCACAAATGTTACTTTTTTAAGAAACAATACATTTTATTTTTACTTTTTAGGAAAATGTACTTTTTTAAGAAATGATACTATTTTTAAGAAAATGTACTTTTTAAGAGATGGTATTTTTTTAAGAAAATGTATTTTTTTATGAAACGGTACTTATGAAGAAAATGTACATTACTAACGAAATGCTATTAAGAAAATGGACTTTTTCTAAGAAAAAAGGTTTTTTAATAAAAAGCACTTTTTTAATAAAATGTGATATATTAAAAAAAGCACTTTTTTATAAAATGTACTTTTCCAAGGAACATTCTTTTCTAAGAATAAGTTCCTTTTTAAGGAAAGTTAAGTTTTTAAGAAAATGTACTTTTTTAAGAAAATTTACTTTTTTAAAGATAATGTACAAATTTAAGAAAATGTACTTTTTTAAGAAAAGATACTTTTTTAATAAAAGGTACTTTTTTAAAAAAAAAAGTGCTACATTAATAAAAGGCACTTTTTTTAAGAAAGGTATTTCTGTAAGAGAGCATCTTTTATAAGAAAAGGTACCTTTTTAAGAAAAAGTACTTTTTTCAGAAAGCTTGCTTTTTTCAGAAAATGTACTTCGTAAGAAAATTAGTTTTTTAAGAAAATTTAATTTTTAGGAAAATGTAATTTGTTAAGATAATCAAATTTTTTTAATAAAATATACTTTTTCACAAACAGACAATTTTTAAGAAAAGGTACTTTTTTTTAAGTAAAGGTGAATTTCTAGGAAAAGGTAGTTTTTGAAAAAAATACTTTTATAAGAAATTTTTAAAAAAAAAAATACTTTTTGACACTTTTTTTATAAAAAGAATTTTCTTAACAAAATTTTACTTTTTAATAAATTTTACTTCTTAACAAAATTTGCTTTTTTAAGAAAATTTACTATTTAAAGAAAATGTACTTTTTTAAGAAAAGATACTTTTTTAATAAAAAGTGCTTTTTAACAAAAAGTGTTTTTTTAAGTACAGATCCTTCGTTAAGAAAATGCAACTGTTTTAAGGAAAAGTACTTTCCTAGGAAATGCTACTTTTTTAAGAAAATGTACTTTTTTAAGGAAAAGTACTTTCCTAGGAAATGCTACTTTTTTAAGAAAATGTACTTTTTTAAGAAAAAGTACCTTTTTCAAAAAAATTATTTTTTTTTTGATAAATTTCACTTCCTATAAAAAAATTTATTTCTTTAAGAAAAATTTCTTTTTTAAGATAAGATACCTTTTTTAGAAAGAGTATTTTTTTTAATAAAAAAGGTATTTTTTAAGAAAAGGCACTCTTTTAAAAAAAGGTACTTTTTTTAGAACAGACCCTTTTTTAAGAAAATGTACTTTTCTAAGAAAAAGTACTTTCTAGAAAAAGGTACTTTTCAGGGAAAAGGTGCTTTTGCAAGAAAATTTACTTTTTTAAGAAATGTGCATTTTAAGAAAAGGGGAAATAAAATAAGAAAATATACCTTTTTAAGATAATGTTCCCTAACAAAACGTATTTTTTAACAAAACATACTTTTTTAAGACAATGTACTTCTTTTAAGAAAATGTACTTTTTTTTTAAGAAAAACTATTTTTTTAACATAAGATACTTTTTTAAAGAAAAGTTACTTCTTTAAGGGGGGGGTAAGGTTTTAAAACCTTTTTTTTTTTTTGATTTCTCTTTCTGAATGCACAACATGTCGAGAGTGCTGTGTCAAAATTTCAAGTAAATCGGAGCAAAACTTAAGAAGATACAGCGCACAGTGGCGCCATTTGAGTTTTTTCGTTGCAAAAATCATATCTTTTGAACCGAATAACATAATTGAACAGTTTAAACAGCATATGATAGATAACTGTTCAGCCTATGAAATGAGCATCTGGAAAGGGTGCTACGCTTTGTAGGGGCCTACTTATGGGTTATCAAAGTTAACATTTGTAGAAAAATCAATTTTATGGTAACTAAAATAAGTTATTTTTACATTTTTAGATTTTTTTATTTTTTTTCTTTAGGGTTTTATGTTTTAAATTATTACCCAACAAATTAAAAAAAAATTACTTCTTTTTTAAATTTATTTTTTCAATTTTCTGTAAAATATTCATCACAATTCGTAAGAGAAGGTATATCTAAAAGACTAATCATTTCTAAACTATAATTATTTTCTAACTCTATTCGTGACTTCACATGCCGCAGGGAAGAAATAAGTGGATCGGAAGATGCTGCCAACATGTTGAAGAGGTCCTCATTTTGCCTTACCCTTGATGCTTTGAATGTGTTCTGCAATCTATATTTTTTATAAAATTTGTTAAGAGACTCCTGTGCTTCTTCAGAAAGCTCTCCAATTGGCAAAGACTGGTACTCAATTATATCTTTGCCATGCGCCAATATTTTATGGACGGTCGGGGTCAACTTCTTCTGTGGATACATTTCTGCTAAAAGAGATGCAGTTTTCGATGCATATTCTCCATATTTTGTAGAATTGACATTTTCTTTGCAGTTTAAAACATTCAAGATCGTTCCCAATCTTTTCACGATTTGATTGGCAATTCCAGTGATTCTAGTTACTGCCTCATCATTTTCAAAAAATCTCCTAGAAGCGTTTCCATCGTTTAAGTTACCGTATCCGTGCTTGGGACAGTCTACTTTTAGTCCAACTTGTTTAAAAAAAGCATCCTGTATTTGCTTCTTTCTGATCTTTTCCTTATCCTTTATTGATGTATTTTATCGAAGTTTTCCTCCTCTTATGGTAGGGTATACGCCAGTTTTAGCAAGAACTCCATACACATTATCCTTGCGTGCAATGGTGACATTCCATATTTGTAATTCTCCTCGTTAGTAGAATCGTTTAAATTACCAAAGTTCTTCTGACTCTTTTTGCAAATCGGGCACGACAATGTTGAGGTTGTTCCTGTCAGTTCGTTTATGACTTTTCCGTCAACCATGGTCAGGTGGAACTCGTAATTGCATTCAATATATTTTCCTTCTCCAATTTGCAGCTTTGTAGGCTTAATCTTGCTTATTTGTTCTTCAATGCCCTTCACCGTGGTCCTTATGAGTTCTGCCGATTCCCTTGCAAACTGAAACATTATTGGTCGGCAATAATGCACTGATGACGGACGTGGATTTTTCCAGTGTAGGGAAACATCAGATTTTAGCCGCAAAGGAACAACAGATGCCATAAACATATTTCCATCCGATATTGTAGCGTCATCTGAAGATATCCTTTGCTTATAAACGCTTTGTCCGGATGATCCATCGCAGCCCCATTTGCTGATCAATGTCAGTTTCTCAGGAAGAATTTTCACCTCATTTTCAGGAAGACTCTCCAACAACCGTTTTGCTGTATGGCCCATGAGATCCTGCAGATTGGCTTTCACAGAGACTTCCGTAAATTCCGTATGCAGTGGTCGTGAATTTATTTTGGCTTGTGTAATATGCTTGTATCCTGGTAAAACGTCAGCCCCGTGTCGCATCAAGGATGCCCGTAGTATCTCATATTTTTCTTTGGAAAGTTGTAAGTCCATAAACAATGCCAAGGCTTCTTCGGAACCATACTTTTTAATGTGTGCGTTTGTGGGCGTGGGAATGCTTTCCTTAATCCTTTTTATTCGCAGTGGGCTTGCATCAGCAACAGATTTTGTAATCTGTGACCTAACTCTTTCACTATCCTTTGTATATTTAATAGACAGCGAGTCCGATAAATGCTTCGTGGTCAAGTCATTGGTGGCATCGGCAAGTTTCCTCTTTCTTGTGAAAATTGAACACTCCTCAATACTTTTTTTTGGCCTTCCTTTTGCTCCTCTGGTTGATGTGGTGGGTTTATCTACTGCCAATATATCCAGGATGGTGTCTTCATTAAGCCAGTCCTCGTATTTGGAGTTGAAGTTTTGAATGGTGGGATTAGATTTCACCCATTTTGCCTTAATATTTGCATATATCAGATAAAAATTATTTTTTATAATTTCGCTTCTCTCAATATTTCCGTATAAGCTATCAAGTTCTTCTAAAGCAGCTTCCGTGAAAAACTTTGGTGTGTTTGACCTTCTAAACAAATAATTTTAAATTGTTTAGCGCCATGGTTTCAGTACTTATTGCGCCAACTTTCAGTCGTAGACTAATCGAGGCATTATGCTTATTTTGCAATATATAGGCTTATGCTACCATGCCTAGAAATTTACCTGTTCCCTGCATACATATGGATTTAGGCTGAATTATGCAATTTTGATATTATGCTCGTGTCTAAATAAGATTTGTGCCTACCTGGCGGGACCATAAGTTAATATTGTTCTTGACCATTTGTACTCCAAAGTAATTTTTAAGTGAGCTGCGTACCTGCGAATTTCAATGAGTAGTTTTTTGTGCATCCTGTGTCTGTAACAGAATATTGGGAGTAGACTTTGGCAGAGGCTCACAGGTAGACAACCGACTTAAAATGCAATTTTCAAACTATTAGATCAAACTACTGTCAGTCAAAACATGTAAGGGATGCACGCCATACAATTTCTGCAACCATGTCTTTTTAATCTTTTTTACCACTAGAAGCCAAACGGGCACGTACGGGCAGATAAAACCTTTTGAATTATGTAAAGAAATAATCAAAGAACATGTTTTGCAAATATGGCAAATATAGAAAAATATAGATTTTTTTTTATTTTCCGTCAAAGTTGAAAAATAGTGAAAAAACGGATAGTTTTTAAATAGTGATTTATCAGGAGAAACACAAAGCAAACAGTTAATTTTTTTTTTATCATTATACATTTAATAAACACATCAATCAACTCAAACAAAAAATAAGGCGATTCGTTACCTATTTTTCGTGATATTACACCTGAAATCGCAACAAATTGACTAAAAATTGTGTGTTTTTTTGAAAACCGAAAGTCGGTCAACTTTGAACGGTTATATCTTCTAAACTAAAAATGTGATATGATTAAGAGTAGCATATTTTAAATCGCTGAAAAGTTTCCTATAACATGGGTTTATTCAAAACTTCGTCGGCGCACATGAAAATTTTGATTTTTGCAACCTCGTTTGCTCTACGGGCGCCACTGTGCAGCGTTTCCAGCGACCGCCCTCATACGGTATATCGTATATAAATCAGTTTTTAAAAAAATTTAAATCGATTTTCTCGCAAATAAATGTTCGAAGTCCGTGAACATCATAACTCAAAATCTACCTGAACGATTCCTTTGAAATTTTACATACTATATCTACAAATAAATCGTCAGATAACAACGAGGAGCTTTTTATATTTTCCATTTTCTTCCCCATTTTTTAACATCAAATTCCCGAAATTTTATAGCAAAAATCATGTTTTTCACTTCAAAATACTGCCAAAAAAAAAAAATTGAAAAAAATTATTCGTTACTACCTCAGGAAACATGCCACCTTTTAAACGTATTTCGATTTTTATATTTCACATGATCCGGTAACGAGTTCTAATGTTCACTGCAAAACAACAACACCTCCGGAGATGCGCTGTCACGGACTTATTTATTACAATTTTTAAATTAAAAATTTTTTCAAAGATTCTTCAAATGTTATACTACAACGTGTATATGAAATAAATAATCTGACATTATTCAGATCTTTAAAAAAGAATTATGAAAATATGACTTTTTTTTACTTTTAAAACATTAACTCTAAAAATAATTTTTTTCTATTCTTTATTTGTTTAATAGTTAAATGGGTCAATGGCGCTACATAACTCCTGTTATTTATTATTTATATGTTATCTAATTTTCTTACTGTCTAAGAACACATTGCAAATAAAGAATGAATTTATCAAAAAAAAGAAAGATAGTCAGAAATGGCTGAATATACAGCAAAGATTAGAACTAAATAAAATAAATTTCATACAAAAAATTATTAGAAAAAGCAGATACTACTGAAATGCAAAATCACTATTTTATAAAGGATTGAGGCTTTACAATATTATGCCAATAATATTACATTAATATTAATGCTAATATTTTTAGAAGAAAACTTGTATTTTTTATAAGAATTATTAATATAAACCGTGGCTTATATACACATCTATAATATTTATTAATAGGCTAGGCGATTTCTTGTGACCGATGTTTTGTTCTACCGTTTTATTCCGACTTTGATCAAGCGTATATTATTTGAAAGGTATTTCTTTTTAGCTGTTCACAAGATTTACAGATTTTTCAATTTTTTTCTTTATTTTGAGTAAATTGCATTTAAAGTTGCTACTAACACATACATAATATTATACAAATGCTATGTGTGTTTTATTAATTTGTTAATGTGTTTGTTAATGAGTTTGTTATCTTCATTCACAATAATAATAAACCATAAAAGTGATGGTTTCTGAATTGGCTAAGTTGAAAAATAAAGCTGCCTAGAAATTGCACTCGAATTTCGAGCGCTGGAATCAGCTAGTGTACTTTATTACATGAAATGTCATGAAAAATTATTCATATTACTACTTGAATTAAATAATAACAAAAATTTTTAATGGAGAACATCGGACATCATTGTTTCAATATATGGCCTAAAATAAAAAATTGCTTTTTTTTCAATTATTTTGATTACATTGCACCATAGGAAATTTTTCCCCCTTTTTTTGGCCAAAATTAATTACAGCCAAACAGCTGGACCAATTTTAATATTTTTCTTTTTTGACATGACTTTTGGAAGACTATTACTAAGAGGAAGTTTTTCATACACTCAAAGAAAGGTTTGTAAAGTTAACTAAAAAATTAACTAATAATTATTTCCAAACGGGTTTCCAGGGTTATAGGTACCCGCATCCAAAAATTTTTAGATCTTTGATAGATTATCTTTTTCTAAACTGTTTTTTACTAATTTTTTTTTAGTGTACATTAACTTTCAAAAATAGCAGTAGAAAGTTATCTTACCAATTTCAAAAACTAACAAACAAAGTATATATTTTAAAAACGATTTTATTGAAAAATTTGATTTTCGAGTTCCAAATCGTCAAATATATTTAAAGAATTATATTTAAAAAATATTTTGACTTTTGGCCAAAAAAAATGGGTAAAATTTCTTATAGTTCATTAGTATAAATAGTGCATTAACTAAGCTCAGATATTAATATAAACGTAGAACTCAAATGGAGGGTTTCAAAGATTCGGCAAAGCCAAAATTAACACTCTTAAGTGTATGTACATAACAAAACTTTGATAATATAAAAATGACTTTTGAGCATTCTAAAATAAACCCAGACCTCGATTAAAAGGTTTTGAAGACTGTCACACTTATTCGAGACCACTTCCTTGAGTTATTTTTGTTGAAATATTTCTTTTTTCGCTGGTAAATATTTCAGTAAAATTTTAAGTATTTCTTGGTTGCGTAAGGTGGAATACTGATGCCAACTAATTACAAATTTAACAAGGGTTAAATACAAACTTATTTTCTTAGTTGATTATACATAGAAAGTTTATAAGAAATTTTTAATATATAAAAAATTTATTGCGATTTTTGTCTATAAAAATGTGTTGTAAAATTTTCATCTTTAAAAATATGAGTTTTAAAACTTTCGTGTATAAAAAATTTATTGTACAAATTTTGGCTAGCGAAAACTCTCTGAAAATTATTCGTCTATAGAAAATTTGTTTTTGAAATTTTTAAATTTTCATTTATTACATATACTTTACGTTTAATATATCCGTCTATAAAACTTTATTGAAATTATTCTCATCTTTCGCAAAAGCTACAATTACCCTCAAACACTTTGTATCATCCTTACTTCCTTAAATAATTTATGATTTGCACTCTTTGTATGAACAATAAAGATTGTAAAAACAGTCAAGTATTTGAAATTCCATAAATCTGTATCACATCTGAGTAAACAAATACTATATTTCTTGTCAAAGTAAATATTAACTCATAATTCGTTTTACTATGCTTAAGTTAAGTACAAGTTTTTTGTTTCTTCTTCTTTATGCCCTTAGCATAAAAATTTAGAAATAACTACAATGAAAACTTATTTAATGGACTTCACGGCACCAAAAACATATTAGAGAAACTAACACTACACACACACACACACACAAACACACAAAATCGCACTAAGGACACTTTTATGTAGAAAGAAATTATTAGAACTCTCACTAATTTCCAACATCGGTCGAGTCCTATGCAATCACAGTTTATTTAGAAAGAATCGTAACAAAAAATCGTACAACATTTTGAAATTCTAATGAATGCCACCCTAAGACACACATATGGTTTATGAATGATATGGTGTAAACAAACTACTACAACTGCCATAAAAATGAACTAGAAATCAACCACAAAAGACTATTACTGTAAAGTAATAGTCTCAAATATGTAGGGAAAATAAGGAAAGATATAGCTGGGAGGGAGAAAAAAATGACATCTGCATACGCAGCAGGATATGGTCAAGATGGCGGCATGTACATGGACGCCGGCATTTACAACGAATATAGTCAGTCAGTCAGTCAGTCAGTAATAGCAGTGATACAAGAGACAACATAAAAAAACTCTACGACATAACAAAAGGAAATTGCGTACATTTCGAATTGAACATTCAACTTTTTTTTGTTGGTTTAACATTCAACAGCAAAAAATGGTTCATCATAAATGGATATGAAATGCTTTAAAACGAAAACAAAATACCATATGGTCCACTTAGAGAGAAGTTAAGAAGGCCCGACACGGGTTCTTAGATCTTCATACAAACTGAAATTTATTTTCTGCTGATGCTTGTTATTTGAAATATCCTATCCTTCACTTCTCAAATGTAGATGGCATTAAAAAATTCATATCTATAATTAATAGGCTAGGCGATTTTTTGTGACTGATGTTTTGTTCTACTGTTTTATCCCGATTTTGACCAAACGTATATTATTTGAAAGGCATTTCTTTTTAGCTGTTCACCAGATTTACAGATTTTTTAATTTTTTTCTTTATTTTGAATAAATTGCATTTATAGTTGCTACTTACACATACATAAAATTATACAATGCTATGTGTGTGTATTAAATTTGTTAATGTGTTTGTAATAAATATGAGTTTGTTTTTTTGTGTTGAATTGTGAATTGGCTATAATTGATTAGCATATCTTTAGGGTCTTTATTTAATGAAAAAATAAAATTTTCTAGAATTTGCACTCGAATTTCGAGGTCTGGAATCTGCTAGTTTATTTAAATGTTGAAAGAAACCGAGAGTCCAAAATAGGTCAAAGCTCAAAATGTTTTGAAAAATCATATAAAGCTGAATGTAGGAGGAGTCTTCTCTGTGCTATCATAGCTAGCAATTCAAATTATTCGGAAATGTTCTTTGTTTGATGTCTCTTAGATTTGATCTATTTTCGGTTTGTTGAAATTTTCAAGTACATTCATAAATTACACCTTTTTGAATCACTTTAAAAGATATTTTGGTCAAATCTCGACTGCTTCCAAAAACTCAAAATTTTTTGGAAAAAGAGCATCGCATTAATATCTCTAGAAGAATGCATTCAAGCTATCAGAATGAAATGAAAAGCTCCATAACTGGTGATTCTCTATACCTACGACCCCGAAACAACCGACCAGTCAAGCCGGTATCAGAAGGTGAAGCAGGATTGAAAAGGTTACCCCAAATTCATTCGAAATTCATGGTGAATTATCGGCAGACATATCTTGGTTTTTGTACCACGATAATGCACCGTCTTTGCACTGGTTCCTTGCTGTGGCTGCATATGTCTGATTTAGCTTCGTGTGAATTCTGCCCAATCAATTAATTTAAAATACCATTACGGTGACATGATTTTCAATCATGTGAAGAGAAAAACCCATACTGCTGAGCACTTCCAGAAATCGAGGACGGGAAAAAATATTGGCAGAAGTGAATTTTATCGGAGGTATTTTACTTTGAAGACGATGAAATTTGTTTGGAAGAACACCATGGCATGAATATGGAACACGTTCTCGTTTTCAAGGACAGACAATCCCTTGTTGTGACTTCGGTATGATATCCAGGGCATATTCCTCGATAAAGAGATGGCTATGATAAGCAAATCATAGATGGGAATTATTCTTGAAGCTAATCCCCTTTGAGATGTAAAGTCTCAATTTAGTTAAAGTTCCAAGTTAGTTAGCCCTTCAACATCTCCCCAGACACTTTTGAATGTGGCAGAGGAATTTTGTAACGTAAAAATCTCGTGAAATTCTCAAATCCAAAATCGGTCATACTCCGATTATAATTGCGGCTAATAGATTTGCACTTAGCATTAAAACTTTTGTAAGAAACCACCTTTAGTTTCAGTAGGGAAACCAAAGCCTTAAATTTGTAAGAAACCGCCTTCAGTTTCAGTAGGGAAAACAAAGCCTTAAATTTTTCAGAAACAATCTTCAGTTTCAGTAGGGAAACAAAAGCCTTAAATTTGTTCAGCTACAAAATCCGGAGCGCAGTCTGGAGGTTATTAGTGGCGGTTATTAGTCTGTCCATCGGATAGGAAACCCCACTAGCAACATCATGAATTTCGTTCTCACAACTCAGATCAAAGTGTTACTGCTTTAGAGTAGCAGCTTTTGTTCGATGTATGAAGAGCCAAGACGAAAGTTTTCCACGCATAAATTTCCGATTATGTATTCACGAGAATGATGATGCCGATTATATGCTAAGTAACAAACGCAGCTCGAAGTCTTCTTAACAACAAAAGAATCACAATACTTCAGAGTTCTGTCACTGACACAAAGAAGCTGCTAGCTCTACATTCTAATTAGCCGAGAAGAACCAAGATATATGAATTATTCAGAAACTATGGGTCTTTAACTTAGTCAAAAGAAACTTTCAGAACTCATTAGACAAAATTTTATAACTATGGAAAACTGCAAAATAAGTAAAGATCACAGTTTAGCACACCAGCCGGTGCATGTCTCAGTCTGTCTAGTTCCTCTGATGACCTGCTTCTTTCTTAAAGTAGATAAGTGTTCTTGTTTAGAAATCTTTTAAACTCTTCACACTACTATACTTAATACTATACGATCCACTTCCAAAACCCCTGACGATATCTTTGTCCAACGTTAATGTTTTTATACTGAAATAAAAAAAATGTCGGGTTCAATAATCCGACTAGACATGGACGATAATAAACCACGGTTCCAGAGTATAGAAAGGTAAATAACTAAAACTTAAACAACCAATGCATCTCTTGTTCGAAGTTTACGGCCAACTACAGCGCAAATAAGCCGGAGATTTCATGTTTAGAGCATGCACCCACTACGATGAGAATCAACAAAGATTCTCATGTCTAGGAAAACAAATAAACCACAGCTCTAAAGTTTAAAAAGACAGATAAAGAAAACAAGAATAACCAATGCTTCTGATGTTCAAAGGATGCGATTAACAAGATCAAGAATAAAAAATAGTTAACTACAATGATGGTAAACTACCTTTTTCGTGTTCAAAGCATGCGGTCGACTAGGATGAAAATAAACAACGATTCTCGAGTTCAAAGTCTACGCCGAATTTCAACGGGAATACTCCGCAATTCTCGTGTTAAAATCATGCGAATAACGAGAATAAAACACGATTCTCGTGTTCAAAGTCGATGGCTAATTAGGAGAAGATAAATCATGGATCTGGATTTCAGAGCATGCGACTAACTTTGACGATAATAAACTACGATAAGTACACAACGCATTTGTAGGAAGCGATATTCGGTTAAAAGGTCGTTTAAAGCTTCCTTCCATATCAAAGCATGACACAACCAGTAACTCGATCTCGCCTCGTTTAAAGTACACATTCTTTGCTTCTATATTGTTGTAATTTTATAAACCGTTTGAGAATTATAAGAACTCCTATCATGTATAGTAGTATACTGTAAATTGAACATAAACTACATTTTTAACGACACGTTACACCAGTTGTAAGTTACAGACAACAGAAATTCTGGGGGATGCGAAATTTTAAGTCAGGTTGAAGGTACAAGATCAGTGTAGGAAAATCTCCAAAGGGTTTGGCGTTCTCAGGCCAAACATTTTCTATGACCTTAAATATTTTTTTTTTCATTATCTTTAAGATTGTTTGCTTAGCCTTTCAGCTATAATTCACCAGCCATTGATGATTTCTCATTTCATTCTTCAGCAAAATTGTAGATACCGCATAATTCTCTGGTAATGGAAGTAGTCTATTTTTCAAACATTCTCCAGTGGTATTAGTCGTACCCGTTGTTCATATAAGTACTTATAGCCTGGTGAATTAAAAACGTTTTTTAGGAACTTCGTTTTTTCGTGTCTTTAAATATTTACAGACATTTCCTCTAGTATCGGCTACATAAAAAACAATTCCTAGCACAAACATGCAGGGTACGGAGAAAAATTATTACCATTTTCAGTTTGCTGCACTCGTCAAACGGTTGGTATAATCGCGCCATAATTTACCATGATGAATATGTTATATGTTTTTTTTTTTTTTTTTCATTACATAAAGGCTCAAACGGAAAAAAATTGTAAGCCATAGAATTCAAACGTAATAAAGAAATAATGCCACATTTGGCTGGAAATTCTCAACGATTGATTGTCAATGAATAGAATGTTCGTGTATCGTACTTTAAAATGATAAAAATCGTCGCGGTAGTTGTCGACAAAGAACGACAACATCTTCAGAAATGGTACGAAAAGTGAGAAAAATGGCCGCTGAACTAAAAGTATCCGATCGAAGCTTGCGAAAAATTTTTAAAAATATGCTTGGACCAACCCATACAAAATTTGAAACAGACACAATCTGGCATCGAAGCCAAAACAGCCACGACTACAAAGAGCCAAGGAGTTGAAACGTTTGCACGCAAGAGGGCAGCTACCGAATATAATTTTTTCCGATTAGAAAAATTACCCAATAGAGAAATACGTGAACAAGCAGAATTATAATTTTGATTAGCGGAGAGATCGCACGAGAATTTGGAAAAAAGTTTGGTCACCCGATCGCAAGCCCCACCTCACGCTCGTGTGCCGTGAATCTGTCCTAGTAGGTGGCAGCATACCCTATACGTATCAACAGGATTCAGCACCATCACATAAAGCTCGAGTGAACCAAGAATGGTTAAAAAATAACATTTATTTTGTCTGAGCAATTGCTCTTTACTTTACCTGATGCGAAATTTCTAGATTTTTGTCTCTGGCCGATTTCAGACTCCAAGGTTTTGGCAAAAAATTATTTAAGTATGGAAGCTCTTAAGTCATAGCTTCGAAGAGAATTAATTCTACATGACAATATTCGTGCAGCGTGCAACTCTTCTTTGATAGAATCGACCGTATTATCAAGGCTAATGGAGGACATATTGAAAATATGAAATAAGGATTTAATATTATTTTTTAGTATCAATAAAAAATTTAAATAAACTAAAAAGCTATAGCTCTTTGAAGCTGTAACAGAGTTTTCTCCGTTCCCTCTATACTTAATAATCCGGCATCATACTTTTTGATGAAATTATTTATGAGTTTTTCAGCACGTTTTTTTGCCTCTATATTTTCTTGGAGTTCCAATCCGGCAGTGTAAGTTCTTTACCCGATTTGTGTCCTGTCTCCACTTTTACTGTTCTTACGAAATATTCCGAACAATTGATTTTTTGAGCTCCTTTACTCCTCCAAATATTCGGTAACAATATATTTTTGCCACTTCCTGAACTTCTCTTAATAGTAAGCCGTTCGTTATAAATTTTAATAATTTTGGATACCTTTTCTAGATAAAATTTTGCCTCATAAGATATTGTTTTAAGAGCCCGTATCGGACCTTTATTAAAAATCTTTTAATTTTTTTTTTGCCTATTTTTCCTTAGCAATCCCTTCTGAGTAATTATTATTATTAAATGTTGATTGCGAATGTATGGAGGAAGTATTTTCCAAGGCTAACATGATTAAAAAACAAGTAAGAAAATTATAGTCAGTCTAGACCCTATACCATGCGTAGAGAGACCCTATCTCATAGGCCCAACTAACTAGACATAGAAAATAAGCATAAGCCAAATATGAGTGGGATTTTTATTATTTTTTTTGGATGCAGATATGAAAAAGTTCATATCGTATGCTATATCTATATGGGGACTAGGCCCAAAATGGACTGATCCTGACTATGTTTGGCAAAGTCTGCAAAAATATATACAAACAAAAATAGAGAAGAATCAGTGCAACATTTTTGTTTTTTGATAGATTTAAGTGAGGATCGGGAAGCAGCTCTATATGGGGCCTATGACTAAGAGTTGTCCTATAGGGATTTTTTTTTTGGACTACTGATTAATGGATATAATAAACACATACAAACCCAATTTGACTGAGATCCATATGATAACTAGGATCTTATGGCAATTTATGTCGATTTCATAGGGGTCATTTGTATGGGGACTAGGTCTGAACATGGACCGAATTTCACCAATTTCAATAGCGTTCATCCAATGGCCGATGAAAGCTTATGTACCAAGTTTCATCAAAATATATTCATATTTGCGACCTGCACTTTGATTACAAGGTTTACATGGACACACAGACGGACGGACGGACGGACGGAAGGACGGACATCGTTGACGTGAATCAGTTAGTGATTCTGATTCGATCGGTATAATAAAAGATGGGTCTAAGTCAGATATTTTTGGTAGTTACAAACAGCAGCACAAAGTCATTATACCCAAACCACATAGTAGTACAGGGTATAAATAATTATTTTAACTAAGTAATATTTTACAAGTAAAAATGTATGTCACATTTTTTTCGTGCATAAACCTTAGCCTTCCAGCAGCTGTCATTTAACTTTTGTTTTATTTCTGTTGATAAATGAGTAGCCCTACCCGAACAACAAACTCGAGTTAAAGAAAATTAGCGGCTGGTACAAAAGTTATTTTCTAGTACTTTCGGATCATTATTTGGAAACAGTTCGGCCTTTATTTGCATGTTCAGATCAAAAAAGAAAAAAATATTTCAAAACCCATAAGGAATGGACCAATCTTAATATTTTTCTGCAGAGTTAACTACAAAAGTCGCGAATGTGATTCATAGCCAAAAAGAATCGGTAAAAACCATTCAAATTGTATTGAACTCAAACATGAGCAACGAATAGTTTGTCTTTGTAGTGGAATTCGAAACATAAGGAATTAAGATACACTTAACAAAAAATGGCAGCCATATCATTACAAGCTAAAGCTGCAACACAGAAGCTTTACTGGAACAACAAACTCGAATTCAATTAGTGGAGAGTCTAAAAGTGATTTTCTAGTACTTTCGGATCATTATTTGATACAGTTCGGCCTTAATTTGTATGTTCAGATTAACAAATTATTTCATAGTCCTGTAAGGAATGGACCAATCTTAATATGGTTCTGTAAAGTTAACTCAAAATGGGACCGAATATGATTAATAGTCGAAAAGAGTCGTTGAAAACTCTTCAAATTATATTAACCTGAAACATGAGCAACGAAAAGTTTACCTCTCTAGTGGCATTCGGTACTTAAGGTAGTAAGATACACTCAACCAAAAATGACAGTCATATCATTACAAGCTTAAGCCATCTAAGTTAGCGATCCAAGACATAATTTCTAGCAAAGAAATTGGACTGCCATCCGATAATTTTGGGAACGAAAAATATACCTAAAAAATACTAAATTTTGCTACCAACACTACGATAAACTTATAATGACCAACAAATGATGACAAATATAAGAGAAATATGTAGTGGCATTGTTATCAAAAGTACACTCACCTCGAAATAGTTTGCGTTTGCCAGCTATTTGTAGAGGCAATGAAATGCCAGCATCCAATTGTAGGACAACACGAGGTGGAGCGGTCGAAGCCGAAGAAGAGGTTGATGGTGTTGCTGTTAACGAAGTAGAGGGGCCGGCATTATTATTATTATTTGTTGAAGCTGCAGCAACGATTGAATTTGATTTTATGCGTAGTGGAGAATTTTGTGAATTTGCCAAAGCTGGCTGCTGTTGGTGTGTATGCTGATGCTGATGATGTTGCAGATGCTGATGCTGCTGTTGGTGTAGATGAGAATGTGGTTGTTGCTGTTGAGGATGATATTGGGCTGTCAAAGTTAAAGGATATTGTGAAGGATTTAGGCAAATTGTATTTTGTTGCAGTATTCCCAATGCCGCGTTCGAATGTTGTGTTGGGTTTGTTTGATTTGTTTGAGGCGCCATGGGTGTTGTTAAGGGTTGTGCTGATGCTGTTGGTGGTGGTCCATGAGCCGGACATATTGAACGTAACTCACCATTTATATCCATATAAATAGATGGGGTTGATGGATTATGGGTGGTGGTGGTGGCTGCTTCCATTAGTGGCCACGAAAGGCCCCCACCAACAGCAGATATTAAATGTATCGGCAATAGAGTATGATGTGTAGCTGCCGGGGAGGTGCTGCCACCTACATTGATAACAGCTGTTGCTGTTGATAAATTGCCATTATTGGTTGTGGCGGCTGGCAGGTGTATATGAGGCATAGCCTGGCCCAAAGAGGCGGCAGCCGACATTGCCAAAATACTTTGAGCACAATGTTGTTGATGTTGATGATTGTGAGAAAGTTGCAAAGGATGTTGGTGTGGTTGATGTTGTTGTTGTTGTTGCTGCAGAACATGATGATGTGATATAAATAATTGTTGTTGCTGTTGTTGTGTGCCTGACACCTGTTGTTGTAGTGATGATGTGTTAGCCATCATTAATTGTTGCTGCTGCTGCTGCTGATGCTGCTGCTGCTGATGATAGTATAAAGTTGTTTGTTCATAGTTCACCATTGGAGCACTATTATCCGTATTGGCCGCCGAACAGCTAGATAATTTAGCTTTTATAGAGGCCGGTTGAAAGGGGGGAGCTAAAGGAGTTAGCTTTGATTTTAAAGCTTTCAATAAAGTCTTTGTAGGAGTAACGGCTTTGGGAGGAGCAAATGCTTTAGCTTTTGGTTTAACATCACGTTTTTCTCTCCTGGCCACATCACAATTTAAACTTTGCATTAGTCTATCCGCAGCCGATATGCCGGCATAACGACGCGTATTGTTATTATCGTCCACGCACCGATTCGTATTTACATTTTTAGCACTCGCGTATGTAGGCGCGCGTTTGCAACGTTTAAGTGGCGAATTACCGACCGACGACGATTCTTTAGCATTTTTTAATTGTGGTGGGCATTTTTGCATAGCTTTCCCTATATTTGCTTCCATAACATTGTTATTGGTTTCATACAGAGCCTGGGCATTATCGATAACTTGATAACTTTCTCCTATAAAGGCCACCAATTCGGAGCAAGAAAAGTTGAGAGAAGGATTTTCATAAATGAGAGAAATTTCTTTATTTCCAACATTTTCTCCATCAACTAATTCGCAACAGTCCACATTTTGCAGATCGATAACTTTATTGTAGTCATTTTTATGATCTAGACTTTGTACTATTATATGTTCCTTGTCCGTAGTCTCCTGAATCCCTTTGTACTTTTGCCTTATTTCTTCTTCGCAGTTATCGATAACTTTGTTATTGTTATCGTTAAATGTTAAATTCCCTTCCCTAACTTCTTGTCCTCCGGTAATTTTATTGTCTTGGAAATTTCTACATTTTATATTATTAGTAGCCGTATGTTTCCCCTCACAATTATTATCGATAACTTGTTCGATAATGCGAAAATTTTCAAAATCAATAATACGTTCTTCGTAAACACAACTGTGTGAATAATTAGGTAAATCACTATCATCAATGTCATCATTAGCATCATCATCATCAACATCGTAAAGAATGTTATCAGCATTGAAAACGAAACCATTTTTGACAATCGATAACACATTATGGGCACCTTCGCTACAAATGCATACACAATTCTCCGAGCTGCTTAAAATACCAGCTTTTACTATATTAGCATCTACCATAACTGTGTTCATACTCAAATCAGCCTTGGTGGTGTTATTTAAAAATTCCCTACTATCGAACGAATTTTCCATTTCTAGCTGCAAGTTATTTGATGTGTTTGAGTCATTGGTTGAAGCTAAATTTAATAAATCCCTCATATGTTCAGAATCTTCTATATTATTATCAGTTTCCAAATTGTCCGTACTCATTTGTGGAGTTATCGATAACAGCTCATTGTTAGTTCCATCTCTAGTTATTTGATTTTGTGTTTCATTTGGATTTTGCAATTTATTATCATTCAAATCTTTTTCACTCCGTTTAGAGTAGTTGTTACGTGTTATCGATAAGTTATCATCGTTTTCATTTTCACAAAATTCACAAAATGTTTCCTGTTTCTCATGCCCCTCAATTCCCGAGTCATCACTTTTGAGTTTTATCACTTTGTTATCATTTTGATTTTCAGAACATTTCCAAAATTGGTCATCAAAATCAGTTGTAGTTTGTAATTTTTTGTCATCTTCTTTGGCTAAGATGTCATCACTATCACTAGTACTTGTTTGCGATAACTTATTATTTTTGGAAATTTTTGCAATTAACAATTTTTTGAGATCAAGCGACTCGTTATTAGCGTTTGTAATTTTATTACTTTTGGCCGAATTTTTAAATTGTTTCTGTTTATTTTCCATATTTGTGTTATCGGGTTTTAAGTTTGTATGATCAACTAATAAGTTATCGTTTTGCTTTTGTGTTAGTAGCATAGTTTCCAAATTATTTAATGATTTTTTTCGCTTTTTTTTAGATTTTGATTCGTCATTTTGAATGTCGCTAGTTATATGATTATCCAAAGTTATTGACTTGAGATGTTTATTTTTGTCTAGATTTTCTGGATTGTTCTGGCTTATATTTGTAGTTTTGTACTCTGTAAGTAGTTTCATATTTTGTTGATTCGAAAGTTTATCACATGATTGACTGTTAGTTTTGGATTTTGCATTACTAATTCCTACATGATCATCATCAGTTATCGTCAGCTTTTTGTTATAAAATTGAGAAGTGTCTCCATTATGTTTATTTTCCCCATGGCCGTCAAAAGTTATCGATGAATTTTTATTTCTTAATTCTAAAGTTACGTTAGTAAGAGTTTCCTGCTTGTTGTTTAGGGCTAACTCTTCACTAAGTTCTGGCGAATATTTAGCTGAAGCTTCATTTTGTATTTCGATATCACTAGATATCGCTGGAGTTTTGCTTATGTTTCCATGTTTTAGATCTATTACTTTGTTATCGTTGGTTGTATTTTGCTTGCTTTTATTTACACTGCTAAGCTGTAAATTTTCACCATTATTTTGTGTAATTTCTCGATATTTTTCATCACTATGAATTTCAATTATCGATAACTTTTCGTTATAGTTTGTTTTATGGTTATTTTCAGTTATTAGTTGACTTTTAACAGTTATTGTCTTCTTGTCACTTGTTATCGATAACTTTTGGTTGTTATTTTCATTGCTGTCCTTAGTCACTTTACTTATTGTTTCATTTTTATTTAAATTTCTATTTTTCACTATGCCCTCATTAGTTATCGTTTGACTTTTGTTATGATTTTCTGATTTTAAATCGATTTTTACTTGTTTATATGGTGTTATCGATAACTTTTTGTTTACTCTTTCATAACTATCTTGAATTTTTTTAAACGGGTTTGTCTCATTTACATTTTTTTCACATTTTTTGTTAGAATTGTCTTCCGGCCTAACAGTTAAATCCGTTATCGATAAATCATGTTTATTTTCTTTTGCTGTTATTTGACAACCATTCTCTTTACATGCTTCTTGCTCATTCTTCTCATTTAGTTTACAACTATCGTTAACTCTTTTTGAATTATTATTGGTCGAAGTAGTTGTTAATTCCCGCCAACGTGTTGCTGCTATTGCATCAATTTTGCTACTAAGTCTATTCGTTTCAATCAATTCATCCACTATGACAATTTTTCTATTAGTATTCTTTGCATCCACACCAAAAGTTGATGGTGATACTATTGATGACGGCGCCGTTGGTGTCGAATACCGAACTGCTGGCGATCGCTTACTGCTATTGATGGTTGCTGTTTTCTTGCTGTTATTGTTGGTCGTCTTAGTACTTACGCCATTAACAGTGTCTATAGTTGTAGATGTAGTTATTTTTAAATTTGCTGTTGTTGTTGTTGTTGGTTGTAGGTGGGTGGTCTCAGTTGCAGCCGCCATTAACCTTATTTATCATACAACTAACTAACAGACATGTACGCACCAGTAATAATCCAGGAAGAATCTAATTAACAAGGTTCGCCTTCAGCTTCTATTACATGTACAGGCATGTTTTAGTGTCAGTACATTCCATTTTTAATTCAATATGTTTATAGAATTCTAAACGTCAGTATAAGAAAGCCTTAACGATAACTATTGTCAACGTCATCAGTACGTTGCTCTATCATTTAGAAGGGTCTTTCAGTTAATATTAAAAAGTTACTTTACACTGCATGCATAAAATGTTCAAAGAGAAGATGTATAAAGAGAAAGTAATCGATTTAGAACAACAACAGTAACAAAATGTAGTTTTCCTTTTATGCTTTATGCAACAGCAACTTGTTGCTAGTTTCGTTTGTTTCTATTAACTTGTTGTTTCTATTACTGAAACGATGTGTTGTTGCTTTTGACGTCGTCTAGGCTTTAATAGTTGTTCGACGTGGTAATGTTTTTGTTGGTATTGCTGTTAATGATTTGGCTAGCATTGTCATCACCATCATCATCGCCGTTATATTTGTTTAACTTAATGTTGTCATTTTGTTAATAAAAATGATGGCGTTACATTGTTACAGCTGGAATTAAAAAATAAGAAGAAGAAAAGTATTTAACATTGACGTTGTTATTCTTGACGATACTAATGGAGTCTAAAGAAGATAAAGTTATAATAATGATAATAATAATAATAATAACATATGTGTGTATGCGAGTAGTTAACAGAAGGTCGAGTTATAAACAAGTAAGAGTGTTAAATTCGGCTATGCCGAATCTTTGATACCCTCCACCTAGGTTTTCTTGCACTATTTGTAACAAATGTAAATAAAATATATGAAAATGTAAACAATTTGATCAAATTGGAAATTTATTACAACAAATACTCTGAATTTTCAGCATTTACGTTTGACAATTTTAAAGTCAATAGAAGATAGTAAACAAAATATAATTTTTAACTTCGGATCTTTTTCGGAATACTTGTCCATGTCTTATATTTTAAAAGCACTAGCGTTAATCAGTTTTATTTCTCCGATCTTATTACATCAGTCTGTCATTCCATTTGTAACACATCGATAAATGAATTTGCGTCTATGTGTTTAATGCAAAAGATTTCTTACTTTTGTCGAATTGTAGGGATTTTTTGCAAAATTTTTTTTAACAACTTAATATTATATATATTTCAATTTTAAACTTTAAAATTAAAAATATATATCTTTTTTTAAATCTTGTAATAACTCTATAATATGGAGAAAGTAAATACGTGGCTTCTTTAATAAGAATGACAGGTAAAAAACACTTTTGTGCAGATAACTTGTTTTGTGCATTTTTTTAATATACACATAAGTACGCCATCTTTGTAGATCTCTTCGATTTTATTAAGTTTGTAAATAAAAAGAAGATTAAAATATTATAAATGTAAACATAATTCATTTTAGAAAAATGTCCGATTCGTTTTTCGATGATGCTGAAGACACATCAAAGAAATACAGGAATCAAAAGTTTTACTCAAATTAGTTGAGAGACGAGAAGCTAATGGGATGGAACAGGTCAAAGATGACGACTTTAAATACAGATGCAAGGCTTGTGAAATAATATTAAATTGCGATAAATCAGATCTAAGTATACATACTAATAACCAATGTCTTAAAAAAAATATCTTTTAAAACCAACAACCAAAATTCTGTTTACGTTATAAGATCCCATTTGCAAGCCATTTTATTTAATTGTGTAAATTTTAAATGCACATCTAGCCATATAAAAGATAAATTATACAGAATAGTAAAAATATTTTTTTTTAAATCTCTTGGTTTTATATGTTGTTTTTATGTAATTCTAATGATATTCTTATCTTATTTTGTATGACATTTTTCTTCGTTATGTTATTTTTGCATTATTGAAATTTAAAATTAACAAATAGAAAATAAATTTTTTTTTTGAAAAATTTCAAAAAGTAGTGTAGGGAAAAATGTAGAGAAAAAAAGTGGGTGTAGGGAAAAAAGGGATTTTTTTCATTAGTGTAGAGATTTCTGAAAAAATCTCTTGGCATCACTGGTACCTATTAAAAAACAGTGTAAGATTTCACAAAACAATGCGACGTATACCTGCTTTGTTCAAAAGCTTTCATAAGACCAAATGAAATTGTTACTTATGCATGAAACACATAGACGACAGAGGCTACACAAACACACGGATACAAATGCTGCTGGCTGCAATTGTAGTCGTGTAGTCAACTACTTAATTTTTTTGAAAACGACAGCAACATATAAAAACAATATAAACAGCTGTTTTTATACAAAATCATTTTTATTTCAGTAGTGCCAATTATATTTTTTTTTTACTTTATTAAAATAGAAAAACTTGTATGATTCTATATAAAATTGTCTGCAATATATTACTTATTTATAATGCATTATTATAACGTAAAAACAAATAAATAAATTTACTTATTAATAGAATTATTATAGCATTTAATTTTGCGATTAATTTTTTCAACAAAATAAAATATTTCATGGCACTAATATCTTTTACATATTTTGTTATATTGTCAACACTATTTTTATTTTGTAACCAACAAAAATAAAAATTAGCCTAATTTGACTACAGCAGCAAAAGGGGTAACGTAGTCGTGTATCTGTGTTGGTGTCAAAATAATCGTTTTCATATAAACGTGTGTATTTTATTTTTGACAGGCTGTAGTCGTGTAGCCGCTGTCGTCTATGTGTTTCATGAGAGAGTTCGGCTTACTGGTGCCATTATGTATATGTGTGTGTAAACAAAAATATACGATATCCCAGTAGTCATTTCGAAGATTGTTTTAACAAAAATCATCTTACTGTGCCTTCTTCGAGCACTTTTGATGATTAAAAACTAATTAATCACATGCGGTATTAGAAAAAGACTAGGAAATGATTTTTGCTTACGCTTAAAAAGTGATTTATAGAAAAATGACATTAAATACGACTCAAAAATATGTCGAAACTAATCAGTAAATTGGATAAAAAAGGTTTTCAAGAAGAGTCAGGGGTAAGGTAATATTTCCTCCCAACAAAAGAATATTTTGTGAATAGCAAAAGAGCGCATTTATGGCTGTTTTAATAGCACGGAGGAGTCAAAAAGTACTAAACATGATCACTTATTGCATAAAATGTTTACTGGGATTTTATTCACTATCTGTAGAAACAGTTTTTTAAGTAAACCAAATCTGCACACAATTTCAATTCTATTTCGTTCACAATGATACGATCACTTTGTTTACTAGGAAAATAAGAAAATAGTAAATATTATAATACAGCGTAATGATGAATTGTACTTCTCAATTAGTTTATTTTAAATGTGCCATTAGAAGTTCGGTTTGTGCTAAGAAATTAATGAATACATGTTTCCCAGGGCGAAGCTTGATCATTGCACTTTGATTGAGTTGAGCTCCGCGACTATTCCTGATGTGGATAGCTCGTGCCTAAAATTTTTGATAGTTGGGAATGGCGTTTGTGCAAAGGAAAGCATGAACACATGTTTCCTAGGGCGAGGCTTGATCATTGCACTTTGATTGAGCTGAGCTCCGCGATTATTCCTAATGCGAATAACTCGTGCATTAAATTCTCGGTAGTCCGGGAATGGCGTTTGCCTGCGCCAAACATTAAATAATAAATTTTAAAAATGTATTATAATTAAATATTATTGACATCTACATATATTATATTATTATCATCTGACAAAAAAAAATTTTTTTAAACAACAATTTTTTACAGGGTAGATATTTTATGGTTTCACTACTACTTTTGAATGCAAGTATGTACTAAAAGTAGAAACCTTAAAATCATACTATTTTTTGCAACCCTAAAAATTGCAGTATTTTGTATAAATAAAATAATTTATATTTATATTATTTTTAATATGCGCTTATTATCGATATACGTACATATACAGAATATATGAATGTTATTTATAGTATTTTGATATTTGCAACAGTAGTATGTATCGATTTGTAATATTTTGTGATTTTATAAAAATCGCAGAATATTGATATTGATTTTATATAGTTTCTTTTATTAATTAACTAACTTAAATATTACACCATAAAATGTTAATATTGGTGAGTTTTTATATTATTACCACAACGATCATAAATACAACAAGTACAGCTGTGACAAAATACAAAATTTAGAATAACAATATAGGAAAACATCATATTTTTTTACCTTTTCAGTGATTTCTCGGCACCTTTGAAACCTATTGTCACGATTTAAAAAACAGAAACCTTCTCATGATGTTGGTGTATCATTCTCACTAACAAAAAGCGCCCTAGCTGTCCTATTGAGAACGTTATCGTGACAAGAACAACATAAGCAAATCATATTTTTTCAAGACTTTTTTTACTCCATCGTTCAATTCTCGGGACCAGATAAACCGATTTGGACGATTTTAAATAGCAAACTTCTCAGGATGTTACTGAATCATTTTTAATACCAACGATCAACCTAGTTGCCCGATTGAAGCCGTCATCGTGATTTCCACAGACGGACAGACGGACAGCCGGACAGACGGACATCGCTGTATCAACTCCGCTTATTATAAGGATCACAAATATATATACTTTATGGGGTCCAGATTTTTTTTTCTAATTATTACAAACGGAATGACAAACTTATATATACCCTCTGCACACTGGAGTGGAGGGTATAAAAAAACCCCTTTGGCAAGTAAGAAAGTTTTTTTGTGTATCAAAATATATAAAAAAAAATATTTTAAAGAACAATTCTTGAAGAGCACTTTTGGGAAATAATACGTATACCCATGAAATATGAGGAAAATATAAAGTTATTTAAATAAACCGGTCAAATGGAAATTTTTCTGTGCGAAATTAAAAAGTATGTACTACAAAAACATGGTATTCAAACCAAATCTTTGCAAAGCCTGTAAAAATTCCATAAGTAAGTTTACCCCCAAATAAAAAAAAAAGGAATTTAACCCATTAACGACCAATAATTAACCCTTTTTCAACCATTAAAACAAACATAATACATTGAATTGATTTATTTAGAAATTGCTTATAACATTTAGAAATTGCTTAAATCTAATTCATTCTGTAAATTTAAATCAAAAAGGGCTTCCTCACTTTCATCAATTTCTTCATATTGGTTGCTAAACTGAAATTCTTCTATGGATTCGATGTAACATAATAGTTCAATAACTTCAGGCGGAAGTGAAGAACGTTAACGCTTTTGTAAGCGTCTGGTTAAAAATGTTGTGGAAATTAATGGATCTGAAGTATCGACCGACCTATTATATACATCTAACAAGTTATTGGTCCGGCTGTTTTTGCGGGCGTGATGCAACCGCAAGATAGTTACTTTATCATCTCCTCGTATCTGTCAACTTTTGTGATTTGCTTTTACAGCCTAAATGTAACACAAATTCCAAAAATGTTATCCGGCAATGAAGGGGGCTAAGTCCAAACTTTAAGATTTCTCTTTTGCACAGAATACTTCACTTTTATAATCAAATGTGTTCATGAAGTCCTTAGGTGTAGCAGCACAAATGGGATAAGCCTAATCTGATTTCGTTCCAGTTATAATCTTCAAAACTTTTCCATCGATTAGTGTTAAAAATAATTTAAGTGAAACTTAAACAAATTTTCCCTCACCAACTGATATCCAAAGGTAAGTCAAAGCGTCAATTACATGTTTTTTTAGTCTTGTTCTTCTTTTAGAGCAACTTATTTTGTATCCTTTACGTATTCCAGTTTAATGGGACAACAAAATCTTACAGATTGCGGTGTGCTCTTTTTTCAAATTGGCTTTCCCGATATGGACATTAAACGTAAGAGAATAACTGAAGTAGCTATATGTGAGGCATCGCAGCTTCACCAGTGCTACTATCAAATCCGTAGCTTAATTTTAATTCGGAGCTTAAAAAATCTGTCTCCTCCGCTTCCATTACAGCTTGAACTACTTCTTTTTGCATTTCACCAATTCTTTCAGCCGCATGAAGTAAACTAGATTGCAACGAAATTTTTAGCAATGCTGTTATTCCCTGAGGTCGGCATTTTAATTTTGTGGCTGTAATTTTATTAAAGTGTGGATAAATATCACAGTTTCTTGATTTGATTTCGTGGCGTATCATTATATTGTTCTTTTGAAAAATTGTATTCAAGAAGGAAAGCTAAAGCCTCATCCGCAGAAAGTGGAATTGGTTTTTTGGTATCTTGATTACACATTTTCCGTATTTTTGATGGCCTTGTCGGGCTTTTAATACTTTCCTTCAAGATTGCACCCAAATTGGAACCACCTGGTTTACGAGCCGATGTTGCTGCTGCACGAGCGAGAAGGTTAGTATCAGCTTTCTCAGTTGAAATATTTGCGGCTTCTATTCTTTTGCAAAATTTTGATTTTGCGCTGTATGAGATAGTTTTTTTGAAATATCACTTACCACAAAATGTAATTCAGAATTTAGCCACGCATGATTTTGATCCTTAAAGACATTTATCTTTCTGTGATATTTTTCCCACTTTTGAGCCAATTTTACGCAAAAAAATTTATTGATTGCTTTATATTTTTATCCATTTCATCCGAAATAGTATTAGGTTTGATTTTGTCAACAACGTATTTGAAAACTGCATCAAATTTGTCTTTCGTATTGCATTCTTTTCGCCAAGTTTCAAACAGATTGGTTTATTTTTTTGTTACAGAGGTTACCTACAAGAAAAGGCATAACTCATAGAGCGCAAATAATCGAAATTTGTTACAAACCGAAATTAACTTGTAACTTTATATTTAATCTACTTTTTTAATTTGAAAGAGTTCAGATGGGGTCAAAATTTTTAAACGCTTACGGAATGTAAAAGTTTAAAAAAAAACTGAACCCTTTTTAAGGTAATTTTGTCTAATGAGTTCTTTTCAAGTACATCGACATAAATATTAAGCCGTTATAATTAAAAACAAAATTAAAATTAATAAATTATAATAAACACAAATCGAGAAATGCAAACTTAAAGTTGACCCTGCACTATTGAACACTCAAGCACGTTTGTAGAAAAAATTGCATTGATTGACTTTGACGTACAAATGTGTAGCGGTGCTTTTTTTAACGCAAAAAAACGTCTTTGTTTTGAAGCATTTCCAGTTAAAAAACCAACAACAACAATAGTAAAACGGCACTTTGATTTTTACCAATTTAGCACAAAAGAAGCTGTCATTTGACCTAATGTGCACGGGTAAAGCAAACAAGTAAGAAACTCATAGTCGGTTTAGACCGCCTAAACGCGTGCGTGGTATAGTTTAGGAAAAGGCGCCTTAGGCCCAGTTAATTGGATATAGAAAATAATCATAAACTTAAAATTTAATGGCGTTGTCATAAATTTGTTGGCTGCCAACATAAAAGAGTTCCAAAGGTATTTTATTATATATGGGGCCTAGGTCCAAAAATGCACCGATTATGATCATATTTATTAAAGTCACTTATTTTTCATATATAAGTATATAAACAAAATTTGGGAAATTTACAGTGAGTGACAATACACTGGAAACGGTTAATACCAAAAATAATTGGATCATAAAATTACATACACTTTTATTAATTAAAAAGTTTTTAGGTTTTATTTATATAAAAAAGAAAAAGTATCAAAAAATAGCTTAACTTGTGAACGAAATAACAGATCTTAAAGTATTTATATTAGAAAACTTTCACTTTATTGATGGTTTCAATATTTTGTTGTGTACCGAGGCACGTAGTGAATTAAATTGTTAATGAAATCCATTGAATTATAAAAAACATCATATTATTACACAAATATTTTACCAAAAACATTAAAACTTACAATTTTCAATATTACATTTATATACAGGATATATTACATTTAACATATAACACTGAACATATAAAACACGAAAATAATAAAAAACACCTCTTAATTTAAAATCACAGTCTATTTTATTGCAACCATGTAGCTAGCGTTGATGTTGTTAGTATCTTCCTTTAACCCATTATCGGCCGCTACCAGAAATCGCAAGAATTTTTTGAATTCCTTTTAAATACTTACTTTTAGGAGCTCAATTTAGAAAAATTTAAAAAAAAAAAATTTTTTTAATTGTTGTTCTCTAGATATGAAGTGGTCGAAAAATCGACCATTGGTCATAAGTCAACATCTACATATATAAATAAAGAAATGCGTTTTTTTTTACGTATATTTAGCTTTAATTCAATTTATTCGTTTTAAGTTGTCTCAAAAATGTTATTTGTTGATAAGATATGAATAATTAACGCAAAAACGGTTAGATAGTTTGGATATATTCATCAAAACACTTGGTATGCAAATAAATATTACGCTTTTTTTTGTGTAAAATTGGAATTTTTCACGAATATTTAACTTTTTGTGCATACTTTGCAGCGACAGTATTTGTTTTGAGGGCTTTTTACCACAATATGGTTTTTTCGTCGATCCGTGGGAAACCAGGAGGGCATTCTTTTTTATCAACATCAGCAGCGTTATCTTCCATGTCTTCGTTCATCATATTGGAAGTCAGTAGCTTGGTAGTAACAGCAGAACGAAACTCTGATTGAGTAAGTGGCTTTGTGTTTTCATGCTTTGCCAACATGCAATGCATCTTCCAAGCATTGACCATTGCATTGCCGAGAGCGTTGGTCCATAGTGGCCACCACCGCTTCTTTCCTCGTACGCATATTCGATAGTTGGCCACTGCATTGTCGTGAAGGTCAACGCCTCCCATACCTTGGTTATATTCACGAATCACTTTAGGTTGGGGAATCGCAACTGTTTTCCTTTGCGTACGACAGTATCTTCGAGCATTGAACAATGGCTCGACTGTAGAATTATTAGTAATGACATTCACAACTGCATTGTCATTCCAACGGATGACCAATATATCTTGCTTAGCATCGAATAATTGGTCAAATTCGCCACGTTCAGCCTTTTTTAAATTTGCCAATGGAATTTTCGCCATTCTGTTTTCACGTATTGTGCCAGTTGCAAAGAAATGGCGTTCATTCAGTAGACACATAAGATGATAGGAGGAAAAAAAATTGTCAAAGAAAATAATATGACAATCGGGATCAGATACATTTTCAAGCAAATTCAAAACCGTTTGGGCGCCAAGACCGACATTTTTATCATGGGGAGTTGCCGAGCCACCGTATGGTATGGAAAAGAATAGATATCTTTGCTCTGAACACAAGCACCATGATTTGAATCCGAACCGAATCGGTTTTCCGCGAATAAACATCTTGCACGAGTGTCTTCCAAAATAGGGTATCATCTGTTCATCTATAGATAAGATGTGGCTGAAAACTCCGAACTGCATAAATTTTTCATTGAGAGCATCAATAATCGGTCGGACTTTCGCAAACTTTCGCTACCTTCAGATTGTTGTTATCCGAGAGGTGGAGAAATCTTTTTATGACTTTGAATCGATTTCGCTTTTCATCGTTTGCTTCACCATAGGTACTCCCATGTCCTGCTGAACTGATCAATAATTATCGATGTGTGGCAGCGTGTGATACCCTGATAGGTACAATATACCAATGAAGCGCCGCATTTCATTTGGTGTCACATCAATGGTTGCATTATTTTGAGTAGCATATAAATTCGTGAAGTGAGTAATATCCTCGATCAATGTTCCATCAAAATACAACGAAAATATGTCATACGGTGACATACCACCTACACAAAGTCAAAAACTAAAAATTAAGACTCTAAAACGACTAAGGCCCGGTTGTTCAATAGTCAAACAACTCATGAATAAGCTATCTATCGAATAAATTTTTTAAATTCTGTCAAATTCAATACAAATTTTACAAATTTATTCGCTACAAATCTGAGGTTTGTTTGTCTATTGAACAACCGGGCCTAAATGATATTAAAAAAAATTGTTCACTTACCAATTTTTGCGCAAATTTCTTCTTTTTTCAAACCTTCCACGTTGATTGGTGCTCTGGTGTAAGTAAAATCCCCAGGTTTCTGCCAATCAGGAACTTCAAAATCTGCCCTTCCTTTGAATAAGGATGGATTAACAGCTTTTTTAGGTCTTCCACGTCTTTTTGCGGCTTTGGATGTTGATGGTTGCGGCTCTTCAGTATCATTAGGTATTAAGTCATTGTCTCGAACGTACTGTAACTCCACTTCCCCGGTAATTTCATTCACACAATCATCATAGCCATCATTTAGAGCAATTTGATTATCGTCTATATCTTCTTCATCAGTCACATAGTCTACTTTAGGTGGAATATACACGACATCAACATCTTTTGAACTCATAATGGCTTGATCTTCCTCGTCATCCGAACACGGCTCGTTCAAAGCAGCCATGATTTCTACCATGGTTAACACTTTTCGAAAAGACATTTTGTTTATATAAAACCACACAAAAATGCAATTATCTCACTTTTATTTGCCACACACGCGTCTGCTCTGCAGAAAAGAATAACAATTATGACAAAGCAACAGCGAAAATAAAAAAAAGTCGCAGAATTTTTCACAGCCTAGTAGCAACATGTCAAATTCAATTAAATATCTACTTGACGACTTCTGGCCAGTGGTCGATTTTTCGACCACCAAAAATAACGTTCTTCTGGGAAGTAGAATACTTTCAATATTGTTGCGGATATCAATTGATTATTGTTATTTGGTCTTTCCGCTTCCTCAACATGCAAAAATAAAATAAGTAATTTTAGTTTTAAGACTTTTTGCTAAATTTTGGAAATTGGTCCAAAAAAGTCCTTTCTTCTTCCTTTCACGAAAATCTGCAAACTTTTATTTTTTTTCGAAAAGCTAAAATCAATGCGTTAACAAAAGATCAAAATTGTCTTATCCATCAACGGTTTAAACAAAACATATCTAACGTTTGAGTTACATCGCTTCAAAGTTGCTGGTCGAAAAATCGACCAGCGGCCGAAAATGGGTTAAGTTCATGGTTCTGTTTATTTGCTTTTGGATGTGTAAGCTTTCTTTAGTAAATCGTTTTCTTTCTATTCTTTCTTTATCTATTATCCTCACTTGTTCGAGATCAGCTGTGTGGCCTGTTGAAAGTACATGTTGTGCAAGTGCTGTCGATTCTTTGCCTTTCGCGATATCCATTCTATGCTCTCCCATTCTTGTAGTCAATGCTCTCTTTGTCGTTCCTATGTAAATTTGATTACATTGTTGATCATTACTGCCTTTACATGATATTTCATGCACAATATTATTTTGTTGTTGTTGGTCAATTGGAGTTTTGATGTTTGTGAATATTGTGTTTAATGTTTTGTTAGCTTTATACGCAAAGCTGATGTTATTTTGTTTTATTGCTGTTCTTATGTTTCTGTTGTCGGTTAATATTATAATTAATTATTATATTATGTTGGAACTTACAGATCAGGGGCATATTTTCCTCTGCGTTTAGATATTTTGTTTCATTTAGAATTTGCCTCTATTCAATTCCTGTTAGAGCGCCTTTTACTTCATGAACTGGACCCAGTCCTTGGCTGGAAAAGCAATTTTCGGGGCCTGTGACTAAATGTTGATAATGTTTGATATCATGTATTTATTCATAATGAAACAGACATCAAAAAAGGGAGAGAAACAACTGGACTCTCACAACATATAAGAGAATCCAATCATACAGCTGATCTAAACGAAGTTATAATATTAGACAAGGAAAAAAATAGCAACACAAGATATACAATAGAAAGCCTGAGAATACAGCAAAAAATAGACAAGACAATAAACAACAAGGAAGACATAGACAACATAAACTTCATATATTCATTTGCACTGTGATACTAAAGTTAAATTCTGTGATATAAATGTTTTAGTTTTTCAATAGTTTACTTATTTGTTTATTTATATATATTGTGTTTTAAAACCAATCGAATTGTGATGTCAAAATACACCAATAATTTTTTTTATTAATGTTATAAGTTAAAAATTCATGTAAAGGAAAATTATTTTTAATGTTTTATGTCTTTATATTGATTGTTTTTTCTTCTTTGTGTTAGATTCAAATAAAATGCCCCTGAAGATGTTGACAAAAACTCAACGAAACGTCGGGAAATAATGAAATAAAGAATTTTTATTTTACATTTAATAAAATTGACCAAAAAAGCCCTACATACACTCTATAATACATAAAACAAATAAGTTTGGTCTAAAATCAATATTCTATTTCTCACAAATATTCTTTAGCTTAAGACCAGTAGTAAAATCATCTATTATTCTGGATTTTAACTCAACGCAAAACTTTTATAGCAATTAATTATAGGTTTAAAACATTGAAGGAAAACATCGTAAACTATTAATATTTAAATAAGTTATGATTTTATATATTTTCTTAAATTATCCTGTCTTTGGCTCGTTTTACAGGGCTTTTCGCCTCTGCACAAAACTTTATTCTTGCCTTATTTTATAATAATTAATTATAATATTAAAATATTGAAATATAAAATTGTGTGTAAAAATCAATTTAAAGAAATGATTCCACAAAAAAACATAACTTTTGGACTTAAATCGAAATTATTAAAAAACAAAATTGATAAATTTAGAATTTTGTAAAAGCCCCCAATGAATTGTCACCTCAAATTTGCGACCTGTAGTTTGATTATATGTACACACAGATATAAAAACAAACAGACATGCGGACGGACGGAAGGACGAACATCGCTAAATCTATTCAGAAACTGATTCTGAATCGTTCGGTATAATAAAATGTGGGTCATGTGCTTTTGGCCATTAACTCAAGCTCATTGCACCCTGACCGCAGACCGATAGAGAGTTAAAAAATAGTTAACGGATTAACAGTGGCTTTAAAATAGTGTTTTCTTTTATTTGTACTCGAAATTCGAGTGCAAATTCTAGGAAATTTTATTTTCTCATTTAATAAGTTATTGGACCTTAACATGCTAACCAATTTTAGACAATGTCCAAAATAGTTTTTCAATTCAACACAATTATTGTTGTGAATGAAGAAAACAAACTCTTTTTTTTTTGCAAACAACAATTTTAATAAACATACACATTAGGGTGACAGCGGTTTGTATGAAAAAAAAATTTGGTGTAATTTTGTAGTGTACGGGTCAGATTATTGTGGCACTGGATGGAAAACATTAATGCGCAAAATTCTGGACGCGCATTGAGTTCAAAGTTCAAATATGAATTTATGTGTAAAAATTAACTTATCAATAAACTAGAGTAATTATCTTTCTAATAGACCACTTAATAAAGAAAATCGAGCTCACATTTTTAAAGACATTGAAATAATTTACAACAGCAACATTTTTGCATTCTCCTGATCCCAAAATGATCTTATGTAAAGTATTTTGCATCTCGTCTATTGCTATGCCATTCTAAATTAATGTTAAAACGGAACGTATTTTTTAGCACTATTTCTAAATCTCCAATTTTACTTTTTCAAAAATTTTGTTCAAGAAATTTACCGAAACCAACGATTGGGTTTTAAAGCCTTATTAACAAAATATATGTGATTAAAAATGCCAAATAATGTAGATATCCTGGTCTAAATGTGGCGAGCGTTTATAATTCAGCGGACTTGAAGAAAAATGCGAGTTTTCATATTTTTTCAACTTTTAGGCTACATCTTTTTGGTGTTTTCATATTTCATACGTCTTTTGTCAAAATATTATACTACTTGATATAAGTTCGCAATCTTGTAAATTAAGGTTAAATTGAAATACTATAAACTGTTCCTTTTTAAGGTCCAAAGTCAAATTTAAGGAGATTTCAAACAAAATATCGAAATAATATATATTTGTGGAAGGATTTCGATAAAACTTATTGATAATATTTTAATAATTCTAAAAAATAATATTCTGACTCTTCGTTTCTGCAGTCACGTTTTTTTTTTTTTTAAATTTGTAGACCAGTGTTTTCATCAGAGTTCAGAAAAAAACACACACTGAATAAAAAACTCGTACATATATGTAAACAAACATAACTTAGACCAACACACACATATTTTTATTTTCATATCAATTATGTGCGTTTCTAAATTTTCTACGGTGCCCAACCCAATCATGACTGTGTTCATTTTAATATTTCGTTATTTACGCGAACATTTTTGTATCACGTACTTTTTGTTTCGATCACACATAAACCACACATATTGGAGTGTTGCTTTATTTGAAGTTCGTGTTCTGGTACGTGTACTGAAAAAAAAAAGAACATGTACAATAAACAGGTTCGAGTTCAATTATATTTTAAGTCGTGTTGTGGCTCGTGTACTAAGAAAAAAACAGAACATGTACAATAAACAGGTTCGAGTTCAGTTATATTTTAAGTCGCGTTCACGCTCGTATACTAAGAAAAAATAGAACATGTACAATAAACAGGTTCGAGTTCAGTTATATTTTAAATTCGTGTTCTGGTTCTTGTACTACGAAAAATTGAAACATCGTTGAACACTGATGTAATTAAACATAATATCATTATTTTCTTAACTTCCTAACTATTTGTTTTTATTTTTAAATCATTTAATTGTTTCAATATATGTACATATGTAATTATATCATTTATACATGTCTGTAAGGATTTATTCCACTGACCTATTTAGTAATAAATAAATAAATAAAATCAATTCGCGATCTGATACACCCCGATAAAAACGACAACAATTGTTTCAACCAAATTTATTAAAATTTTATTGACCCTTTTTTATGACTTACGTTGCAAATTGTTTACAATTGTCAAATATTTTAAAATTTTATTGGCCATTTTTTTGTGATTTACGTTGAAATTATTTACAATTGCTTTTATTGACTGGTTTTTATTTTAATAAAAGATGGTAATAAAATACTTAAGATACAAAAACTGCACACTGCACTTAAATCCTTCTTACAGGTTTCAATCAGACGTGTAAATTTTTTCGTTTCGCTATTAAAAGTTACGTATTTTTTATAGCAAAACTTATTTCTGTTATTGCTTTCAAATTTTTTTAATTTTCACAAAATATTTGCAATTTACACAATAAAATCAGTACACTTATAGATCACGATCTAATGAAAACTGAACCACTTTTAATGAATAAATGACGCACGCTCTCGCTATTTATTGCAAAATCAACTGCGTGAAATTGTAACACTTGCAAGCAATTGTAACGTAAGTCATAAAAAAGGGACAATAAAATATGAAAATATTTTTTTGGGTTTTTTTATTGACACTCATTGAGTTTTTATGCAAAAAATCCCAAAAAAATCATTAATAAAAGGATTGTGCATTGACACTAATTGATTCGCAAATTAAGGGTGGGTGATTGTGTTTTTTATGATGCAAAATTTGTTTGTGTCTAAAGTTATTTGTTACCAAAAAAAAAAAAAAATGTTTGCAAAAGATCCTAACAACCAACAAGTGTGTCTTTTATGCCGCAAAATTGGGTTTTTCGTCTATGACACTAATTGGTTGCGAAAATAGGGGTGGGTAATGCAAAAAAACCTAACAACCAACAAGTGTAACTTTTATGATGCTAAATAGTTTTTGTGTCTTAAGTATTTTATTACCATCTTTTATTAAAATAAAAACCAGTCAATAAAAACAATTGTAAATAATTTCAACGTAAATCACAAAAAATGGCCAATAAAATTTTAAAATATTTGACAATTGTAAACAATTTGCAACGTAAGTCATAAAAAAGGGTCAATAAAATTTTAATAAATTTGGTTGAAACAATTGTTGTCGTTTTTATCGGGGTGTATCAGATCGCGAATTGATCTTTCAATTTTTCGTAGTACAAGAACCAGAACACGAATTTAATATATAACTGAACTCGAACCTGTTTATTGTACATGTTCTATTTTTTCTTAGTACACGAGCCAGAACACGACTTAAAATATAACTGAACTCGAACCTGATTATTGTACATGTTCTGTGTTTTCTTAGTACACGAGCCACAACACGACTTAAAATATAACTGAACTCGAACCTGTTTATTGTACTTGTTCTGTTTTTTCTTAGTACACGAGCCACAACACGACTTAAAATATAACTGAACTCGAACCTGTTTATTGTACATGTTCTGTTTTTTTTTTCAGTACACGTACCAGAACACTAACTTCAAATAAAGCAACACTTCAATATGTGTGGTTTATGTGTGATCGAAACAAAAAGTACGTGATACAAAAATGTTCGCGTAAATAACGAAATATTAAAACCAACACAGTCATGATTGTGTTGGGCACCGTAGAAAATTTAGAAACGCACATAATTGATATGAAAATAAAGATATGTGATGGCTGCTTTTGAACAGAACATTGTGTGTTTCATGTGTGTATTTTCTGAACCTTGGTTTTCATAGACAGCATCCGAATATGTGGTGGAGAAAAAGTCGGCAGAGATCTTACGAAATATAAGGTCATCACTTGATTTACTATTCAGATATTTCATTACACGCGGCAAGCCAACATATTTTTATTTAGAATTTATGAAGTTGTAAAAAGTTTTAGGATCGCGTTTAAAATTTATTTTCATTATAGCTATTTTCTAATCGTCCTTTCAAAATTTAATTGAAAAAATAAAATATTCGAGCTCGAGGCCTGGGTTTTTCTATAATTAAAATTCTTCTTTATTCTCCAATACTTAAAATTGCAATTTTGTAATTTTAAATGACAAGTAATGAACAACTACAAGAATATTTTTTAATTTTATATTTTTATTAAAATCCACTGTACCCCTTGAAGATGATATTCGCTGAATATCGAAATATTGTTGAATAAAGAAGAATTTTAATTAAAGAAAAACCCAGGCCTCGAGCTCGAATATATTATTTTTACAATTTATTTTTATGTTATTAATGTAATTAGTATCTAACTTCAAGTTTAGTAAGTTATATTCCGCACGAGCAACTGAATATTTAGCGTACTCAATAAGTGAGCCAGATTCCTTTTATCGTTTACTAGATGTAACCCGGTGTGCTTCGCTACACCCTCCCCCTTCCCCCCCACCGCACGAGTCGTTATGAAAGGGCTCACGCAAAATCCCAAGGCTCTCACTAATACAGTAATTCAGATATGTCACATTTAATATAAAGTTTGTGTAGGGGTGCCACGCGCATTTGTCCAATCTTGCCCATTTTTTTGTCTGACTACTCACGTTAATAACGGATGACCTGAGACAAATTTGCAAAGCTTTCTCTATCTATTAATATACTGTGAGCGTCAAAATAAAGTAAACACCTTAGTTCCTGATATTAAAACTTTTATTAAAATGAAGTAATTAACACAAAATCAAAAATAAATATAAGGAATTCAAGAATTATTTAATTATAGCTGAACTCAATAAAAAAAATTAAACAGAAGCATTACAAAATAGAAATAAATGGATTTTATTTCGACAATGACCAAATTTTACGCGTCAAAAAAGATTAAACAGCAAAGAAAAGGCAACAGAACTTCAATACAAAAAGCAAACTTTTAAAATATTTTAATATTTGGTGTATTTTCATTTGGCGTTAAGCCCCTTATGTAGTCTTCTAAGCAGCGACTCGACAATTTTTTTTGTTTTTTTTTTGTTCCTACCCACAATTTCGCCAATTTCACGCAAAGATTTACATTTTTCTTTTTAATGTAAAATATTTTCCGAGTATAAACCGATATTTTCTTTCCCATAGTGGGAATATTTGCTTTTACATGTTTTTAGCTATTATTAATTAGTACAAATCAGCTTTAAATAATTTTTAGTAAAGTAGAACACGTGCTCAGTACACATTTGTCACAAAAAGATTAGGTTCTTCCCCGAAATATAAAAAAGCATAAGTAAGTGTTACCACTATTTACTTTTTTTTGACGCGTAAAATCTGATGCATTTTCACTTTCGAGAGATTTGTCTAATATTCCCAATTGATTTGAGTTCATGTTTTATAGTAGTCAATCTCTAAATGGGTATAGCATTAAACTCTGTAATATTACTTTTTATCGTAAGTCAATAATAATTTTGTTATAAGACAATTTAAAGACTAAAATTTGCTGTTTACTTTATTTTGACGCTCACAGTATATGGTATTAAAAATTTACTTTGTATGGGAGGTGCCACGCCCGCTAAAAATATTTAAAAAAAAATTATAGCCTGTAGCACTCCCGTATCCGCAGTAAGACTCTGTGAAAATTTCAGAAAGGTCAGATGAGTAGTTACGGAGATTACCTCCTACAAACAAACAAACAAACACATATTAACTCTTCATTATGTTAGTATAGATTATTAGTATGGATTTTTTTATTTCGATACTTGCTGATGCTGATATACAACGTTTTTTGTTTTTTCATTCGGTATAAAAATTATCAGCTTTTTCGGCGATCCTACCCTGGAGCAAGGTATATATAGCTGCCCATGAGAAGAAGATGGATTTTTAAAATTAGATCTGGCAGCACTTAAATATTGGCCTTGAACTTAGAATATCATTTGGCAATTTTTCTTTTTAGCGATTTTTGATTTTGCCCATTTTTGATTTTGAAGATTTTTTTTTGGGCGATTTTTATTTTTCACAATTTTCGGTTTTGGCGACACGACAAATCACGTTGACCCGCCTAATTTTTATTGGACTACTCACATTAATATCTGATGGACTCGTGCAAAATAACGAGTCTTTCCTTTTTATAGAACAGCAATTATATGATATTAGATATCTACTTTGCATGGGCGGCGCTACGCCCACTGCTACGATCATGCCCATTTTTTTGTTCGACTAATCATACAAAGAATCTATGGGCTCATGCAAAGCCACAAAGCCCTCTCTTTTACAGTACTCCAGATATATGACATTAAATGGTTACTTTTCATGGGGAGTGCCATGCCCATTGGTGTGAACCCGCCAATTTTTTGTCGGACTACTCGTACTAAGATCTGATGGTGTCGTGCAAAGTGTTAAAGCTTCCCTTTTTTAGTACACCAGTTATATGATATCGTATATTTACTTTGTAGGGCGGTGCCACGCCCACTGCTCCAATCACGCCCATTTTTTGTCTAACTATTCACATGAATAAATTATGGCCTAACACAAAGTCCCAAGACTCTCACTATAACAGTACTCCAGATATATGGCATTTTATATTTAATTTGTATCTCAGGAGCCACGCCTATTGGTCCGACACTGCCCATTTTTTGTCCGACTACTCACATTAATAATAGTGATATCAGATAAATTTGAAAAGCTCTCTCTATCACAGTACTCGATATATATAATATTGAATTATTATTTGTATGGAAGGTGCCACGCCCACTAAAATATTTAAAAAATTATAGCCTATAGCACTTCCCATATCCGCAGTAAGACTCTGTGTTTCAGGAATATCAGATGAGTAGTTACGGAGATTACCACCTACAAACAAACAAACAAACAAACACACATTACCTCTTTATAATATTAGTATAGATAACTTAATCAATAAGTAATTCAAATAATGCTTTAGAAAAAAGTAAAGAGGTACAACCAGTGTTATGTTCTTTTTCGATCTAACTCCTTAATTGAAAAATAGCATATGATCTTAAACAACGGTAGAAGGTTCTCCTTGTCATAGTACTCTGAGAGGTTACAAGCCCACTGGTCCTATTCGCCGCATTCTAACTATTTAACTGTAAGCGCCCCGGTAAGTGAGTAGGTAGCGTGCTCGCCTAACATGCGGGGGTCGTGGGTTCGATTCCCACCAGAGGCTTTGGTCTGTCGCTGCAAAAAAAAAAAAAAAAAATTAACACACTACTCCCTCTTTCCTCCTTAACCTATTTTCCTGAGATATCAACACAATGCACTGCATCTGTAGGGGGCATCCCCTGAGTGTTGATTAATTTAAAAAAAAAAAAATGTGGCATATTTTCAAAATTCCTTTAATGTAGTTTGTTAATTTAAGTATTATCGCCCTAATACGAATGCAACTTATCAAGAATTCCTTCATAAACAGACACATGCTTATCATAATTTGTCAGCCCGACAGTATGAAAATATCGATGGTATTGATATTTAATCATTGACATTTATTTGATACCTTAATTGTAGCGTCGTTTTAACCTGAATCAAATCATGCGTGAGTGTAAGTGGGTGGATGTTTTTATTATTCTTTATCTTACAAATACTATGAAATCATGCCACTGAATATTTAAATCATAAAGTTACGTTATATTAACTGAACTAACATTTCCTCTGCGTTACTAATTATATATACACACACACACGCACAAAACACGTATTCCTTTTAATTATTAACCCTTCTCCTTGCTTATAACATTGTTATTGATGTTGTCATGAATAATTTCTAATTTTTCATCATTTTAACGTAGGCGTCACGTCGCATCATATTTATCATGGTTTTCTGTTCTTTTTTTTCGCTTTCACTCTGCTATCTTTAAATAAATTTATTATAATTATTTCGCAGCCCAGCAAAAGAACTGATGATAAAAATATAAAACAATAAATATGAAAAAAGCTGATAAAAAAGTAAATTTTAATTATGTTTTAATAAAACTTTCGTAATTTGTTTAGAACAAAATCCTTTAAAAACGAAAGGTAGGCTTTTCACAAAAAACAAATTTTTTTTGTTTGTCTTGAAGGAGGACAGAGAAAGTTTGCTGGATACATATTCGATATTTGTTAATGTTATTATTAACTTACGAGTATATTGTTTTTAATTAGTCTAACTTTTTTTGTATTTTTAAATCATTACCGTATGGTTGAGCTAATCCATAACAGAAATAAACAAGCAGACAATATCAAAATTTCTGCGATCATGACAAACTTTATAAAACAGAGATTAAATTCGCTAAAAAGTATTACAAACATTTTATATTCATATACATAAAGAGGAATTTTATAATCAAAAAGCTATTTTTCCCAAAGAATAGTGAAGTGAATTAACTGATATAAACATTTTTAAAAAATCAATCAGAAAAGTGTCAGTATTTTTGAAAAAAAGCCAAAATAGTTCCTTTGAAAGAATAATTAAAAACCTAAAACTACAAAAATTAAAGATAAACTTGAGCAATCCCGCAATATCTGTTCAACACAGTGTTGCCAATCGTAGGGGAAAATTCCTACAAATAGTGTTTTCATCGTGAAATATGGTAGCGTAGGGGAAAAGGGACAGATTTGGCTTTTCGATCAAAATGTAGGTACTTTTAGTCACGATTGCCAATTTTTATGTTTAACGTTATTGCAAAGAAATCACTATATTTTAATTGACAACACTTAAATATCTTCAATAATTCATCTGGTACAACATATTATATTTTTGAATTTGGTAAATATGGCAATATGAGTAAGTACTTGTCGACGTTTTTCCTTTTAAATTTATACAAAAAAAAAAATCTTTGGAAAATTGAACAACCGTTTTTAAATCAAAAACAAATTCGTTGCTAAATTGAGCAACAATTTCAGTAAGCTCAAATAAAATAAATGTAGAACAAAGTCTGAGCCAAATAGTTCTTTTGAGGAAACCAATGTCCCGCAAAAAAAAATATCGAAAGCAAATGTTCTGTCAAAACTGGTTAGAGGAAAAGGAGTTGAAAGGTTGGTTAGAAGAAATAAAGGATGATAAATTTAAATGTAAATGTAAAGCCTGTGGAAGTGTAACGAACTTTGGAAAATCAGAGCTAAAGAAACATGCTGCAATAAAATTACACCAATTTAATGTTCTAGCACTGAACACATCAAAAGCCGTTATTTTGTTACGCAAAATAAAGTTGGAGATCCTGTTGAAAATTTTGATATTCGACTTTTGCTGAGCATTTTTTGCTGAGCATAATGTGGCATTGCTTGCATGTTAGTGACCATTTGTTACCACTTTTAAAAGAAATAGTACCTGTTTCAAATATTATTAAATGAAGTAAATTAGGTAGAACAAAATGTACCAAAATTATTCAGAACGTATTGGCTGAACAACAAAAATCGAAATTGGTTGAAAAGTTACAACATACAAACAAAGTTTTCTGTGCTTGTTGATGAAAGTACCGACATTGGATCCAACAAAACCATGTGTGACTAGTGCGATTTTATGACGGTGAGCAAGAACAGGTAATTGTGCAACTTTTAGATCTATTACCCGTTGGATATGACTGTAGCGCAGAAGCTCTCTATAAATCGACATGGAATCTGCAGCCATGAACAAAAGTTTGGGAGAAATAAAATACCCCCAAGAAAAAATAAGTTGGAACGTGTTTCTTGGGGCCCTATGCTCCTTATAGGAACGAAGGATATATACATTTCTATAATATTAATACGCAAGGCGATTTCTTGTGACCGATGTAAGTTTCACAGTTTTACCCCGATTTTGACAAAAAAAAATTATCATTTGAAAGGTATTTCTCTTAAGCTGTTTACCAGATTTGCAGATTTTCATCGTCCGGAACTTTTTTTGGAGTTATGATAGTTTAAAGTTTCTACTAACACATACATAAAATTATACAATGCCATGTATATGTTTATTAAATTTCTTAATGTGTTTGAAATAAAAATGAGCTTGTTTTTGTGTTGATTTGCGAATTGGCTACAATTGATTAGCATATCTTTAGGGTCTTTATTAAATGAAAAAAATAAAATTTCCTAGAATTTGCACTCGAATTTCGAGCGCTGGAATCTGCTAGTTTATAATATTAATAGGCAAAGCGATTTCTTGTGACCGATATTAAAATTTTAGTTACCAACCGATTTTGAGCAAACATACCTCATTTGAAAGGTATTTATGTATAGTTGTCCACCATATTTACAGATTTGTAGCGAATGCTCATTTACAGTTGTTACTAACACATACATAAAACACATTATGTGTGTGTTTTCATTTACGTATCCTGTGTCGAATTGTGAATTGGTTTAAATTGCTTAGCATACCTTTAGGCTCTTATAAAATTATTTATTAACAAATCCGTTTATATTTCTGCATGTGTTCAACAAATATTTATAATGAAATTTAAGAAATTCTATTTAAAAATTAAATTCTGAATTGGCTAAAATTGGTTAGCATATCTGTAGGCTCGTACAAAATTATTTATTAAATGAAAAATTAAAATTTCCTAGAATTTGCACTCGAATTTCGGGGGCTGGGTTCAGCTAGTATATCCCTTCGGTTAGCGAGAAGGTCCCTGGGGACCTTTTTCATTTTCAAACTGAAATTACTCCTATTTCGGCCAGGACAATGTACCCCAAAAGTTACCCTGTTTTCCAAGAGAATTTTTTTCAAAAATCGTTTAAAAGATAATTCAAGGTGATACGCCCAATAGTTTAGTTTTTATTAAGGTTTAAAGGGAACGCATGACAAGGTCCGTAGGCAGTTTGTTTGTTCACTGCAAAAATATAATAACACAACTTAAAAAAAATTTTTTTTTAAATTAAATATAAAACAAGGAGGAAAATTATAGTCAGTCTAGACTGATTATACGATACCCTGTGCCATGCGTTTAGAGACCCTATCTCTTAGACCCTGACTTTGAATTCAATGAGACATTCCCTTGTACGTACTTTAATGGCAATTAAGGACACTTAAAATTAATTATGAAAACTAGCGCACATTATAGCATATTTTCATATCTTCGAATGATGGAATAAATGGCGATATATATGAATAATAAATCAAAACTCACATATATTAAACTTCCCCCCAACACTTGTTAAATCCTAAGCTTATTTATAGTAGAAAATAATATTTCCTCTTCATATATTTTTACCGCAAGCCCCTAATCGGACCATTTCGTCAAATTTTGTCATTTATTTTTCCCCTATAGTATTTAGTAGAAAAAATTTCATATGGTTTTTTGAAATGATATTTCTGAAAAACGTTCCTAACGATTTTCGTATTTGGGGTGTTTTTGTAAACTACTAGTCCCAATCTACAAACTGCCATATAGGGCAAAGCCCCTAATCGGACCATTTCGTCAAATTTTATCATTCAGTTTTCCCATATTATAGTAGAAACAATTTTATTGTATTTGTTTAGACTTTTATTTTTTTGTAAAATTCAATTTATTTTTATTTTTTTTTTTTATAATTTACTAATGCCACTATATATCTAAACCCCTCAACTTATTTGAAAAACGTATTTAACTTTCGTAGTTATCTTCACAAAAATTCTGTTAATTTAACAGTCTCTGTTAAGTATTTAACATTTTTGAAAAACGTAGTTATCTTTCGTCGCTAACTTCACACCCTTAATAAAAATAAAAAAATAAATAACTTAATAAAATTTAATCTTAATCCCATTTTATCCATTTATAACATAACTATTTTTTTAATTAAATTATTGCAGGTGATGTTGTATTTAAGTTTTGTACATTTTTAAATACCCAGTCTTTCATCAAGCTTATTTATCGCCTTTATTTGTGCTTTTTGCCAATGTTTTCTTTGCGTTTCTAGGTTCAACTGTTGACTAACTGATTCGCCAGAAGATTTACACGATTACCGCGATTGCCTTAAATTGACTATGTATCCTAATGCAACAACTTCTTGCCACATAGGTGAATGTTCAAATTACCCGGAAACCACATTCATCAAAGACAATTTAATCAACTCCTTGGATCGCGAATATACAGAGGAGGTGAAATTTGAATCTTGGATTCAGACCGAAAGATGCACATTGAAAACAATAATTTTAAATGTGGATGATTTTGTGAAAGAAATGTGTACAGGATTGCTAAACTTGAGAACCCATGACTTTTTAGACAAAGAGCAATGGTCATTCTTCAAGGATTTGAAGATACATTTGAAGTCTGTTGAATTCGTTATTTCATAAGATTTCGCAGAAAACAATATATACGTTTTTCAGGATGCCATACAAGCTTTCCACTTCAATAACGACCAAGCAACTATATCCACAGTAGTTATTTACAACATGAAAGATGAAAAAGTGGAACACACAAAACTTTATGAGTATCAGAAGATAATACTAAAATATCTAAAATCTAAATTTACAGTAGAGAAGGTATACTATATTTAAATACAATATTTAAAAACAAAAGTAGCTAAGCAAATCTTATAGCTTATAAAAAAGATTTTGGAATACAAGCTGAGTGGCATTTTCATGCTACTGCTCATGGTAAAGGCGCATGTGATGATATTGGAGCAAACCTGAAAAGAAATGCAGCGAAGTATAGCCTCCAGTGCTGTCATCAAGATAGCATCTTAGATGCGACTGCTTAATTCCATTGGGCTAAGAATTATTGTAAAAAAACTAAAATATTTTTTAGTAGCAAAGAGGATCATGAGGAAACATTGAAAGCAGTGAAGAGAAGAATCGATGTTGCCTTTATGCCGCTTGTCGAAGGAAGACCCAAGTTTTCTGCCTCCACTCAATGCGATTTCTTTCAAAAGCAAAAAAAGGAACCAGCAGCAAAACAGCTGAACCTAGTAACGCCAAGATTGGCAAAAAAGCAGCAAATAAAGGCGATAAATAAACTGGATGAAAGACTGGGTATTTAAAAATTTACAAAACTTAAATACTTCATCAGCTACAATTAATTAATTAATTAATTATGTTATAAATGGATCTAATGTGATTAAGATTAAATTTTATTAAATTATTTATCTATTTATTTTTATTATTATTATTATTATTAATATATTATTATAATCTATATATATAAAATTCATTTTCTGTTTGTTTGTTTGTTTGTTTGTTTGTTTGTTTGTTTGTTTGACCGCTATACAAATTTTTATTTTTCAACGGATTTTCCTGAAATTTTGTACACACGATCTCTATACCCCAGGAAAGGTCGCCGTATACTTTTTACTGACCACGCCTACTTTTACGCCCACTTTTTATGTAAAATGCATTTTCTGTTTTATTCATATTTGTTCACTATAGAAATTTTTATTTGTTAACAGATTTCTCTGAAATTCGGTAAACACGATCCCTGTACTCCAGCTGAGGTCACCATATACTTTTTATCGACCACGCCTACTTTTACGCCCACTTTTTACATACAATTCATTTTCTGTATTTTAGTATATTTGTTCGCTATACAAATTTTTATTTTTCAACGGATTTCTCTGAAATTGGGTACACACGATCTCTCTGCTCCAGGGAAGGTCGACATATTCTTCGTACCGGTCACGCCTACTGTTACGCCCACTTTTTGTATACAATTCTTATTCTGTTTTTTGGTACATGTGTTCGCTACACAATTTTTTTTTTAAACGGATTTCTCTGAAATTTGCTACACACGATCTCTGTACTCCAGAGAGGTCGCCATATGATTCTTGCCGGCCACGCCTACTTCTACGCCCACTTTTTATACAAAATTAATTTTCTGTTTTTTGGTATATTTGTGCACTATAGAAATTTTTATTTTTCAAGGGATGTCTAAAATTTGGTCACACGATCTCTATACTATAGGGAAGGTCACCATATGCTTCTTACAGGCCACGCCTACTTTGCGCCAACTTCTATGTATATAAAACTTATTTTATCCTTTTATTTGTTTCTTTATTTGATTGCTATACAAACTTTAATTTTTCAATGGCTTTCTCCGAAATTGAGTACATATTCCAGGGAAGGTCGTCATATGATTTTTACCGACCACGCCTACTTTTACGCCCAAGTTTCATATAAAATTCATATTTTGTTGTGTGGTATATTTCTTCCCTATACAAATTTGTACTTTTCAACGGATTTCTCTGAAATTTGGTTTACAGGGAAATAACTACACGGTGAACAAATTGCCCGAACTTAAAAAAAAGGTACCCACAAGAAATGAACAAATTCGCCATTTTTAATCGAAATAAAAATTGAACTTACTCCCCAAATTCATTCTTAAATTTTTACATATTTTTATTTAATGAATTTTGTTAAATATTTATTTTAGTAAACGTTTGCATACTGCTCTCAATATATGTCCAACAATAAATGCATTTAAAATGAGTATTCTTTTCAATAGCGTCATTTCGTTGCGCGGAAGCTATGTACACGGGGAATACAGCTTATCTAGAATATCGGAATGATCTGAAAAATATATTTTGACAATTAAAATAAGTTGGCAACAGCTGCGCGGCAGCACAGGTATGGTTGCAAACGCGCGGAAGCGGCGCGCGGTGCGCGACCGCGGACTCGGACGCGACGGATGCGGACGCGATGCGCTCTTGGAACACAGCTCAGCTAAAATATCGTAATGCTCTAAAAAATATGTTTTAGGAATCAAAATAAGTTAACGAGAACTAAGCGGCAGCACTGGTAGTAGCTGCGAGGAAGCGGCGCGAGGCGCGCGGACGCGACGCGGCGCGCGACCGCTGACTCGGACGCGACGCGCTCTCGGAACGCAGCTCAGCTAAAATATCGCAATGCTTTAAGAAATATGTTTTAGGAATTAAAATAAGTTAACGAGAACTAAGCGGCAGCACGGGTAGTAGCTGCGAGGAAGCGGCGCGAGGCGCGCGGACGCGGACGCGACGCGCTCGCGGAACACAGCTCAGCTAAAATATTGCAATGATCTGAAAAATATATTTTGGCGATTAAAATAATTTGACAACAACTGCACGGCAGCATGGGTCTGGCTGTCAAACGCGCGGAATCGTGCGCGACTCGCTCGCGGAACACAGCTTAGTGAAATGTCGTATGATAAATTTTATCTACGTATGTGAAATAATTACCTGTTGATCAAAATAGGCCACACATATACTATAAGCAGTTGCTTAAAGAAACCTTGCGACACAATATTAAACGTCGCATTAGTCTTTCATTTCTGAAACTTGAATTTGACGTCTCTGCTCAATGATGATCACTTATTGAATGAAGTAATTCAATTTTTAAAAGTTGTGATTCCTTTAATTTGCGAACCATTCCGTTATATTTGATGTTTATAAATAAACTGAAAAAAAAACTTAAAGCAGTTTCGCCGCTTATTTTTGAAGCCTTTTTGCTGCAGCATCTTATAAAAAACTTCTAAATTAAAAAATCAAAAAATTTTTAATTGAAATAAAAAATGAATTTACTGCCCATACAAATTTTTGGGGAGAAAGTTCATCTTATTGGGGAATTTTTTAATTGGGGACTAAGTACTCAGCGCCTGGTAAGCATAGTGAACCATTTTTCAAGTCAAAGACCTTTTTATTCCGGGCAAGACCGGGTAAAAACAGCTAGTTATTATATAAATTTCATTATTATTAGAAATAAATAAAAAAAAAATATTTTTTTAACATTTCCATAGAAAAAAAGTGATTTCTTTCCTGAGGTTATCGTATTGTGGGTATTACAGTATGGAAGGTATGAAATTTTAGCTAGGTATGTTACATACCGTCGGAAAGACTAATTTGTCTAGTGTCTCAGTATATGCCTTATTTTTAAGGTGTTAGAAACATTGAAATTAGCGCATATGGTAAAAATTTAAAAACCGTTGTCTTGAGTTCCAAAGGTTTTTTTTTTTTGATAGGTATCCCACTCGCATCCAACTAAGCGACCCAAAAGCTTTCAAAAAGGCAAAAAAAATTTTGATTTTCCAAAAAAAAAATTTGAAAAAAAATTGTTTTTTCTTTAATTTTTTTTTCCGAAAGATTGCAGAAATAACTATCTAAACTATTTGGGGCAAATTTTGCTAAGAACAATAGGTAAAAAGTTACATGGATGAGAAAAAACACCTGTTTGACAAAAATGCCAAAATGTCTTGTTGAAAAATTGTGCCTAAACTGCTATCCAATAGGACTAACCTTGGTGCAAATTTCATCCCGATCTGAAGACTCCGGTTTCAAAAGTTGGTTCACTTGACATGAAATGCCCATATATAATTTAGAAAATCGATACAAATATTTCGAAAAAAACAAAATCTTTACAGAGGGACCGAGCCAGCTCCGTTGACCAAAATTACCAGAATTAAAAAAATATACAAAAAACAAAAACATCAATTCCAAACTGATCATCCATTTGTTAAAATCACTATTTTACTTTGAAATAACGTCAAAACAACTTTTCACTAAATCAAAATTTTTACACTGGATTCTGCCATAATTCCCAATATTGTTCAAATAACACGAAAAAAAAATTAAAAAATTTTAATCTCTTGTCACACGAAATTTTTAAGAAATGGGAATCTTGAAACGGGCCTGTATAATATAAATGAATAAAAGAAACGTCCTTATTGGCATTCGTAAAAATTTTTGTATATAGATTACTAAAGAATTTCTCACATGCAACTTATAAACTAAAGTAACTTTAAGTAAAAATTTGTTTTTTTAAATGCACGATATTGATATAAATCAACCAGTCACTCAACACGACAACTACAGATTTTAATGAAATAAAAAAATACACTATATAATTAAAAATAAAACAATGGTTTAAAATCAAAAAGCAATAACAATATTTACCAATTAAATGTCATTTGAGTGAAACATTTTTATTATAGTCACAATCAAGGAAAGGTCAAAATAGAAAAAAAAAATCAACCATTGCAGGCAATTTTAATTAAAACGATAATAACACAACATGTAAAATATTCAAGATAAAAAATAACAACAGCCAAAAACAGCAACCTTGTCAAAATTAAACAAAAAGAAATACAATGAACGAGTTAAAATCCCGCAAACTACAATGTAAGCCCCCCCAGAAAGAACAGAAAATGGCGCAGAAACTGTTAGAAAAATAATAAAATTTAATTAAACCTAAAGCTTAAGTCACACTCATACAAAGGGACACACTAAAGCAAACATTCACACTTACATACACAATGACAATTAATAACAATTTTAAATGTGGTCTAAGCAAAATATTTACAAAAACACGAAACGAGACTAAAAGGAAACTGTGTAGAAGTATTAGTTTTTTATTTTTTTATTATAAACAAATAATATCACCTGAAGTGACGTGTAATAAATATGGCAACTCCTATTGTTAAGAGGTCACGTGCGTATGGTGAGTACAACTTGACCATTAAGTTAAGAGCAGCTTTTTGTAGAGAGTTATGTTTTACAAATTTTGAGAAAAAATAAAATAGTGTGGAAACCAAAAGCAAAAGAGAGCCAAATCTTGTTGGTATATTTATAAATCATGTGTTGAGATGCTTAACAAAAGACATACGAAAAAAAATTTACGATTTGTATAAAAACTAGAGCCCGTATTCATAATCAAATTCTAGCAGTTGGCTAACTTTTTTGCATACAAATTTTGAAATTTTTGTATGAAACAAAGTTAGCCAACTGCTTGAATTTGATTATGAATACGGGCGTAGGAATTTTAAAATTATGAATTACAGAATTTTGGTAGTGTGTTTCGAAAAATTTAAAAAGCAGATTATAATTAAATAATAATTAGTTGGTTAGTTAGCTAGTTAACTAAATAATTAACTGTCTAGCACACGGAAGGATGGACATAGTAAAATTGATTAAAAATGAAAGCTGAGTCAATCGATAAGTCTAGGTCCAATATTTTTTGTAGCTGCAAATATTAGCACAAATTCATTATAAAAACCTCAACAAACGATAATATTCGTCAATTTGGTTTAAAAAAATGTGGAGTCCCCATAAAAATATGCATACCTGAAATCCTCACCTGCTAGAAAAATTGTTCTGAAAGAATAATTTATGAGCGATATGCATACATAAAACATAAAAAAAATTTCATAAGGAGTAAAATCAATCGAAAATCCATATTTTTGTTTAATATTTACTCTTAATTAGGGACCATAATTCGTTAACAGTGACAAAGTAAAAAAAAAGTAATTTCGATTGAAAAATTTCGTTAACGAAAGCGGTGATTTGGCCCTAGTTTTTGATAAAAATCAAATAAACGCTTAAAATTCCACAATCGCAATACAATCCTAACCCATGCGTTACGTTTTGACAGACACTCAAAAGCTTAGCTCAAGAAATTTAGGTTGCTGCTTTATCTGCTTTGGGCAAAGCAAAGCTTGGAATAATACACTGGTCTACAAATTAAAAAAAAATTTGACTGCAGAAACGAAGCATGTTTTTTAACTAATCTGGGTGCGCTGAATTCGAATGTGGCATAAAAATTGGGCTATCACGTCTTCTTAATTTTTTATCAAAAGCTGGCAATGCTGTAAAACAGTCAATATTGACACTACAGTTTCACAATTATTAATTTGACAGAAGCCCACATTCATTCTAAATCTTAATAATAGTAGCAGCATTCAAGCATGTCAAGCAGATCGTGGTTACTGATTCAAGCTATTTTTGCTTTGTGTGTGGTGAATATTTGGTTGGAATAAAAGGATATGCAATATCAGAGTCATTAAAATATGCATATTTACATTATTTTGGTTTTGCTGTCAGAAACTTGGATAAACCGTGGACATCCATAACGTTTTGCAATAGTTCCAGAACTGTTTTATACAAGTGGTCAAATGGCAAGAAGATCTATTTCGATTTTTAAATTACAGTACTTTGAAGAGGGAAAAGTATCCACCAAACCGATTGTTATTTCTATTTAACAAAAGTTGCTGGATTCAACATGAAAAATCGAAAAATATTACTTACGCGAATGTACCATTGGTTTCCAGACCAGTTCAACGTCTACCAAATGATCCATTACCAGTCATTCCCAGTACTACGAGCCGTGAGTCCGAAAGATCTTTCACCAGCAATGGTAGTTTGTATGAGGCTGATGATGAACGCCATTTAGCGACTCAAACTGAGCTGAATGATCTAATTCGGGATTTGCATTTAACGAAGCAAGACGCAGAAGTACTAGCTTCACGCATGCAGCAGTGGAAACATCTTGCAGTTATGACAAAAGGAACAATCTATAGAGATAGAAGCTTGGAATTGGCTGCATATTTTGAAAAGAAACACACTATTCAAAAAATGAAGCAGCCATATGACAAAACTGAATGGAGATTATTTATAGATGGCTTTAGGTACAGTTTAAAATCTCCTCTTTTGCAAAATGGGAATGAAAAACCATCCACGCCAATTGCTCATACCATTAATACAAAGGAAAATTACGAATCAATGACTAAAATTACTCAAACACAACGATCATAAATGGAAGATCTGTGGTGATCTTAAAGTGTGTGATTTAAATTTCTTTGTATATGTAGTATAGACCATCGTTAATCTGCTTCAGGTTATTGATTTGTTGACGGTTTTTCCTTAAATTTCGTATGCTAAAATCAAATCAATCCCTCAGATCAGGAAGCTATTGAATGATGACAATTTTTAAGAATGTTTATTGCAGAAAGAATAGGCAGCCTGTAAATCTTTCAAGAGCATCGTGGACAGTTTTCTTGGAAACAATAAGAGTGAAAACTACAGACAAATTGTTGCTGAATTATAGAAAAATTATCAGGAATAAGGTGCACGAATGTCACTCAAAATGCATTTTCTTCTTTCGCATTTAGATTTTTTTTCCACAAAACCTAGGTGCTGTGAGCTACGAACAAGGGGAGCATTCTCACCAAGATTTAATGAAAACTGAAAGAAATCATCAAGGATTTTGGAACAAAAGCATGCTGGGAGACTATTGGTGGACTCTCATACGTGAAACCGAATCAACAAAATACAAACGACGCACAGTGGGGCCTTTTGACTTTTTTCGTTGCAAAAATCATAACTTTTGAACTAATTAAGATATTTTAAAAAATAGAAATGATTTCAAAATATGACTTTTTACCTTTAAAATGCGTGCTGGCGGAGGGTGCTAGGTCCAGAGGGGGTTTCAATATATCCTATCAAAATTCAATATTATTTTGGTGCCAATATTACATGTTACATATATAAAGAGAATATGCTGCAATTTGGAACTTAAAATTTTTTTGACCCAAAAACGAACCCTATTTAAATTTATTGGAATCGGCCCATATTTTGACCTAGTCGCCATACAAATTTTCCTTAAAACTTGGTTTTAATGCCACTGTATATAGCAAATGTTATTCTATTGCGATGAAATTCGAATCATAAGGGTTTATTATGCCATTGACCAGATCTATAAAAAAATCTTTGAAACCGGTCCACGTTTGGACCCAGTCCCCGTACAAATTTTCTTCAAAATTTGGTTAAAATGCCACAAAAGATGCCAAATTTGTTAATTTCTGTATTATATTTAAAAAATTTACAAATAAATATAATGCAAATAAAACACTGTAAAATTTTAATGAAATCGGATCACTTTTGGACCTGTTTTCCCAATTTTTTTTTATAAAGGAAAACATCAAAAGTTCTCAAAATTCCAAACTTCGCTATGACATTTACTTAATTAACCAAAATATTATTATTAATTACCAAAATATTCTGTGGTCTCTTATTGAGTCAAATGCGAACTGGCCTCAGCACGGAAATGTAGGACAATATATGTCAGTCATCAGCACAATAATACTAGGCATAAAAGTTTCTATTTACTTTTATTTTATTATACTGAATTCAGTATCTGCTAAAAAATAGTACAGGTAGCGATAGCAAATTTTCGTTGTTTTAAATTTTAAAGCGCACATTTTTTATTATATTAACTTAATTTTTGTCTGGCAGAATTTGAACACTGAAAATTTTTGGCCGCTTAGAAATAATTCAGGTTGCGCAAGCGGCTTTTTTATTGTGCTGAATGCATTAATAAAATTTTGATGATCATTGCTTCCACAATTTGTAGTTTTTATTATTGCCATTAGATAAAAATTACAAAACATTAACAATCTTCTTAAAAACACTTCGCCATCCTATCAAAATCAAAATAAAATATGAAAAAATGCAAATTTCTGTTTTCAAGGACCAAAAAAAAAAAAAAAATTCGTGAAAAATAATATAAAAATCTGCAAAAATTAAATAATATTTGGTATTTATAACCTTTAAAATAAGCCATATGACATTAATTTTTTACTGAGTTATAGCAAAACAAGTCTACCCATCTATCTAGTGTATGTCAAGATATTTTTACAACTTTATGGTTGTTGCGTGCAGACTGGCAAGTATATGCAGCCAAGTTCACTTTAACTAGTTAGAATATTGTTTTAGTGAACCACTTTAGGTAATATCTAAGTAAACATATTTAAACATTTTTAGTTCTAATTTATGAAAGTAGAAAAAACTACCAAAATATAGTATATTTGCAAAGCTAAGACTGCAGAAGAACCAAACGACCAACTAACATAGTTTTTATTTCGTTTTATAGAAAATAAAAATACCTTTCAAACGACATCAAAAGAATTATAATCGGTTAACCAGTTTGCCCACAATTTGATTTGAGAGAGGACATTTTTCAAAAAATGTTGCGCTTTTTTCTAAAAGCTAAAAAAAAACCAACTTTGCGGAGCTTTGTCATCCATAATTTTTATCCGATTTAAAACTGTTTATTGATTCTTAATCCGTGAGAAATCCTGTATTATACACATTCATTGATTTTACTGAATGCTTCTATCAAATTTTTGATTTTTGCCACGCTATTTGGGGAAATGCGCCACTGTGCGATGTTCAAATAACACCAATCACTTATGAAAATTCATTGATTTTTAAATAAACTAATGATTTTTTATGTAAAAACGAATAAAAACATTTCCTTTGTGTCTCGAAAACCTGACGTGGTAGAGAAAAACCAATTACAAATGCGAATTCAGCCCACCAAATTACCCTAGGAAAGATTTTGGGTTGTTCAAGTCCAAAACCTTGTTGGCTAGTGCTATGGTACAATTTTAACAAGAGAATTTAACGTTAGAAATAATAATTTATTCGAACTTTTCATTTGGTAATTAAGATATTATTTGAATGACATCTTCAAGGGTTTGTATTAAAGATTTATGCAAAATTCTTGAAAACTATTTTGAGCTCTCGTGATTTTTTTAAGAACGGACTTCTTTTAATTTAACCAAACGTAAGAAAAAAGCTAAATGTTGATAATTTGGAAATGTTATTAAAAACGATAAGTTAATTTTTCTTTTAAATTAATATTAGCAGATTCCAGCGCTCGAAATTCGAGTGCAATTTTATTTCTCAACTTTAGGTACTTTTATTTCTCAACTTAGCCAATTCACAAACCAACACTTTTTTGATTACTATTGTGAATGAAGATAACAAACTCATTAACAAACACACACATAGCATATGTACAATTTTATATAAAATTTTTAAAATCTGTAAATCTAGTGAACTGCTAAAAAGAAATACCTTTCAAATAATATACGCTTGGTCAAAATCGGGACAAAACGGTAGAACAAAACATCGGTAAAAAAAAATCAACTAGCCTATTAATATTATAGATATGTTTGTTTTTTTTTTTTTTAAATTTAAGGGAAATTTTTTTTATTGAATTTTTGCTTTCAAAGTTTATTATTAGCTTAATTCTTGACAAGACTAAAAATCTGTAAAATGAAGCTCATTCCAGCTGAGCTGGTCTCCCTCCATCTGTACCACCCATTCACAGCTCTCACAATTCAAATTTCAATTATTGTAAAATTTTTTTATCGAAATCGCACCAAGGACTTCTTTTTTTTTCAAAAAAGCGATAAAACCTGTAAATATTATGTGCTTAGTACGAAATTGGACAAGTTCATAGAAGCACCACAAAAATTTTCTAAATCAATTTTTTGAAAAATTTTAATTGTTGCACAGGTCTCTAGCAATAATTTGGCTTTCAGAGATTGAAAAAATATCAATTAGTCGACGAGTTATAGCCAAAAAACGATATAAACAATATGCTGAAAATCGGCATTTGACTGCAAAGTTCGAAGGTCGATTAAAAAAAAATTCGAACTAACATAAACAAACGCCACTATACTGGTCTTCTAATTTAGCCTCTATTTTCACCCCTCACTCTCGGAATCGACCTAACTTTTGCTAATCTGAATATGTTCCATAGTGTTATTTACTGAGTTATTTAAGTACCAGTTCAGCAATGTAATTTTTTATCAAGTTTGGAAAAATATTTTTCTATTACTCTTACCTACAATATAAAACAAAGCATACTTATTATAGCTGAATGTCGACGAAAGATCCTTTTTATTTTAGACAAAACAAAATGTCGCTTTTGTTATTTGATATATATCACTTTTATCATCGACATTAGCTGAATTTTTTCAAGGCAAATCGCATGGGAAAATATAGGGTACTTTCATATCATGATATCTAACAAGTACATCACATTTTATGTGGCCTATTATAAGTCTGCAAACATTTTTCATTTGAAACATAATTTAATAGAGGGTTACTAAGGAGCAAATATAAAAAACAAGGTGTTTTTAAACCTTTTTCCCACCTAAGGTGAGATAATACGGCTAAAGAAGACCATTTTTTGAATTAGACATAAAAACATTATTTTGAAAAAAGCAATAAAAAAAGTGGCACCACTGTTCGTACTTATATATAAGTAATGAGCATATTTGCTTTGTTTAATTTTTTCCTCAACCACATGCCTTTTAAACTAAAGCAACAGGTGTCTGCTGTTTGGTATTTTTTTCTCATTCCCCATTATTTTCCACATAATTTACATTACATGCTGGAATTTTTTTTTTAATGATATATTTTATAAAGGAACTCCACCATGCACAACTCTCACCGTATTAAACAATGGGATTTGAATTTTTTTAATTTTATTATTATTTTTTTTTTTTTTTTATTATTTATTTACAATAAACGGATTTCCTGTGTGGTGGCATAGTAACAAAAAAATAAAGCCACAAAGTAGGTTGTTTTGTAAATTTATATGTTATCTGTATTATTATATTATATTTTTTTTAAAACCATTTTTTAAAGAGTTACTTTAAAACCAGGCAAAATAATAACTTAATTAATTCATGGTGATTTTCATTAAATTAAATAATTTAAAAAAAAAATACACAAAATATATATATATATATATATATATATATTATAATTATGCAATTATAGTTTAAAAAATGTAAATTGTTTATAATTTAAAATACAAATATGTAATAACAATATGAATGAAATGTTTAATGCAGCTTGACAATATGTGAAACGCATACGTGATATTGACTGTGAACAGAATTGCAGATTACTTATACGTCATTTAACAGAGCATTCGAGTTTTTTTTTAACGGAATTATATATACATACATACATATTTATTATTTCTGTTTTTATATTTAAAATTCACCTTTAATGATGATTTGTTTAATGGCAACAATTGAAGTTAGTTAAAAAAAAAAATCGAATTTTATTTAAATATATTTAGCAATATCTCAAAATCGACTTTTTGCGAAAAGGAATTTTTTTATTGTTGGAAATTAATCTCTGGGGTATCAGCAACAAAGTTTGTTCTACGACTTTTTCAATTCTGAATTTTTTGAAAAGATATCGTTATTTTTATTTTACTCACGAAAATTGCCTTTTTGACCCTTAAAACCAAAAAAATTGGTTTGACAATGTTCTGCAAATTCGTCCAGGAGTATTAGGTCTAAATTTTTTCGGAATGTACCAACATCGAAAAAATCCAAATAAAAGATTTTTTTTTAATTTATAAGAAAAATGTCATTACCACTACGTTGTGGCTACATTTCGCAACAATTGCTGAAACGGAAAAATAGATAATTTCAAAACCTTTCAAAGGAGGTAGCCGTGATGAAACTGCGACGAGAGATAAGGAATCTAGATGCAAAAGTAATTAAAAGTACACCGAATCTGTTTTTCTTTATAATTAAGTTTATTAATATCAAACGACTTTATTCAATCTTATTCAATTTAATATATATGTGCAGTAGGGTGCTCCAACCTTGTACGAAGCAAAAAAAAAAGTCAGTTATTGACTAGGACGCCCCCCAAAAATATGTATTTGGGTGTAAAATAACGTCTGCCAAAAAATTAGGACAATCGGACAAGAAGTTGGAAAAACGGTATGCATGGGCAAAATACGATTTTTTTTAAATTTCTTAAAATTCTTAATATTTTAAATTGATCTTGAATTAAAAACATTAGAATATCGTAATAAACAGTAAATTATCTTTCTAATAAGGTAATAAAAACCAAAATCGGTTTTAAAAAAAACCAAGTTATTGCAATTGCCCCGGGCAACTAATGTGTCACAGAACGCTTAATCAAGATGTTCGAGCCCAAATTTTGAAAATTGTAGAAATAATGTAATGAAAAACATATTTGTATTTTATTAACTCCATGGTACGTAATTAAAAATTATTTTTTTTTATCATTTTCTTTGCAAACTCATTTTAAATAAAAGCCAAAAAGTCTGAATTTTTAAACACAGTTTTCAAATTTCCAATTTTAAAGTTTCAAAAATTTTTTTAAGGAAATTTTAAAAAATCAACGATTGGACTTTAAGGTTTAATTAAGCACATATTAAGGACTAAAACCTCCAAAAATTTAAGTTATTCTTCTTTTCATTTGGCCAGTGCAGCGATTTGACTTCAGCGAATTTCGGGAAAACAGCGATTTTTGTCACTTATTAAGGTTTTATGAATTTTTGTATTCTTTTTTTCAAATTCATCACAAGTTTAAAAACTTCAATGCTTTAGAAATAATATTACAAACATTGCTGTTCTAAACGACCTTATAACGACCTTATAATTTAACGTTTATTTTATTTTACTAAAAAATACATCTCTTTATTTAAGATGTATATTTTTGTAAACCACCAACAAGCGTAGACCACAAGTGCAAGAAAATAAAAGAAAAATAATATTTTATACTGTCTAAGGAATATTAAAATTAAAAGTATAAGAAATAAAAGAAAAAATGAATTTAAGAGCAAAAGATAAGTTATTTCTACTGGACTATGATGAAATGCAAATAATTGGGGCTAAGTGTTGCGTGTACTTCTCTACAACGTGTGCAAGGTGAAATTGAATGTTCAACAGAGTGCTAAGTTAGTCATACAAGAAGTAGAGATTTTATGGTGTAAAGCCCGAATTCCAACTAGGGTTTTTTAATATATGGCGAAAAATGCAAAAAAACTGCAAACGTCAAACATCAGTACAGAAAAAACAGGAGCAAGATTTCGTTGATAACCTGGATGATTTATTTGACATTGCTCATGGCGATGGATATAATAAAAATTGAAGAAGATAAGTTATTTTTAATAAATCAAAAAAAAAAAAGGACGACCGGGTTCGATGATAGGCGGTGACCAAGTTCTAGCAGATAAAGAAAAAAGAAAAGTTCGTCGACAAGAAATAGTTAACCGTCAAATCGAAATACATAACGCCAGCTTCCTAGGTACGTATCTAAAAAAAATTATATAGGTACGGGCTACTGCTTATTAATTTAAAAAATAGAGATGTTACAAATATTCAGATGTTAAAGCAATTTATTGCGAAATTTTCTATGACTTTTTTACAGAAGAGCTTGGTAATACTGAGACTGAAATCAGTTTAAGTGATGTTGAAGTTCTTGTGCCGGAGATTGATTCTGAATCAGAATCACTACAAAGAACTATAGAGATAGTCCAGGTCCAAGCAATCCCAAGATTAAACAAGTAAGAAAATTATAGTCGGTCTAGATCGACTATACGATACCCTATACCATGCGTTTAGAAACCCTATCTCTTAGGCCCAACTAACTGGACATAGAAAATAAGCAAAAACCAAATTTGAGTGGGATTTTTATTAATTAATTAATTTGGCTGCGGATATGAAAAAGTTCATATCGGATGCTATATCTATATGGGGATTAGGTCCAAAAATGGACCGATCCTGATCATGTTTGGTAAAGTCTCTTGTATTTTGCAAAAATATATACAAACAAAATTTGAGAAGAATCAGTGCAATATTTTTGTTTTTTAATAGATTTAAGTGAAAATCGGGAAGCAGCTCTATATGGGGCCACAGGGATAATTTTTGGACTACTCATTAATGGATGTAATGAACGCATATAAACCCAATTTGAGTAAGATCTATATGACAATTTGGATCTTATGAAAATTTATGTCGATTTCATAGGGTAATTTGTATGGGGGCTAGGTCTGAACATGGACCGATTCTCACCAATTTCAACAGCGTTCATCTCATGGCCGATAAAAGCTTATATACCAAATTTCATCAAAATATATTCATATTTGCGACCTGCAGTTTGATTACAATCTTTACATGGACACACAGACGGACGGACGGACGGACGGACATTGTTAAATCAACTCAGAAAGTGATTCTGATTCGATCGGTATAATTAAAGATGGGTCTAGGTCAAATATTTTTGGTTGTTACAAACAGCAGCACAAAGTCATTATACCCAAACCACATAGTGGTATAGGGTATAAAAATCTGCACATAAGATTATAACACCAAAACTTGTTACGGTTTTAGACAAATATAAGGTTGGCGACCGTGATGCAGTGCGAATTATTATAACGTCTGCTCAAGCATTGGGACATGACGTATCAAATTTGGTCATAAGTATTTCTACTATTCGGCGTTGCCGTACCCAAGTCCGTTGTGATTCTGGGAAAGAACTTTGAAAAATATTTGAAGACAAAAAAATTGATGCAGTGTCGGTACACTGGGATGGAAAAATTTTGCCATCGTTGACAGGTAACGATAAAGTCAATCGTCTTCCAGTAGTTATGATGGCAAAGAGCAATTGCTTGGAATTCCGCCAATTTCCTCAGGCTCTGGTAAGGAACAGGCCGAAGCTGTGTATGCTTTATTACAAGAATAGGGTGTCGATGAGAAAGTACAAGCACTCTGCTGTGATACCACAGCTTCTAATTTAGGAAGGCTTCAAGGTACTTGCGTTCTTTTAGAAAAAATGATAGGAAAAGATCTTCTTTACTTACCATGCCAGCATCACATCTTAGAAATAATTCTGCGAAGTGTATTTGATCAAAAGCTCCAAAAGTCTTCTGGCCCTAACGTTCAATTATTTAATAAGTTTAGAGAATCCTGGAGTAAGATAAACAAAGTTAATTTTAAATCTGGAGTTGAAGAGAAGCAACTGAAGGATCGACTTGGAGATTCAGATGCAATCATACAATTTGCAACTCAAAGTCTTAATGAAAAACACCCATGGGATGATTACAAAGAATTTCTACAACTGGCTATAATTTTCCTTGGTGGCACAGTTCCAAACTTTTCCTTCCGAATGCCGGGAGCTCTTTATCACGCCCGATGGATGGCTAAGGCGATTTATTGCCTAAAAATATCTTTATTTCGTGAAGAATTCGAGATGATTGATTGTGAGAGGAATGGTGTGAGAGATATTTGTATTTTTGTAGTAAAAATTTATTTAAAAGTATGGTTTAAAGCATCAGTGGCTGTAGAAGCCCCAATGCAAACTTTAACGTTTCTTAAAAATCTTAATGAATACAGCAAGATTGACATAAATATAAGTAATGAAGCAATACGTAAATTATGTAACCATTTATGGTATCTTTTGCCAGAAAATGTTGCTCTATCATTTTTTTTTCCAAATATATCTTACGTTATTAAAAAACGTATGGTCGCGGCTTTAGATGAATCCAATGATAATGACACAAAAAATATTATAGACATTCCTAAGAACATATGCCATTACGTATATAAGAACATCGAACATTTGATATCTCAGAAAACACTATCTTTTTTTAAAAGATTTCCTATACCAACGGACTTCTAAAAAAAAGATCCTAAAGATTGGAGTGACGATACTGGCTATAATATTGGCATGAATATCGTTTGTAAATTAAATATTGTTAATGATTCGGCAGAATGAACAGTAAAGCTTATGGAAGATTACAATCGAGTCTTATCACAAAACGAAGAAGAAAAGCAATTTATTTTGCAAATTGTTTCCGAATATAGAAAACGGTAGTCTAATGCTAAAAAAAAACACTTTAATAAATTAATTAGAACAATAATATTATTTAAGAATAATACACATAGCTTTTTTTATAAAAAATGCTTAATAAAAGTAGAAATCTTATATTAATTTTATTAAAAAATATTAAATAAAGAATTCATATTTATAATTTTGTCTAATTATATGGCATGTATGTTTGAAAAAGAAAATTAAATTTGTTTTTATTTCACCGAAAAACTATTAATCTATTTTCATTATAAGGTCATTTCGGACAGCAGTATTTGTAATATTATTTTTAGAGGATTGAAGTTTTTAAGCTTGAATTTGATGAATTTGAAAAAGAGAATACAAAAATTCATAAAACCTTAATAAGTGACAAAAAACGCTGTTTTCCCGAAATTCGCTGAAGTCAAATCGCTGCACTGGCCAAATTAAAAGAAGAATAACTTCAGTTTTTGGAGGTTTTAGTCCTTAATATGTGCTTAATTAAACCTTAAAGTCCAATCGTTGATTTTTTTAAATTTCCTTAAAAAAATTTTTGAAACTTTAAAATTGGGGATTTGAAAACTGTGTTTAAAAATTCAGACTTTTTGGTTTTAATTTAAACTGTGTTTGCAAAGCAATAACTCACAAATTTTTTTTGGAGGGCCCTAATGTGCAGTGTGTTTCGAAAAAATAGTCACTGTTAACAAAATTAGGATTAAATATAAAATTTTTTTAATTAAAAAAATCATTTTTTTTTAATTAAAAAAATCATATTGACTCGCTACTACTCACGTGTTTAAGTGTTTCAATGTGGCTCATTCAGATGAAAAAACGAAAAATGCCAAAAATAGGTTCGCTTGTTTTTTAAGTGGCGCAAAATTTGAGCCAAATCGGACAATGCTTTCTGGACGTACATTGTGTTCAAAGTTCAAACATGCATTAAAATGTAAAAATTATCAAAAAAATCATTTTCACAAAAATTTTAATATAGGTAATTGCGTTTCAATTAAATTAATTAATAAACCATAATCTAAGTAATGTATCTTTCTAATAAAACAATAAAATCTATTATCGTTTGAAAAACAGCCAAGTTATATCGAGTGCCCCAGGCAATAAATGCGCCGCAGACCACTTAATTAAAAATACCGAGCTCAAATTTTTAAGGACATAGAAATAATTTACAACAACAAAAATTTTCGCATTTTTCTGATGCCAAAATTATCTTATGTAAAGTATTTTGCATCTCGTCTATTGTTATCCCATTAATATCAAAACGGTACGTATTTTTTAGCACTATTTCAAAATCTCCAATTACACTTTTTCAAAAATTTAGTTCAAGAAATTTATCGAAATCAACGATTGAACTCTAGGGTCTTATTAATGTAACATATATGATTAAAAATGACAAATATTGTAGGTATCCTCTTCTTAAATTGGCGTGGGCAGCGTTTTTATTGCAGCGGATTTGAAGAAAAATGTGATTTTTCATACGTTTTCAACTTTTAGGCTACATCTTTTTGGTGTTTTCATATTTCAAATATCTTTTGTCAAAATATTATACTACTTGATATAAGTTCTCAATCTTGTAGATTAAGCGTAAATTAAAATACTATAAACAGTAGGGCGGGTCGATTTAAAAATTGCACAAGTGACAAGAAAAATCATATTCTAGGGATCAAAATAAGAAACTTTGCCCGAGGAACCATACCTCTAAAACGATTTCTGATGTCCCGACTTTTGACCTGTCTGTCTGTCTGTCTCACTTTGACCCATTTAGAGTGCCCCAATCGAGTCCAAATGTATGATCGAGCCCCACTAACTTTGGAGGGCCGACCCACCCATGCCAGTGGCACACCAACTGGAACCCCCTGGGGGTTCCCCATACAAACATTTAAAAAAATCGCCATTTTTTTTTAGAATTGGGCTGACTATGTTTGATTTAATATTAAAATTAACACTCATACGTATACGTATCTTCTACTCTGCTAATAAATAATAATCAAACGCCTTGACTATGTTATTCAAAAATATCTATCGGATGAGGGTAAATAACTTTTAGATCACTCCGTGATTATGCGTGACTATCCCAAAATTAATCTGTAGTCACAACAAGACTATGGGCCAAGTTTCAGATCAATTGCATGAGGGGGAATTGGGTTGCCCCATTGCAGACAGACAGACACATAGACAGGTCAAAAGTCGGAACATCAGAATTCGTTTTGGAGGTATGGTTCCTTGGACAAAGTTTCTTATTTTTGATCCCTAGAATATGATTTTCCTTGTCTCCTGAGCGATGTTTTAGCCTCCCTAAAGTCAAAAGTAGAATTTAAGGAGATTTAAACAAAATATCGCAATAATATATATCTGTGGAAGGATTTCGATAAAACTTGTTGATAATATTTTAATGATTCTAAAAAATAATAAACTGGACTTATTTTCTGAAATTAACACGTGGGGTACTTTTGCTATCAAAAATTACTATATAAAATATATAAAAATCCATTGCTGTTCGTTTGTCTTGCTAAAATTCAACAACGGGTGGGCCGATTTAGCAGATTTGGATTTTGGAATATTTGTTGTAGTCCAGGGAAGGTTTAAACGGTGAGAGAAGTTGCGAGGAAGAGAGTAAAAAAAAACAGTTTAATTTTCCCATATACACTGTTCTATCTACTTTCCTGTCAAACATTTGATAATATTGTCATGTTTGGGCATGACAGCACCAATGCTGAACACACTCTGTAAACCAGCGATCAGGCCTTAATGCAGTAAATTTTAATGCGAGAACTTAAAATGGATTAAAGCTGGATAATGTACGTTTTATATTTGAAAATTCAAAAGTTGATGTGATTTGTGTGACGGAAACGTGGTTTGATCATGATATGGTGGATAGTCATTACAAAATTAATGGATATAACCTCTTCCGAAATAGTAGAAAGAATAAGAAGGGTGGCGAAGTTGCCACATATTGTATAACAAATGTTAAGGCTAATGCCGTTTTCTTTTCTGACAAAAAATGTCGCAATTTATTTGCACTTTTTTCGAAAAGTGTATTTTTTTATTCTAAATAAAGATTAACCTAATTTTATACATCAATCGAAAGGTCTCAAAGTGCTTTGTTCATAAAATCCAAAAATTTTGATTACTATCCTCCTTGAGGTCATGGGGTGAAAATATTCAAAAAAGGGGAACAATGTTTAAATATTCTAACACTATGACCTGAAAGAAGTCAATGGCTACAATTTCTTGCGCTCGACTTTGAGACCTTTCGATTGATGTATCAAATAACGTTGCTCTTAATTTAGAATATATAAAAAATACACTTTTCGAAAAAAGTGCAAATAAAATGCGACAGTTTTTGTCAGAAAAGAAAACGGCATAAATTTGTAAATATGTCAAAAGATTCTGATATTGCATTCCTTAATGTAGTAATTTATGATAATAATATTAAGGTTTCAGTGTCAGGTATTGTAATCCTAATAGGTCACATACTCTTGAGACTTCTTTTAATGATTTTAATAACCATGCTATAGGCTAGGATTTTTTTATCACTTGTGGTGACTTTAGTGCTAACCTTTTCTTAGAGGATAATGTTAGTAATGAACTGCTTGACTTTGTCAGTTCTGTTGGACATTGGTCATTGTTAATAATGAGTATCCCACACATTTTTCAGCCAATTCTCGTCCAAGTTTACTTGATTTAATTATACTTTCATACCCGCACTTATTACTTTTATTTGATCAGATTTCGTTTCTCTCAAATCATGGCCTTTTGTTTTACACATTGAATATATGTAAACCTCGGTGGAGATGAAAATTTAAGGCTCAGTCATTATTCTTCAGTCATTATTTGTAGAACTCGTGGGCTTGAACTGGAATGACTGTTGGTATCATCCGTTGATGGAAAACTGGATGTTTTTCTCACAATATTGCAGGAAGTATATAATCGTAATGTACCTGAGCTTAGTTTTTATACCCTATACCACTATGTGGCTTGGGTATAATGGCTATACCGATCGGCTCAGAATCACTTTCTGAGTCGTTTTAGCGATGTCCGTCCGTCCGTCCGTCCGTCCGTCTGTGTGCCCATGTAAAGCTTGTAAAACTGCAGGTCGCAAATATGAAAATATTTCGATGAAATTTAGGATATAAGCTTCTATCGGCCATAGGATGAAATTGGTGAGAAGCGGTCCATGTTCAGGCCTAGCCCCCATCCAAATGAGCCCTATGAAATCAACATAAATTGCGATAAGATCCAAATTATCATATAAATCTTAGTCAAATTGGGTTTGTATGTGTTTATTTCATCCATTAATTAGTAGTCCAAAAATGATCCCTATTGGGCAACTCTTAGTCATAGACCCCATATAGAGCTGCTTCCCGATCTTCACTTAAATCTATCAAAAAACAAAAATATTGCACTGATTCTTCTCAAATTTTGTTTGTATATATTTTTGCAAAACACAAGAGACTTTACCAAACATGATCAGGATCGGTCCATTTTTGGGCCTAGTCCCTATATAGATATATGATCCGATATGAACTTTTTCATATCTGCAGCCAAAAAAATTAATAAAAATCCCACTCAAATTTGATTTATGCTTATTTTCTATATCCAGCTAGTTGGGCCTGAGAGATAGGGTCTCTAAACGCATGGTATAGGGTATCGTATAGTCGGTCTAGACCGACTATAATTTTCTTACTTGTTATATAAAAAATTGTTCTTGCCCCTGGTACACATCAATTGTAGAACAATCTATTCAATATCGTAATCATAGTTATAGCGTTTTGAAAAAAAGCCAACATTGATAAACAGAGTTGCTTACAACAGAGCAAGAAATCACGCTAACCTTATAGTTAGACAGGTTAAAAAGTCATATTTTGCTCAAAAACTTAACCCACTGCCCAACTTTGGAAGAACATCAAGTCTTTAGGTGTCCATTCCAGTAGTTCCTCGGAATGCAAGTTCATTCCTGATGAACTTAATGATTTTTTAGTTACAGTGCCATAATGGGAGACCATAATTTTAGTCCTCAAAGTACTCTTTTTTTTGCAATAATAGCTTTACGTTTTCTACGGTATCGGAGGCTGAAGTGACCAAGAACGTTTTGAAAATTCATTCTAATTCGGTGGGGTGCCTATTAATTTTATCAAATAATAATACCGCCTTATGTTGTTGGGTCACTAACGCATATAGTTAATCATTGCATAACAACGTCCATCTTTCTTAAATTATGGAAAATAGGAAGAGTGATTCCCATGGCAAAAGTATCCCCTGCTGTTAATGCATATGACTACCGTCCGATAAATATTCTTCCAGCTTTTGCTAAAGTTTTTGAGTCCCTTATGGCAGATCAAATCAATTCTTGTCTTCGTCTTAACAAACTTCTATCTCCATTGCAATCTGGATTCCGGTCTGCTCAAAGCTGTACTACAGCCGCATTAAAGATAATGGATGATGTCAGACCCGAGTATGACTTGGGAAATTTGACATTTGTGTTTGTGTCTAAGGCATTCGATAAAGTAGCTCATGCTATTCTGTGTCAGAAATTAAAGCACTATTTTGGTTTTACTGAAGCAGCTTAAAGGTCGAAACGCAACTGGGACGAACGGCGAATTTCGCACAGCTTGATGAATTTGACGGCAACAATTCGTTGGGTAAATTCGTCGAATTAAATACAATTACGACGAATTCACATAACAGCTGTAACGTCATTTGAAATTGTTTGTAATTTATATAAATAAATATTGGAAAAATATGAATAAAAGAATTTTTAACTTTGTACGAGTTATTAGAATTGTGAACATCATGTTCACGTAAAAGCTTTAATTTTTGAACGGCAGCGTTTAATTTTTTAATTCTGAAAAAATTACACAAATTTTCATTTTAACAAACTAATTATACCCTATACCACTAAGTGGTTTGGGTATAATGACTTTGTCCTGGTGTTTGTAACTACCAAAAATATTTGACCTAGACCCATCTTTTATTATGTCCGTCCGTCTGTGTGTCCATGTAAACCTTGTAATCAAACTACAGGTCGCAAATATGAATATATTTCAATTAAATTTGGTATATGTATAAGATTTTATCGGCCATAGGATGAATGCTGTTGAAAGTGGTGAAATTCGGTCCATGTTCAGACCTAGTCCCCATACAAATGACCCCTATGAAATCGAAATAAATTGCCATAAGATCCAAATTATCATATAGATCTCAGTCAAATTGGGTTTTTATGTGTTTATTATATCCATTAATCAGTAGTCCAAAAATAAACCCTATAAGACAATTCTTATTCATAGGCCCCATATAGAGCTGCTTCCCGGTCTTCACCAAAATCAACCAAAAAACAAAAATATTGCACAGATTTTTCTCAAATTTGGCTTGTATATATTTTTTCAAAATATAAGTGACTTTGCCAAATATGATCAGTGTCGGTCCATTTCTCGACCTAGTCCCCATATATATATATGGCACCCGATATGAACTTTTTCATATCTGCAGCCAAAAAAATTAATAACAATGCCACTCAAATTTGGTTTATGCTTATTTTCTTATCTAATTAGTTGGACCTAAACGCATGGTATAGGATATGGTGTAGTCGGTCTAGACCGACTGTAATTTTCTTACTTGTTTTATGTCATTTTTGTTTACATGTTGCAGCTGATAGTATGACCATATTTAAGTAAAAGAAGCACTAAACGAAAAAGAATAAATATTATCAAAAAAAACTTTGTAAAGGAAAATTATATAATTAAAAATAAATTTTAATTAAATAATTAAAATAAATAAAAACAGACCTCGAGCTGGAAGAAATTATTTAATTAAAATTAAAACATAAGGTCGAATAAAAATACCCATTAGAGAATTAAAAATAAATTTTATTTAACTTACAAGTTATAAATAAAATATAAAACAATTCTTAAAGACAAAAATAACTTTATTTACTAAAACATTTGAAAAACTAAAATAAAATAGGTCACTCTACACCAATTTATTCGTCGTTCGTCGGCGTAAGAAATAGAAATAAACCTATCGCAGAGTTCGTTACGCACTACGTATTTCGTTCGACGCACTGATTGTGTGTATTTTCATATACACAAATGAGTTTTATTTCTGACGACGAATATTGGGAACGAAAAATTCGTCGTTCGTCCCAGTTGTGTTTCTAACTTTAATTCTTATGAAGAATTACTTGACTGGGCATACTCAGAAGGTAATTGTAGGGAATATGCAATCTGGTTTGTGATTTATAACCTCAGGTGTACCACAAGGATTCGTTCTAGTAAAATATCTGGGATTTAACTTAAACTCCACCTTTTTATGCACAGACCACATAAACAATGTTGTGCGTAATATTTTTTTATACTGCGTTATTTACAAGTGTCGTCTTACTTTACACCAGTCGAAACAAAGCGAAAGCTTGTTGTTCATTTAATACTCCCACTGATAACTTATTCAGCTGAGGTATATAGAAAATTAGATTCACGCTTCATGCACAAATTACAAGGAAGTTTTAATAATGCTACGCGATATGTATATGGTTTGATAGGATATCATCCTGGGGAAAAATGGTCCTTGGCTGTGATTTGGACGACTACGTTAGTATGTGTAACCTAATATTTTTGCACAAGCTTCTGCATCACAAAACACCTGCATATTTGTTCGAAAAACTTATATTTACAAGGTCTACAAGATCCACTTCTTCATTAATACCCAAACACAACTTCCTTTCTTCGTTAAGGCCATTAAGATATGGAATGCCCTTCCCATGAACATTAAACAGTTTCAAGAAAACCTTATTTGAACGTATAACTTCCAATAACTGGCTCTATTTTTAAAAATACCTATTACATATATATATATATATTTTTTTTTTCAATTTATTGTTCACTACTTCTCTCTTCTCAGAATTATATAGTCAGCTCATTAATTGACTTTATAATTTTGTTAATTTATTGTTATTGTCTTTTCCTTTTCTATGAAAAAAAAATATTTCCCTTTATTCATTTATTTTTAATAATGACTCTACTTATACAATACCAATTGAACCACAAAAGAATTATATTCTTAAGGTTCTAATATTGAAAAAAAACAAACAACCAAACATTAAAAAAAATATAACACCTATAACACCGATTTTGGTTATTTTAAACCGCAACCTGCTCAGAACACCAATGAATTATTTAAACTAAAAATTAAAAACCCATTTGGTCTATTGAGGTCGTGTCCGTGTCTTTTTTAGACGGACAGACGGACATCGCTAAATAAAATCTTGTTATAAGGATCAAATATATGAGGCGTTTCATGTCAAGTGCACCAACTTTTGAAACCGATGTCTTCCGATCGGGATGAAATTTGCACCAAGGTTAATCCTATTGGATAAAAGTTTAGACACAATTTTTCAACAAGCTCGGTCCAGATCTCTCTGAGTTAGAGGGGATCAAAATTTGACATTTTGGCCAAACAGGTGTTTTTTCTCATCCATGTAACTTATTACCTATTGTTCTTAGAAAATTTTCTCCCAAATAGTTTAGATAACTAATTCTTCAATATTTCGGAAAAAAATACTTAAAAAAAAAAAATTTTAAACTTTTGTTTTGCTAAATTAAAGCATTTTTGCCCTTTTTTTTCAAAAAGGGCATTTTTTTTTTTTTTTTTTCATAAGAAAGCTTAGGATTTTTCCTTTAAGAGTTTTTTGGTCGCTTAGTGGGATGGGAGTGGGATATCTATCAAAATAAATGTTTTGTAACTCAAGACAACGGTTTTGAATTTTTCACAAATGTACTATTTTGAATTTTTTCCTTTTTGTGTGTAAACCCTTACAAATAAAACTTATACTGAGAAACTAGACAAGCGGTATAAAAGCATGGTATTGAGCGGTGCCATCGATTGTTACCGCAGCATCGAATCTGCTCTTCAGTGTTTTCAATGTTTCCTGATGATCCTCTTTGCTACTAAAAACTATTTTAGTTTCTTTACAATAACTCTTTGCCCAATGGAATAAAGCAGTCGCATCTAAGATGCGATCTTGATGAGAGCACTGGAGGCTATACTTCGCTGCATTTCTTTTAAGGTTTGCTCCAATACCATCACATGTTCCTTTACCATGAGCAGTAGGATGACAATGCCACTCAGCTGGCATTCCAAAATCTTTTTCATGGGCCATAAGATTTGCCAAGCTACTTTTGTTTTTAAAATGTTGACGGGCTCCATCCGAAACGTAGTATACCTTCTTTACTGTAAATTTAGATTTTAGGAATTTTACTATTCTCTTCTGGTACTCATAAACTGCAACGATATCATGTTTTAAATCGTCGGATATGACTGACATACTTTTGTGTTATAGTTTTTCATCTTTCATGTACTAAATAACTACTATGAATATAGTTACTTGGTCGTTATTGAAGTAAAATGCTTGTATGGCATCCTGAAGAACATATTTATAGATTTCTGAGAAATCATATGAAATAACGAATTCACCAGACTTCAAATGTATCTTCAAATCCTTGAAGAATGACCATTGCACTATGGCCAAAAAGTCATGGTTTCTCTAGTTTAGCAATCCTGTACATATTTCTTCCACAAAATCATCCACATTTAAAATGATTGTTTTCAATGTGCATCTGTCAGTCTGAATCCAAGAATCAAATTTGACCTCCTCTATGTATTCTCGATCTAAAGAGTTCATTAAATTTTCTTTGATGAATGTGGTTTTCGGGCTATTGGTACATTCACCTAAGTGGCAAGAAGTTGTTGCATTAGGACAACACATAGTCAATTTAAGGCAATCGCGGTAATCGTGTAAATCTTCTGCCGAATCATCTGTTAAATACTTTAAGTTGATTTCCTTCAACATCAGTTTAACATTTTCATGGTAAATGCAAACGCATACTGTGTGAATTCCGCTGCTTTCTGCCAAAATGCAATGTTTTGGCCTCATTTGGGTTAATTTCGTGAAGCCAATTTTAACATCCTCGTGTTCAGATTGAAATGTTGCAAATAAATCTTTCAGGTTACAGATAACCATTCTCTTCTGTTATGTTATGAAGGTATGTTACATACCTTCGGAAAGGCTAATTTGTCTAGTTTCTCAGTATATGTTTTATTTGTAAGGTTTTACACACAAATAGGAAAAAATTTAAAATAGTGCATTTGTGAAAAATTGAAAAACCGTTGTCTTGAGTTACAAAACATTTATTTTGATAGATATCCCACTCCCATCCCACTAAGCGACCAAAAAGCTCTTAAAGAAAAAATCCTAAGCTTTCTTATGAAAAAAAAAAAAAAAATGCCCTTTTTGAAAAAAAGGCAAAAATGCTTTATTTTAGCCAAAAAAGTCTAATTTTTTTTTTTTTTTTAAAGTATTTTTTTCCGAAATAGTGAAAAAATAGCTATCTAAACTATTTGGGCGAAAATTTTCTAAGAACAATAGGTAATAAGTTACATGGATGAGAAAAAACACCTGTTTGGCCAAAATGTCAAATTTTGATCCCCCTCTAACTCAGAGAGATCTGGACCGATCTTGTTGAAAAATTGTGTCTAAACTACTATCCAATAGGACTAACCATGGTGCAAATTTCATCCCGATCGGAAGACATCGGTTTCAAAAGTTGGTGCACTTGACATGAAACCCCCCATATCTAAAAAAAATACACTTTTCGAAAAAAGTGCAAATAAAATGCGACATTTTTTGTCAGAAAAGAAAACGGCATAAGAGCAAGCTTGTTGTTCATTTAATACACTCCAATGGCCGGACGCGGACACCTTTTTTCTGTAAAACACCTCCAGTAGACGGACAAAAATTTTAGCAAATATGAGAAAAACATACAAAACATGTTCACTCATATATAAAAAAAATTATTACCATACTATTTGCACTTAAGCCACAGCAGCACTACACATAAATTTTAAGTTGTGTGATTCCCCCTTTTTTTGCTATCATTTACAGTTTGTTGCGTGGTTTTCTTTGATGTTTTTTTAAGCGAGTTCATTTGAGAGAAAGTGTTGATTGAGTAAGGTGTTATAACTATTTATCGAAAAATTGTAATTGTCATATAGCTGGGCGAAATTCTCTCAAATTAAAAGGAAAAATTAAACTTGTAAATGTTCAAGAACAAGAAAAACTTTCAGTACGTGAAATTACAAAATGGAAATTGTAATAAAACAAAACATTTTAAAGAAATGTGCTTAATTACATATTTATATTTTTTAAGATTTAATATTGAAAAAGTCTTCGAGCATTGTAAAAGATAAGGAAGATTTTAGAGACAGATGGCAATCTGGATTAAACACAAATTATAAAAAGAATTGTCTTTCGACAAAAGGTTCGGAAGTTGATAAGATGTGTTTTGATTGGCTTGAAAATGCTCGAAGCAAGAATTTGCCTATATCAGGACCAATTGTAAAGTGCAAAGGCCAAAGAAATAGCTGAGAAAATAGATTATCATGGATTGTCTGCTTCAAATGGGTGGCTAAAAAAATGGCGCAAGCGACAAATGTTGCTTTTAAGTGCATTTCAGGAGCGGCCGCGGATGTTATTGCGGAAGATGTGATGCAGTTTAAGACAAAACTCCCTTCAATACTTTGTAACTATAAGCCAGAAGACATTTACAATGCAGACGTAAGTGGTCTTTTTTCGGACACTTCGTACAAAAATTTTAACTCTTAAATCAGAAAAATGTACCGGAGGTAAATTGTCAAAAGAAAGGTTAACAATCTTGTTTTGTGTAAGCATGGTTGGTCAGACAGAAATAATGTTAGTTACTGGTAAAGCTGCTCATCCCCGCGCATTTAAAAACATATCTGTTGCCGAATTACCAGTTGATTGGAAATCCAATAAAAAGGCCTGGATGCCGAGAGACATAATGAGCGAGTGGTTGCATCATTTGGATAACAAAATGAGTTTTTGCAATAGAAAATTTCTTTTATTTTTAGACAATGCTGCATCTCTTCCTAGCGACTTGTCACTTACCAATATTAATGTAAGCTTTTTGCCAGCAAATACAACATCGGTTTGCCAACCTCTGGACCAAGGCATAGTTCAAAGTTTTAAAGTCAACTACAGAAGTTTGATTTTGAATTACGTAATCTCAAAAATGAGATCGGCCAAATCAGTATCAGAGCTTTCAAAGAGTATTACTGTTCTGGACACAATATGTTTTATGAAAACCGTATAGAGTAAAGTTGAACCTTCTACAATAAAAAAACTGTTTTCGCCAAGCCAGATTCATGGATCAAAACTAAATTGTAAACGAATTTTATACCGCAGATGATGCGCCATTAGCAACACTACTGAATTTTCAAAGAACTTCAGAAACTAACGAGACTTGTTTTGAAGAATTTTTAAACATCGATAACACTGCATACACTGAAAATGATGACATTGAAGTAAACTTTAAAAATGTACAAACTCCAGAAATAATATCAATTGATTTAGAAGATGATGTTGTAGAGCAAGAAATCGATAAAATTAAATCATTCGAAGAAGCATTAGGGCTTCTTAGGGCTGCACGTTTGAAAGCTTTTGCTTTAAATAATTTTAAGGCATATAAAAAATTAAAAAATTTGGAAACCCGTTTTGAAGAAATGCACAATATATGGAAGCAAGTGAAATCTAAGCAGGCTACAATCCGCCAGTTCTTTTTTACTACCACATAAATTTAAGTTTTTTGAAGTAATTTTTTTTTATACCAAAAAAGATTGTAACGTTGCAAAACACAACGTACATAACTAACACGACCACCCATACTTAACGTACATGACATCACTATACACATTAACAACACGAACACTGACTGAACATATACCAACCAGATTACATGCATATACCATCCTTTATTGATTCTTATTCAGTCAATATATTAATTTAGATAAGTAAGCAAGGTTGGTATAGGCAGAGGCAGTCAAGTCGAGTTAATGACAAGACTCTGGGTTAAGTCTAGTTGATGACAAGACCCTATGTCGGAACAATCTGCCACCACGTAGATATATCCAAGGACATATTTTGTACTGACGATCGACCTCGGTCGTCATCAATAAATTTTACTCCAGCAACTTTTGTTGACTGCTCCCGCTACTCCTGCAACTTCTGTTGACTGCTCCCGCTACTCCTGCAACTTCTGTTGACTGCTCCCGCTACTCCAGCAACTTCTGTTGACTGCACCCGCTACTCCAGCAACCTTCGGTTGACTGCACTTGCTACTCCAGCAACCTTCGGTTGACTGCTCTCGCTACTCCAGCAACTTCTGTTGACTGCTCCCGCTACTCCAGCAACTTATGTTGACTGCTCTCGCTACTCCACCAACTTCTGTTGACTGCTCTCGCTACTCCAGCAACCTTCGGTTGACTGCTCTCGCTACTCCAGCAACTTTCGGTCGACTGCTCTCGCTACTCCAGCAACTTTTGTTGACTGCTCCCGCTACTCTTGCAACTTCTGTTGACTGCTCTCGCTACTCCAGCAACCTTCGGTTGACTGCTCTCGCTAATTCTTCTCTTCTACTTCCAGGTCGGCGATTGCCATCAACCTACGTTACCATTACAGCCGACCCTTGTCGAGCAGCCAAATCAACCGACAACTAAGCGAAGCAACCAAGCTACCATCACAACCGATCTGTGTCGAGCAGCCAAACCAGCCGGCAACTAAGCGAAGCAACCGAGCTACCATCACAACCGATATGTACCGAGCAGCCACGCCAGCCGACAATTCAACCACCGAGCTACCATCGCAACCGATTACTCCCGATTAAAAAGCAGATCTACCGATATAACCAATTGCTACCGATTGAATAACCGAACGAAAAATATAACCGATTGCTACCGACAACTCAACGATGCAACCGAGCTACCGTCACAACCGATCTGTGCCGAGCGAGCCAGCCGATTACGAAGCGAAGCAGCCGATCTAACGATATAACCGATTACTCCCGATTGAACAGCCGATCTACCGATACAACCGACGGCTACCGATTGAAATACCAAGCTACCAATAAAACCGATTGCTACCGATTTAATAACCGAGTTACCAATACGACCGATTGCTACCGATTGAATAACCGCGTTACCAATACCACCGATAGCTACCAGCTAAGTAGCCGATCTACCGATACAACCGACCGCTGCCGATTAAGTAATCGATTCACCAACACAACCGACTGCTACCGATTACGCAGCCGACTTACCAATACACTGCAGCCGATATTGTCGATCTACTGATAAATGAACCATTTCAACCCCCGATAAGAAGCCTCCAAGATCCGAATAAGAGACGAAGAGCCATCCGCCAGTGTGTCATTATTTATAATATATATATATATATATATATATATATATAACAATTAATCAATAAAACTTTGTTTATACTCAATCCTAAGAAAGGAAAACAACTGAATTATTATTTAAGGTTTTGAGGGTCCATAAATAGACCCTGGACGCGACTGACTACCCCAGCCGCAAGATAAAACACTCTTTACAAGATTGATCACATTTTGTTATTTGTTTTATGTGTATGTATGAATTAAACTAAAATGAATTTAAGAAATAAATAAACACACATATTTAAGTTGTAATGCGTTGAGATTTGTTTTACTCATAATAGCATATTAAATAGCAGATAAATCTTGACCTTTCTGAAAGAACTATCCCGAAGACGGACACCGCCTGTTAGCGGTCAAATTTGCTTCAGTGTTCGCCTACGGGAGATTTCACTGTATATATATATTTTTTTTTTCAATTTATTTTTCACTACTTCTCTCTTCTCAGAACTATATATAATTTGTTAATTTATTGTTATTGTCTTTTGCTTTTCTATTAAAAAAAATATATCTCTTTATTCATTTATTTTTAATAATGACTTTACTTATACAATACCAATTGAACAACAAAAGAATTATATTCTTAAGGTTCTAATATTAAAAAAAAAAAAACAAACAAATCAACAAATAAGCATTAAAAACAAGTAAGAGTGTTAAATTCGGCTGGGCCGAATCTTTGATACTCTCCACCTTTTTAATTTTCAATTTTTATTTTTAATTTATCATTTTCTATTTTTCACTTTTCAATTTTCATCTTTCGTTTTTCATTTTTAGTTTTTAATTTTTAATTTCTCATTTTCCATTTTTCATTTTCCACTTTTCATTTTTCATTTTCCATTTTCGATTTTTCCATTTTCATTTTCCATTTTTCATTTTTCATTTTTCATTTTCAATTTTCCATTTTTAATTTTTAATTTTACATTTTCCATTTTTCATTTTCCATTTTCCATTTTTCATTTTTCATTTTCCATATTCCACTATCGATTTACATTTTTAATTTTTAATTTATTAATTTTTCATTTTCCATTTGCCATTTTTAATTTAAAATTTTTCATTTTCCATTTTCCATTTTTAATTTTTCATTTTCCATTTTCCATTTTTCATCTTTCATTTTTCATTTTTCATTTTTAGTTTTTCATTTTCCATTTTTCATTTTTCATGTTTCATTTTTCAATTTCCATTTTTCACTTTCCATTTTCCATTTTTCATCTTTCATTTTTCATTTTTAGTTTTTCATTTTTCATTTTTAATTTTCCATTTTCCATTTTTAATTTTTCGTTTTCCGTTTTCCATTTTTCATTTTTCATTTTCCATTTTTCAATTTTAATTTTTCATTTTTCATTTTTCATTTTTAATTTTTCATTTTCCATTTTCCATTTTCCATTTTTCAATTTTCAATTTTCATTTTTCATTTTTCATTTTTCATTTTTCATTTTTCATTTTTCATGTTCCATATTCCATTTTCCATTTTTCATTTTTCATTTTTAATTTTCATTTTCCATTTTGCATTTTTCATTTTCCATTTTCCATTTTTCATTTTACATTTTCCATTTTCCATTTTCCATTTTCCATTTTCCATTTTTCAATTTTCATTTTTCATTTTTCATTTTTATGTTCCATTTTCCATTTGTCATTATCCATTTTTAATTTTCCATTTTTAATTTTTCATTTTCCATTTTCATTTTCCACTTTTCATTTTTAATTTTCCATTTTTCATTTTTCATTTCTCATTTTCCATTTTTCATCTTTAGTTTTTCAATTTTCGATTTTCATTTTCCATTTTTCAATTTTCAATTTCCATCTTCATTTTTCATTTTCAATTTTTCATTTTCCATTTTCCATTTTTCATTTTCCACTTTTTATTTTTATTAATTTTTAATTTTTAATATTTAATTTTAATGATAAAAAAAATATGTGGTAAAACTTGCTTAGGCCAATGTGACACGTGCAGTATTAATATACACACAACTGTAATGACTTCAGCAATACGAAGAATTACAACATATACAACATATCTTAAGAAAAACAACAAAACTTTTTTCAAGAGTTTTATCAAAGTCTCATTCATAGCTCGACCGATAGCTTGACCAATTTAAATAGCAACTCCTTTGGGATGTTAATAAACGATTTTATATAAAAACGAACGGTCTAGCTTAGATATTGACGGCGTGATCGTGGTTTCCACAGACAGACGGTCATCGGTAAATCAACTTCCCTTATTATAAGGAATAAGAAAATATATTTTTTTGGGGCCTCAGGAATTTATTTTGGTGCGTTACAAACGGAATGACAAACCTATATATACCCTCTGCCAATAAATATATATATATATATATACACAATTTCATAATTCCGGCACATTTTTGTTCCGAAAGTTTCAAGAAATTTTTATTAAAAAAAAAATCTAGAGTAAAGAAAATAATTTTTATACTAATTGAGAACTCGCAATTTTGTTTAAGAAAATTCTTAAATTATGATCATTTATTTATTTTTTTTTTTTGTTTTTAGCAGAACAATTTTTCAGTTTGCGTCTCCTATGCAAATGTTCTTTGAATGTGAAACATAATGCCACTTAATATTAAAGCTACTTATGGCAATGACGTTCATTTGCAGTAAAACGCATTATATAAACGTGAAAAGATGTGCCACAATTAAATAACAACGTAGCACCACATTTAATATTTTATAAACATTAAACCGCAAACATAATTTGCAACATAAATAATAAATATAAAGCACATAAGTAGAAATAGCTTTAAGGTAAAATACCAACGCTTCCAGCCCATTAAATTATTTACCATAAACAGAGCTGCCAAAGAATATCAACGTACATATGATGTATTAAGTATGAAAGCACTAAAAATACAATTATATTTATTATTGTTTTGAGAACTGAAATATTTAAAATTGAAAAAAAAATATATATGTATATAAAATCTTGTTATAAAAATTTTCCCATAAAAATTTCCGGCTTAGTAACACTATGTTGCTCCTAATAACCCACATTACACATTAAGCATTGAAGGCAAACACACCTAAAGCGTATGAGTAACACAACAAATTTATTGAATAATTAATATTGCTCATACGGCTTGTTTGTATGAATGTTTGTGTTGTTTTTTCTTTTTTTTTTTTTTTTTTTGTGTAAAACAAACAACGTGTCTATAAATGCCACATTCTATTTTATGAGCAGGTATTTTGTGCTTGTGGCCTGAGAGTAGGTGTGTTGTACATTCGCATGTATTTATTTGTATGTCAGCAATTGCCGCCAATGAATAAGAAAATTCATTAAAATTCAAAACATGACTTTCTTGTTAAAGCATGTAAAATATTTCACACTTGAACATAAAACACTCATACTTACACACATGCAGACGAACACTCAACATATAAACTAAAAAAAAAAACACGCATACATGCGAGTAGTGTCAATTAAAAAATACCAAAACGCGCGTTCACTCAGACGGTCTTTAATTTAAACGATGTACGCGTATGTGCTTGTTACTTCATCGACAAGAATCAACACGCTGAAATAATTGTACACTTAAAACATTTCACACAACAGCATAACGACAATAATTTACAAATTAAAATCAAGCAAGACAGTTAAAAGAATTGATGGGAACATGTATAAACACGAAATTTTTCTGAATGAATTTAAACAAAATGAGATCTCTCAGTATTCTTGAACTGGTAGACTGTAATGTTAGAGTGCGATTGGATAAGTATAGAATTGTTAGTGATGTCCTGAAATCATAAAGAATATTATGGTTTAATACAAAACATCAACATTCATTCAATTTTCAATTTACGACCCATTTATAAAACATGAATCATTTCTACTGGCTAAGATGTGTTAATTACTAAAGATTTATAATAACAAAAACACAACAACAAAAAACTCTAATGAGTTAGGGACTGGTCGGCCAAACAACATTTGAATATTTCAACTTGAAAAGTAAAATGAATATAAAAAAATTTAGAGAAACTAAATCGCTTTGAAAAATTACTCTCAAACCAAAATAGCAAACAAGGCAAAACAAATATTTTAATAAAAAAAAATTTTCAAACAAATCCCTAAATCTACTCTAGGTTTACATAAAACAAATGGCTCATAACTAGTGTTGTTTCTTACACTGTGTCTTATGGCATTCCAAACAAATGATATATAAATACTTAACGCTCAACCAAACGCGCACACACACACACAAACACAAATGAGGGAAAAGCTTTTTGTCAGTTGAGGGCGATCGAAGAATACGCTACATTTTTGTATAGGAGCTTGTCTTGACTTTTCGAACCTCAAATTTACTTTTATAGAACAGTATTGCCTCTAAAGCCAAAATCAAACAAGAAAGATAATTATAGTCGGCTTAGAGACCCTATCTCTTCGGTCCAACTAATTGGATATAGAAAATAAGCATAAACCAAATTTGAGTGGCATTGTTATTAAGTTTTTCGGCTGCAGATATGAAAAAGTTCATATCGGGTGCTATATTTATATAGGTCGAAAAATGGACCGATCCCGACCATATTTGGTAAAGTCACTTATATTTTGAAAAAATATATACAAACCAAATTTTGAAAAAATCTGTGCAATATTTTTGTTTTTTGATAGATTTAAGTGAAGATCGGGAAGCAGTTCTATATGGGGCCTATGACTAAGAATTCTCCTGTAGGGATTATTTTTGGACTAGTGATTAACGGATATAATAAGCACATACAGACCCAATTTGACTGAGATCTATATGATAATTTGGATCTTATGGCAATTTATGTCGATTTCATAGGGGTCATTTGTACGAGGACTACGTCTGAACATGGACCGAATTTCACCAGTTTCAATAGCGTTCATCCTATTACCGGCAGCAGCTTATGTACCAAATTTCATCAAAATATATTCATATTTGCGACCTGTAGTTTGATTAAAAGGTTTACATGGACACACAGACGGACGGACGGACGGACGGACGGACATCGCTAAATCGATTCAGAAAGTAATGAGTATGAGTAACAACAAATTTATTGAATAATTAATATTGCTCATACGGCGTGTTTGTATGAATGTTTGTTTTGTTTTTTTGATTACAAGGTTTACATAGACACAGACGGACGGACGGACATCGCTAAATCAATTCAGAAAGTGATTCTCAGTCGATCGGTATAATAAAAGATGGGTCTAGGTCAAATATTTTCGGTAGTTACAAACAGCAGCACAAAGTCATTATACCCAAACCACATAGTGGTACTCACAGAAAAAAATCATTTTAAAATCAACTGAAACAAGGTTGATTCAACAATTTATCTTAATGATTTTGCTTCATTAGCATTTCACGTTTATTTAACATGATTTTATAATAAAACAAAATTAATATTTTTCCATTTCAAAACAACTATAAATCATGTTAAATTAACATTGTATTTCCAGTTGAGTCATAAGGATTATCATGTTGAAATAATGTTAAGGTCCTTATTGAATCAACATTATGAATAGTTACAATAACATGAATTTCATGTTGAATTAACACGAATTTATTTTTGAATTAACTACTAAATCATTTAGAATAGAATTAACATTCAAACGTGTTGAAATAACATGAAATGTCATGTTAATTTGAAATGATTCCAATATTGAAATAACATTTAAACAATATTGTTTTATTAAAAAGTATTTTTTTATATATTTAATTGTTAATAAACACATATAATATAAATTCAATAAATAAAATAAAATATTATAAAAACTATTCAAAAAAATTTTATATCAAATTAATTATTATAGTCCCAGGCTTTATGAGGTAATATTTCTTTCTCTTAAAATATCGCACCTGTACTTCTAAAGTGAGTCAACTAAAAATTTTTCATTTTTCACATCTATCCACTGTAAAAATCTTACTTCGGTTTTTCTATTCTTTCACAAAAAAAATACGGTTGTAACCCTCTTTGTGTTATAAGAGTAGCTTCTGTAGAATCCTCTAAAAAGACATACATATTTTGAGTTCCACCCAAAAAACTTGTTATTTTTGATGATCACTGTAAAAATCGCAAAAACAACTTCTGCTGTATACTTATTATTCGCAATAATACTTATTTTTTTTTTCCTTTATTCATTCCACTTGGGAACATAGGGCTTCTACAAGATTATTCCAACTTAATCTATCGTTACATATAATTTTAATTTCATCAAAAGTTTTGTTTAATATTTTAAGTTCTTGGTTAAGTGTTCTGCGCCAAGAGGCTGCCTTGAGGATTCCATTCTAAAGCAGTCCTCGTGATGCTACCGTTTGGCTTTCTTAATGTGTGCCCTATCCATTTCCACTTTCTTTTTGTTATTTGGCAATTTATAGGTACCTCGTTCGTCAATCTCCAAAGATCAGTATTGGCCAAAAGATGCGACAAATCTCTGTTCTATTACGCTTGTCATCAGCCAGGTTTCGCTACCGTACAGAAGAGTTGATTTCACGCATGCGTTAAATATTCGAATCTTTGTCTTCTTCGAGATTTGGGGTGACCGCCAAGTTCCATTCAAGCGGCCAAAGGCTGATCTTGCCTTTTTCAGCCTGTTTGTCACATCTTCTTCCACGCCGCCGTCTATCGACATTATACATCCTAAGTAGCAGAACGAGTTAACATATTGTATGTGTTGGTTTTGTATTAGAATGTGGTTATCGATTGTGTTGTTGATTCGCATTGCATGTGTTTTCGAAATGTTTATCTCTAATCCAACTTCTTTTGCCAGTGTTCCCAGATCATTCACTTTGCTCTGCATGTCGTTAAAATTGTGTGACATGAGGCAAATATCGTGAGCGAAATCCAAATCTTCTAGATGTTTTTTAAAGTCCCATACGATACCCCTTTTTTTCCTGCAGAGCCTTAACATGACTTCATCTAATACAACAGCAAATAGTAGAGGAGATAGTGGGCATCCTTGTTTCACTCCAGCGTTTGCCTGAAAGGATTCACTGGTCATGCCATTATGCCGAACTTGTAGAGTAGTGTTGTTGTACATGGCCTTAATTATGTTTATCAACTTCATTGCTGTTAATGCAGCCCATATAGCACTTCGTCTTATGGAATCAAAAGCTTTTTTGAAGTCAATAAAAACTAAATACAATGGTGTGCGCCATTCAACCGATTGCTCTGTTATAACGCGAAGAGTGTTGGTTTGGTCTACACAGTTACGATGAGGACGAAAACTAGCTTGTTCGTCTCGTAATGCCTTTTCAACATGCTGCAGTCGGTTGTTTATTTTATCGCAATGACCTTATATATTGTGTTAAGCAGTGTGATACCTCGCCAATTATCACACACAGTTAGGTCGTTCTTTTTCGGTAGTTTAATTATTGTACCTTTAGTCCAAGTACTAGGAAGTTCTTCATTAATCCAAGCATCACGTATATATGGGTATACCATTTCTGCCGCTATCGTTGGGTTCGTTTGAAGTATCTCTGGAGGGATTCCGTCTTCACCCGGCGTCTTGTTCTTTTTTATTTTTGAGATAGCACACTTAATTTCTTCGATGCTTGGGTGTTCTGTGGTTATTGCGTTGTTGATTATTGTATGTGAATCGATATTCTGAGAGCTTTCCGGAATTTCATCATAAGTAATGTTGCTTATTTCCTCGAAGTGTTGCTTCCATCTTCTGGTTTGTTCTTCAGTATTTGTCAGAAGCTGACCATCAGAGTCCTTTATAGCATGGTTACGATTCATATTTTGATTTGATAGACGATTTGTTATCTGATGTAGCTCTTTCATGTTGTTTGACCCTGCAGCTGTTTCTGCATCACTGGCGATAGATTCTAAATACTTTCTTTTATCATTTCGGGCTAATCTCTTTACGGCTTTTGCCACTGCGCTGTATTGTGGTTTATAGTAGGGATTTTCAAGTTTTTGTTGTTTCAACTGATTTCTTTCTTGAATAAGTTTCCAGGTGTTATCGGATAACCATGATTTCCTTTCTGTCTTTTGTTTATAACCTATTTTATCTTTGGCAATATCCCTAATCTTGTGACATGTTGCTTCCCAGGAAGTGTTTTCTGATTGAACACATTCCCTTAGTTCTTCCCCAACTTCGTCCCTTTTCTCTTTGACTCTCAATTTGTTGACATCAAAGCGTTTGTGTGTTATCTGTTGGTTTCTTTTATACATTTTTTTAAGTTTTATTCTTATTGTAGCTACCAATAGCTCGTGGTCGCTGTATAAGTCGGCACCTCTTTTGGTGCGTACATCTACTAGAAACCCTCTCCATTTGCGGCGGATACAAATGTGATCTATTCGATTACGTGTCTGACCGTCTGGGGATTCCCATGTGTATTTGTGTATATTTTTGTGGGGAAAAATCGAACCACCGATCACGAGTTGGAATGTCTGACAAAACTCTATAAAACGTTCACCATTCTTATTTCTAGTTCCCAGGCAATGTCTTCCCACGATATGGGTTAGGCCATAGTTGTCAATGCCAATCTGGGCATTAAAATCACCACTTAGGATAAGTATATCACGGTTTGCTATTTTGTTAACAGTAGCTATTAGTTGATTGTAAAATTCATCTTTTGATAGGTCGTCGGCATCCTCTGTGGGTGCATAGCATTGCACGATGCTAATGTATGTTCCAACTTTACTGAAAAACCGGGCTGTAATAATACGATCTGATATAGGATTCCATGAACTTAGAGTTGTCTTTAGCTCTTTGGATATTACAAATGCTACCCCGCTTTCTCTCCTGCTTTCTTTACCGCTATATAACACAACGTTTCCATTAGCCGATGTTATTTGACCATTTCCGCACCATCGCATTTCACTAATACCTAAAATCACAACATTAAGCTTCAACATTTCTGCCTCTACTTGTGCTAGCCTTGACGCTTCGCTAAGCGTTCTTACGTTCCATTGTCCAATTCTTATCCGTTTTCGTGTGCCAAATGTTGTCATCGATGTGTGGGGTATTGGTATTATTTCTCCTGTAGTAGTTTCATTAATCGTTTGAGTTTCGGACAAGTGGATGATTGGTCCACTGTGTCCAATGATAGTGCTGGGGCTGCCAGCTTGAAGCAGCCATCCCGACTGTGTTGAAAAAATACTGAGCTTCAGCGATTTTTGTTATTACGATTGTAGCCTAATTTCCTGAGACGCATTGGTGATGACATGCCATTCAGGTTACCCAGTAATATACGCCTTCTCACTTTGGCTGCCAACAGACGGGTGCCTGTATGATATTACCAGGGAACACTTGGTATAAGACCGGAAGTCGTGAGCTGCTTGGGAATTTCACGCAGAGGAATCGCTTCTTGCTATCCCCAAGTGGATAGCAGACAGAAAGCTTTGAACCTCTGTGAAAGACCCCGTTCCGTTATAACAACAATAAAAAAAACATTTCATGAACACATCGGAACTTATTGAAACGATTTCAATGATTTTACATAACAACCTGCTCAGAATATCAATGAATTATTTCCACTTCAAATAAACAAATACACTGACCTATTGTAGGCGCGATCGTGATTTCTACAGACGGACAGACGGACATCGCTATATCAACTCTGCTTACTATAAGGATCTAAAATATATATATATACATATCTGTGGCATTAACCGCCGAAAAGTCGCAGAAAAATAACTGTGTATATAAAAGTAATGGGGCTTCATTACGACTTAGGTCAGTATGTTTTTATTAATAACTTTTTTAAAAACAGTGTTAGATAAATGGGGATTTTCGTTCTTAAGTCGCTTGTGACCACAGATATATACCCTCTACACACTGGTGATAAGAATTTTTATTGCAATCTTAAATATATAGAAAATACAATCGTTTGTTTCCTCTAACAATAAATAAATATTTTAAAACAAAATTTAAATTTAAAGCTCACAAGAATTGAGCCCTGGCGAAGATTTTTGGTTCCAACAGGATAATTATCAAAAATATACGGCGCACGATATCAAGCTGTGGTTGTTAAAAAGTGTCATAGAGGTCTTAAAGCGCAAAAAATAACCTACAAGTTTCTAGCTTAAGTATTGTATTTTATGCAAGTTTATTTTATTTATTCTATAATATTAACAGACAAGCCATCTCTTGTGACCGCTATAAAAATTTTAGTTAATAGCCGATTTTGACCAACCAAACCTCATTTGTAAGGTACATATGTCTTTTTAGCTGTCCACCAGATTTACAGATTTGATGCCGGGAACACTTTTTTGGAGTAATGCTCATTTAAAATTGTTACTAACACATACGCTTTGTGTGTGTTTATTATAAATATCAAAAGCCCTGTGTTGAATAGTGAATTAACTAAAATTTATTAGCATACCTTTAGGCTTTTTTAAATTTATTTATTAACAAACCCATTTATATACATATATTTTGTGTGTCCAATAAATTTGTTAACTGAAAACAATCTTTCAAGTTCAATGCAAATACTAGGTCTCTTACCAGTCAACTCAACGATTCCAACCCATTATCCCAATGCCACTAACAGCTTACTGGATGTTATCTTTGTTAGTCAAAAAATATAATGTTTTACATTATGACCAAATCTCTGCACCCCTTTTTTTCTAAACATGACCGATTATTTCTCGTTTATGAAACATCTTTGAACATTGAAGATATATATTACACCTTTCGTGACTTCAGGAGTATAAATTACTCGTTATTAAATCAACGGCTTGATTCTACTGCCTGCGGTTCAATATTTGAGATGGAAAATGTCAATGACCAGGTATTATTTATACAAAATGAAATTAATAAGATATTTTATGACTGCCTGCCTGAAAAAACTAAACTTGTCAAGGCTAATCAGCCACCATGGTTCAATACCATAATTAAGCAACTAATTGCTGAACGTGATGCTGCCTACAAGAGATGGAAAAAGTACAAAACGCCATATTTACAATCGATATTTAAATCTCGAAGGAAGAAAGTAGTGGACAATATAAAAAAATCGGAATCAGTATTTTATACTCGTAAGTTCTCTTCCTCGATTGGAAGTAGAAGTAAATGGAAAGAGATTCGAGCCATAGGCATAGGAGTTAAAAACAATAGTATTATTAACTCTGATATTGATTTAGCATATTTAAGTAATTGTTTTGTTGACATTAAAATACCAAAACCTATTATAAATATATATGAAGAGATATCTACTGCTCCTGTCGAGAATACGTTCTGCTTTCGTTGTATTGATCAGCATGAAGTTTTTATAATTTCTAACTCAATAAAATCAAACGCTACTGGTATGGATGGAATAAACACAAAGTTTTTAAAAATGATTTTCGTCAAACTACTGCCATTTCTCACATACATATTTAACACGGTGCTTACAAAATCGATATATCCTGCTGAGTGGAAGAAAGCTAAAATATTTCCAATACCTAAAACCAACAATGAATATCGTCCAATCGCTATTCTACCGTTTTTGTCAAAAATTCTTGAAAAACTTATGTCTTTACAAATGGATCTTACTAGATATGCTCTATTATATGAAGAACAACCAGGTTTTAGACATGGCAGAGGATGCGTTACAGCATTGATAGACGTTGTTGAGTATCTAAGAGCCAAATTAGATGAAAACATGGTATGCTTTCTAGTGCTTCTAGATCTCAGTAAAGCCTTTGATGCTGTTGATCATAAGATACTCATCTCTAAACTAAAAAATCTGTTTAATTTTTCAGACTCTGCGTGCAAATTAATACTTTCTTATCTTAGTGAGAGATATCAAACTGTTACATTAAATAGTAAAACATCAGATGCCCTGTTAGTCGATCGTGGAGTGCCGCAAGGCTCTATCTTAGGTCCATTACTATTCTGCATATACATAAACGATTTGCCAAATGTTTCAACAACCTGTTCAATCAGTATGTATGCAGATGATGAGCAATTGTATGCTAGCACTAATGTTAATGAAGTTCTTAACTGCACAAACTACATAAACATGGATCTAGAAAAGATACACAATTGGGCAAGCATGAATGGCTTATGCCTCAATCCTTCAAAAACCAAATATATTTTCATATCAAGAAACAGTCTTAATATTAATGCCAACCTAATGATCAATAGTACACCTATTGAGTTTGTTAAGTATGCCAAAAACCTTGGAATTATTTTCAATACTGACCTCTCAGAAATTTAGACAAAATTTTTATGTAAAATATATAAGATAAAATTGAATTTTGTAAATATTAATGGTACTTATTGTAACTATAATGAGTATCCTAAGTTGTAACGAATACCTAAACCTACTGTGAATTATTTATTTTTTATCTAAAAAAGTATCGTAAAATCAAAAATGTTATATCAAAAATATTGGATAGTCACTTGCTGTTCAACTATCAACCAAAACGGTGAGCTATACGAGCCCAAAATTAATCTCATATTCTGAAAACAAATAAAATTGTAAGATCTGAAATAAATCTCTCTCTATTTTTATTTCACAACAATTATATTCTTTACTACTAACGAGAAAATATAATTGTTGAGGCACAGGTTTCTCACCCAATAAATTTAGGTTCAAGGCATTGCAGCTAATCTTTGCATCCTAGCATCCTAAATTAAAAAGCATCCGTCCTGGAGAAATCTGTTCAACCCATATAAATACAACCGTTGGAAAGGTTCACGCAATGCTTAGGAATCTTTGTGCTGTTCAAACGTCAACACCTCTTGAAATAAGAATGCTACTGGCAAAAACATATTTAATTCCTGTTCTACTATACGGCTGTGAAATATTCGCTAACTGTAATAATGATGATTTTTATAAACTTAAAGTTGCATACAATAATATTGCTCGGTACATATTTATCAAAAAACGTCGTGACCACATTTCTGATTATATATATCGGATAAACAATATGTGTTTTAAAGATTTGCTCAATTATAGATGCCTTTTAATGATGCACAAGATTATATTCACTAAAGAGCCAGATTATCTATACCGTAATTTAACTTTTGCAAGATCTAATCGAGGGAAAAAACTTATCCAAAAAAGATTTAAACATCTAATGTCAGAGAGACAATTCTTTGTTCACACAACACGTCTTTGGAACAATCTACCTTTTAATATTCAAATAATATGCAACACACATTGCTTCAAAAATCAAATAAAAAGATATATTAATTATAATTAAAATTTTAATTTCTGTCCTAAAAATATATTTTTCTTTCCTTTGTTTATTATACCCTATACCACTATGTGGTTTGGGTATAATGACTTTGTGCTGCTGTTTGTAACAACCAAAAATATTTGACCTACACCCATCTTTAATTATACCGATCGAATCGGAATCACTATCTGATTCCATTTAACGATGTTCGTCCGTCCGTCCGTCCGTCCGTCCGTCCGTCTGTGTGTCCATGTAAAGCTTGTAATCAAACTGCAGGTCGCAAATATGATTATATTTTACTGAAATTTGGAATATAAGCTTTTATCGGCCATGGGATGAACGCTATTGAAATTGGTGAGAATCGGTCCATGTTCAGACCTAGCCCACATACAAATGACCCCTATGAAATCAACATATATTGCCATAATCCCCAAATTATCATACAAATCTTAGTCAAATTGGGTTGTATGTACATATTACATCCATTAATTAGTAGTCCAAAAATGATCCCTATTGGACAACTCTTAATCATAGGCATCATATAGAGCTGCTTCCCGATATTCACTTAAATCTATCAAAAAACAAAAATATTGCACTGATTCTTCTCAAATTTTGTTTGTATATATTTTTGCAAAATACATGAGACTTTACCAAACATGGTCAGGATCGGTCCATTTTTGGGCCTAGTCCCCATATAGATATAGCATCCGATATGAACTTTTTCATCTCTGCAGCCGAAAAAATTAATAAAAATCCCACTCAAATTTGGTTTACGCTTATTTTCTATATCCAGTTAGTTGGGTCTATGAGATAGGGTCTCTAAACGCATGGTATAGGGTATCGTATAGTCGGTCTAGACCGACTATAATTTTCTTAGTTGTTTTATATTATTATAATGATTGTTATTTCTTAATCATTTCTTTTTAATGTTTTTTTATATTTAATGTACTCAAAATAGTTATACATAATATTAATATTTGTATTTGTTAATCTTCAGTACTATTGTCAACTATCCGCTAGCACTATAATATATAAGACTTATGTCTTGTTGTGCTAGAATTACAATAATAAATAATAGTTAAAATAAATAAATAAATAAATAAAAAATATTTAAAAAAAATATACAATAATTTCCTATAATTTTGATTCGACTTTCGAGGGCTGGGCTCTGCTAGTACGAATAATTGTTCCTATAAATCTTTTCTAGCAACAACATATTCGCAAATGTTATCCATATAATATGGTTTCCGGTAAATTGCCAAAAATCTAACTACGTATTATTCACAGGTCATTATGAAATACCCTTCAAAAAATTGTTTCGCACTCTTATTTGCCCCTTTATCCTGCTTATCTGTTTTCTATATACTTTTTCATAAATTTTTGTTCATTGTTTTTATCACTTTTGATTTTTTTTTTGTCAATTCTTTCAAGTACACATGATCAATACACCCGGAAGGCTGCTTAGATCCAAGTTTTTTGGCGTTTTGGATGTTCGGAAATCGGACATACCACACGCTATAATGCCATAAGTATGCTTAGTATATCTATAATATTAATAGTCTAGGCGAGTTCTTGTGACCGATGTTTTGTTCTACCATTTTATCCCGATTTTGACCAAACGTATATTATTTGAAAGGTATTTATTTTTAGACGTATTGCAGATTTACAGATTTTTAAATTTTTTCCTTTATTTTGAGTAAATTTCATTTAAAGTTGCTACTAACACATGCATAAAATTATATAATGCTATGTGTGGGTTTATTAAATTTGTTAATGTGTTCGTAATAAAAATGAGTTTATTTTTTGTGTTGATTTGTGAATTGGCTATAATTGCTTAGCATACCTTTAGGGTCTTTATTTAATGAAACAAAAATTTCCTAGAATTTGCACTCGAATTTCGAGGGCTGGAATCTGCTAGTATGTATAGTTATATAGGGATAGTAAAGCCCAGCACTCGAAATTCGAGTGCAAATTCTATGAAATATTATTTTTTCATTCACTTCTTGTCTTCCAATGTTTTTTAATCTATATATTTACATATATAAAATTTATGAATATTTAAATGAGCCTAAAGGTATGTTAATCAATTTTCGGAATTCACAGTTCAACACAGACTATCTGATATATAATTTAGATCATTCGCATTAACAGGGTGTAACGAATTATTATAAATATTTTATTTTACTTAATTTAATATATTTACAAGACAGATTAAACATAAACTTTATCACTCTCAGCTTCTCCTCCATATGAACTATAACTATGTCGATTTTCACCGTCCTCCGTGTCCGCATATTGCTTCAAAAGGGAACTAAGAATTTACCTTCACATATTAATATATAGATGTTTAAATGAAAGTATATAGTAGCAGTTGTTAACTATGAAATTACCGCACCATTTTTTTTTTGCAGTTTCATGCTGCATTCATGCCCGAACGCAGCATGTAGTACACCTTTTATTAAAAAATTTATTTATATTTCGTCAAATAATAAAGCTTGGTTTATATCTATGTTCAAAAATTGTTATTTTTTATTATACCGAACGACTCAAAATAATTTTCTGAGGTGATTTAGCAATCTCCGTCCGTCCTTCCTTCTGTCTGTCTATGTATCCATGTAAATTTTGGAATCAAACTATTGATTATCGCATATATCTCTATGAAATTTTGTATCTGTACACTAATCAATAGTCTAAACATAAACCCTGTAGGTCCATTCGTGGTTACAGTTCCCACACAAAGTTGCTTCACGACACTCACTCGAAAAAAAATAAGGCATAGATTTTTCTCAATTTTTGTTCATATATGTTTTTAAGAAAAATAAATAAATTTCTTATTTATATGGTCGTTATCAGTCTATTTTTCGACCTAGTTCCCATGTACAAATAGCATCCGATACGAAATGTTTCATATATACGGAACACAAGCTGGTAACAATACCACTCAAATTTGGTTTATGCTTATTTTCTATATCCAATTAATTGGACCTGAGATTCTTCCATTTAATTTACAGGGCCTAGTGTAGGGTACAAAAAGGACTTTTAAGCTTAAAATAATAAATATAATAAATGGTTCTTATTGTATCGTTAACGTTTGTTGTTTCCAACGTTGTTATTCTACAAAAAGAGCCATTTACTTTGTTAAGGCATTCGTCACCAACAGCAACAACAACAATACCAACATCATCAACAATATACAGTGGATATTAAACGAAGTAAATAGATTTCAATATAAAACTTCTTGAAACTAAAGCTATGGAGTATAATTTAAAAATAATTTTATGAAAATATTTTAGAAAACCCTCCTCCAGATTATTATATTTTTTAAGAGCTGTTCCTTTATACTTTAGTTTCACAGCTCATAATATTTCAAAGGAATAAGTCTCGTATTACTTTTTATTAATGGGTCCCACTGTACAACATCATCGTCGCTTGTCTTCTGTTCATCTAAGTTGATGATGTGAATGTGAAAAGGACAAACAAACATTTTTGACAAATTACATGAGTGTTAGATGGTATGTGCTGTAAATGAAATTGGGTGTCCCGAACAATGTGTGTTTGGAAATAAAATTCTTTATTACTATTTATTGCGAAATATTGAAATAAAAATTTAACTATTTGTAAGTCATCCACCATTAAGGAACAGTTACTCTAATGGTGATTGACTTACAAAGTATTATTTTTGTTTCAGTAAATTATAACACTTTTAATAAGAAATAAATTAAGTAATATCGACTCAACAGTATTGAAACTAATAGTATTTATCCCTAGTATTACATTTTCAAAAATCCATTTCGAGACACCCTAACGTATTTGATGGTTGAAGTAGAAAAATTACTTTAAAAAATGTTCATAATATAACGCTGTACAATTTTCAATGTTGTAGCAAAGCATAACATAAAGGACTAAGTTGAAACTTATACATTTAATAATGAAAGGGAGACTTTAATGAAATAAGTATACACAACTGACACATTTTTAAAACTTACAACAAAAGAAAAAAAACTACAAAATGAATGATACAAAAATGAATACGAGTACAATGTGTAGTTATTATTTAACTTTAAGGAAATTTACTTTTAAATTTTAAGAAATTTAAGAAAATACATATTTAATCTTTAGGATACTTGCTTAAAATTCAATAGCAAAAAATTTCTTTAGGCACAATTTCATATTAATAAATATTTTAAATTTTGAGGGCTGGCTAAAAAGATAAATTTGGTAAAAATAAATTTTCTTGGAAAACAGTTTTTTATCATCTTGATCATGAAAAATGGTTTGTGTTCTACTAATAAGTAAACACACGAGACGAGTTTACTTAGGCATCGCTTTCATGAAGATATTTTTGTATGTGAACTCATGGTATCTAAATGGGTAGATAATAATAGAAGTTGGAAATATCGAACGATGTACATCCCCCAAAGAGCTTGGTTGTAAACAAAAATGGTGCTTCCCCTTAATAGTCTTGTGCAGTGAATATAAGATGGCTAGGAAGGCGGTTGTTTCCAAAATGAGGCATGATAAGTCTTCCTATTATTTTAATAAATTTAATACAGCTATTGGAAGTAAAAAAACCTGGAAACAAATACGCTAAATTGGATTAAATAAGACAATTAATCAATCAATAAATGTTGACATTAATGCGCTAAATTAAGCTTTTGTAAATATTCCTCTACCAGCCGTAAATAACGAATTTTATGATGATTTTCCCTGTAATAATTTAAACATTTCCAAATTTAACTTTCAGTGTATAACACTAACAGAGGTAGTTGAAAGTTTCAATGCTATTAAATCGAATGCAGTGGGCCTTGATAATATACACCCCAGATTTATAAAAATGATTTTACCATGGATTGTCCGTTTCATAATGTACTTGTTTAACTCCATAATCACTACTAGCATCTTTCCAATGGAGTGGAAACATGCCAAAATTATACCAATACCAAAAACGGGTAACGAATACCGCCCGAATACACAGACAAATCTTTAGGTATTTAAACGACAACAACTTACTTACAGAGCGTCAATCTGGTTTCAGGCCACAACATAGCTGTATAACAGCTTTATCTGATGTAGTTGAGGAGTTAAGAAGTAACATGGATGATGGAAAAATATCTTTTTTGGTTTTATTGGATCACTCAAAGGCATTTGACACGGTGCACCACTCAATCTTATGCCTCAAACTGAAGAGGTTTTCTAACTTTTCTACGTTAGCAGTTTGACTCATGTTTTCATATCTCACAAACAGATCCCAATCTGTTGCTAATGGTAGCTCCATCTTAAACTCACTGCAAGTTACCCAGGTTGCGAAAGGTTCTGGCTTCTACCCCTCATACATTAGGTTATCTGAAAGATGCATTGGGGGTGTGGACTACCTCTAGTGGGGAATCACTTAGCCCGCTACTGGATACCCATTTTCCGGGCAACTACCCTACGTCGCTTCAGGCGTCAGGATACTCAAACGTTAATACGACGGATATTGCTTCGGAGATAGTCAACATACCAACACTGAACTGGGCGATTGGAAGCTTCAAACCTTACAAATCTCCAGGACTTAACGGTATCATTCCAGCTGAATTGCAGCACGTGTCGGACTACATTTTCCCTTGGCTACGTAGGCTTTTCACTCGCTATATCAACTTAGCTTATATACCCCTGATGTAGAGGGAGACGAGAGTGGTGTTCATTCCAAAAGCTGGAAAAAGTTCACACACCGCCCCAAAAGACTTCAGACCAATAAGTCTATCATCGTTGTTATTGAAGATAATGGAGCGCTTGATAGATTCTTACTTACGAAGAGTTATTGATCCTAAACTGCAGTCGACGCGACAACACGCTTACAGCAAGGGAAGGTCAACCGAAACAGCTCTTCACGAGCATGTGAGTACCATCGAGAAATCGCTCTCGGTAGGAGAATACACCATGACAGCCTTTTTGGATATAGAAGGGACTTTTAACAATGTCACACCGGACTCGATATTAGCGGCACTATCTAGTCTAGGAGTGAATTCCGTGATCATCTCACTGATTGGAAATCTGCTTGCCAACAGGCGGATAACATCTAAATTGGGAACGACTCTAATATCCCGATTCGTGAACAGGAGAACGCCACAAGGAGGCGTTCTATCACCACTTCTATGGAACTTAGCGCTGAACTCAATGCTACTTTCATTGGAGAGACAAGGCTGCAACGTGGTCGCCTATGCTGATGACGTGGCCATAGCCGTAAATGGGAAGTTTCTATCCACAGTTAGAGACATTCTACAGAGGGCTCTCACTATGCTATCTAGCTGGGCAATTAGTTGCGGTCTGGGGGTAAATCCGACCAAAACGGAACTTGTTCTTTTCACGAGGAAGTATAAGATACCTACCTTCGACCCTATTTCTCTTTACGGTGCTGATATCGAATTCTCTGATGGAGTCATGTATCTTGGAGTATTCCTGGACAGGAAGCTGAACTTCAGACGGAACTTGGAGGAAAGGGCGAAGAAGCCGACTATAGCTTTATACTCCTGCAAAAAGGCCATTGGTAAGAGGTGGGGCTTCAGCCCGAAAATTGCTTACTTGATCTACACAGCGGTGGTTCGCGCAATACTGCTTTACGGGGTCATCGTCTGGTGGCCTGCACTAGAGAAGGCCTCTAATACCAACCTTCTTGCAAGGGTACAGAGAATGGCTTCCATGTGTATTACTGGTGCCCTTCGTACCACACCTACGGATGCCTTGAACATCCTCTTACACCTAATACCGTTGGACATATTAGGAAAGCAGTCGGCGGCCTCATCGGCCATTCGACTAAGAAGCACAATACAATGGCGTGGTCATAATTGTGGCCATGAAGTGATCCTGAATAACAGGAACTTACCATTGAACGTGGATTACACCACTCCGAGGAGTGTATTCGAACGACACTACCAAACTCTGTTACGGACCAGGGAATCCTGGTCAGGGGGCGTTCCAGGTAGCAGGCGTTCGATAAATTTCTATACTGACGGATCGAAATTGTGTGGTCAAGTTGGTTTCGGAGTCTATTCAAAGGAGCATGGACTAAATCTGGCTCGCAGGTTGCCAGACCACTGCAGTGTTTATCAGGCAGAGGTACTGGCAATAAAGGAAGTTGCTGACTGGTTGGGTCGGAATATTCTGTCTACAACCGCAGTCAACATCTACTCTGATAGTCAGGCCGCGATAAAATCCTTGGAATCAATGTTCCTGAAAACAAGAACCACCCTTAATGCCGCACGTCTGTAAATGAGATGGCCAAGCAGTTCGACATCAGAATCATTTGGGTCCCAGGGCACAGGAATATACCGGGAAACTGTAAAGCTGACGAGTTGGCAAGACAGGGCACTACCTTACGGGTTCCAGCGGACTTGGAATGTGTTGGTATACCCCTGGAATCTTGCAGGCTGGAACTTCGGCTTCACACCGCCGGCATAACCGACAACAGATGGGCTAATGGATCAACGTGCGGGATCACGAGACAGATCTGGCCGGCTCTAAATCATAAGCGCACTAGCGTGCTACTATTACTCCCCCGTAGGGAGATTTCAACAGTAGTTGCTGTTATCACTGGGCACTGCCACATAGGGAGACACGCTGAACGCCTCAGGGTCTCGTCAAATGACTTCTGTCGTAGCTGCATGGATGTGGAGGAGGTGGAGAGCATAGAGCACTTCCTTTGCTATTGCCCGGCGCTCTCCAGAACGAGACTTCGAACATTGGGATCGCCGTTTTTCACGATCTCTCTGATCTCACAAATGTGGACATATCACATATCTGGGGCTTCATCAGGAGCTCAAACTGGTTCTACGGTGGGGACTGAGGGGAACACCTATTCGTCCCGTGGTATCACAATGGACCCCACAGTGTGCTTTTCCTTTGGTTTAGCAACCACTTTCAACCTAACCTATAAGAGGGGTGCCACAGGGTTCAATCCTTGGACCACTACTTTATTCGATATATGCCAATGATCTTCCACAACAAATTAAATTCTTTAAGGTTCAGATGTACGCTAATGACGTTCAGCTATATTTAAGTAGTACCAAGGATTCAATTATTTCCAAAACTCAAGAACTAAATTATGATCTCAAACGTATTCTAAATTGGGCAACGCAAATGGTCTACGACTTAATCCAAATAAATCTAAGTGTATTATAATAAAGAAGAAAGTGATTCATTTGGAGAATGAGATTAATGTCTTCCTTAGGGGCTCTAAAATTGACATCGTGGACTCTGTACGAAATCTCGGAGTTGTGTTTAATGGAACTCTGACTTGGTCAGATCATATTAATCAATCCTGTGGCAGAATTTATAGTATGATTAGAAGTTTATGGTTGACACATGCTGCGAATAAGATTGCTACGTGAAAATAAGATTGCTACTTGCTAAAACATATCTTTTACCAACATTACTATTTTCACAGGTTGCCACTCTAGGGAAAACAGAAAACTTACTGTAACTTTCAACAACATTATTCGCTATATCTTTGGATTAAGAAAATTTGATCATGTATCCCAATACTCATGTCATGCCTTACACATGTCATTTGACAACTATATTAAATTCAAGAACATTATATTTCTACATAAAATTATTATAACAAAGGCTCCAAAATATCTTATTGAACGATTAAAGTTCGCAAGATCTTCCAGAGGGAATCGAATAATTCAATTTAAATACCGGGACCATGCCTCTGAATGTCAATTTTTTATTCTAACTATTCGTCTCTGGAATCAGCTTCCTAATGTCATGCAAAATACAAGCAACGCAATAGGGTTTAGAAAATTACTATACCAATACTTTAATTGATTTTATTTGATTTTTTTTTTAATGTTTTTTTAATTGTAATTTATAATATTTTAAATTTAGATTAAGAGTTACTGATATTAAATATATAGTGAATAACTTGTCTGATTCCATTACTGTAATTTATAAGATACTGTGTCTTGTTGTAATGGGAAATCGCATTTAATAAATAAATACAAATACAAATACAAATAATATCATTGCTTGTAACTTATTTTCATTACATTCTTGTATTTGTCACGTGTGGTGCACAAAAGTTTTAAAATGAGTAAAAAAAGTAATGTGGAATAAGCAGTTTCGAGGTAAGATTTAAATGAACTTGTGTAAAAACACCTCCATTTAGTAATTTTTAATTAAATACGTTCAATTGTAGATTAACGTATGAAGATAAGCAAGAATATTTTCGAAATATGTTGGTTGCTGAATCTAATTCTGACGAAAGTGGATCTGAATTAGAAGTTTATCCGGAGGAAGAGCTTATCGATGAAGAATACTTATTTCCTAATGAAAATTTGGATACAGATGCTGAAAATGCAGAGCTCAATACTGAAATCGAATCCGATAGTCGCGACAAAAACTTTCGAAAGAAAAGTTAAGTGAGCTTTGGAAAGAAAATGCTTTCCCCTTTATCGTGCGACAATGTCTATCAATCGTTTCCAACAACTTTTACGTTTTATATGTTTCGACAATCATATGACAAGAGCTGCTCGCCACTCTGAAGATAAAGCAGCTTCAATAAGGGATATATTTGAACTGATCAACACAATTCTGAAAACGCATTTTCGACCTTATGAATGCATAACTGTAGACCAGCAGCTATATGGATATCGATGTGGCACAAAGTTCACTCAATATATACCTTCAAAAACCCACAAGGTATGGTATAAAACTTTGGTGGGCTTGCGATGCACTAACTTCGTATTCCCTAAATGGACAAATATGCATCGCAAAAGAGCTTAACTGTAGAAACGTGAACCAAGGTGAACGTTGCGTGAAGGATTGAAGTGCTCCTTACAAAAATTCTGGACGAAACGTGACGGTAGATATTTTTTTTTTACTTCGCTGTCGTTGCTTGAAGAACTTATAAAATGGAATATGACTATAGTCGACACTCTAAAGAAAAACAAACGGTATATACCGGAAGACTTGAAAGCCTCCAAAAATCGAGAAGCATTTTCCAATGAATTTGAATTTGGCCCGAATGCAACCATAACTTCCTATGTGCAGCAAAAGGAAAGGCGGTAGTTTTACTTCCATTTACGCATTGCGATTCAGTAATTTTGGGTACAAAACAGAAGCCTGAAATTATTCAATTTTACAATATAACTAACGGAGGCATTGACACAATGGACAAAATGTTGTCTCAATACTCAACCAAAAGAGCAACATGGCCTATGGCGATGTTCTTTAATTTATTGGATATTTCAGCCCTAGCAGCTTACATTATAAAGGGTTTTTCAACAGGGACGCTACAAAAGTAGAAATACAGGGACAGCAAACGGCGCACTATTTCTTGCCGCTCTTTTTATATTTCTCTTCAGTAAGGTTTGCCATTTCATGGTGGAAAGATATACGAGCCAACAACGAGTCGAAATTATTCAAATTTACTACCGAAATTCGGAGTCAGTGGCCTCAACGTTAAGAGCGCTACGTCCAATTTATGGTCGTCATAATCGTCCTAGCAGATCAACAATTGAGCGTCTAGTGGAAAAATTTGAATCCACAAGTACAGTACAAAATGTTCCCGTGCCAGCGAGACAAAGAAGTGCCCGTAGTGTCGAGAATATTGCTGCCGCTGAAGCTTCAGTTGAAGAAAGCCCAAATGTGTCTCTCACACGTCGTTCTCAAGCGATGGGCATCTCTGTGACGCCTTTGTGGCGAATTTTGCGAAAAGATCTTGGCCTACATCCTTACAAGATCAAATTGAGCCGCTTGACCACCAGAAGCGTCGTATGTTCGTGAATTGGGCTGAGCAACAACTGGAAAATGCTTCGGATTTTCATCGAATAATCATCTTCAGCGATGAGGCTAATTTCTGGCTGAATGGCTTCGTCAATAAACAAAATATGCGTTATTGGTCAGACAGCAATCCACATGTACTCCATGAGTCATCATTGCATTCCGAAAAAATTACGGTTTGGTGCGGTTTATGGGCCGGCGGCGTCATTGGGCCGTACTTCTTCCGTGATGATCAAGACCAGCACGTTACTGTGAATAGGAATCGCTACCGTTCAAAGATAACCGAATATTTTTGACCCCAATTGGATTATATGGACTTGGAGGATATGTGGTTCCAACAGGACGGCGCCACAAGCCACACAGCGAATGTCACAATCAATTTATTGGAAACCAAGTTTGGGGAACGTGTTATCTCACGAAATGGTCCAGTCGATTGGCCGCCTCGGTCGTGCGATTTGACGCCGTTGGACTATTTCCTGTGGGGCTACGTCAAGTCTATGGTCTATGCCAACAAGCCAGTGACGATTGAAGAACTTCGTACGAATATCGAACGTGAAATTGCAGCAGTATCGGCCGATTTATACTTGAACACCGTCGAAAATTGGGTTCAGCGTCTGGACTTCTGCAAGCGTGCCCGTGATGGCCATGCAAAAGAGATCGATTTCCATACATAATGGCATCGAACGAACTTTCACAGGAATAAAGAATTTCATAGATATCCGAAACCGTTTTTGTTTTATTTAAAAATACTTTTGTAGCGCTCTTATTGAAAAATCCTTTATATGCCAAAAACAACACACAAAGTACAGTTAAAAAATCTCGACGTAGATTATGCTTGAACTCTTTGGGTACAAATCTTTGCATCGCACAAATAAAATTTCGAGCCAAAAACCAAATGATAGTCAGTAAGTTTTTTTTTATCAAGACTGCAATGGAATGCTTACCTAAGCTTTTGAATAATTTTTGATCATAATATAAAATCACTAAATATTTTAGGTGAACCGATCCTGCACGCAGCAGTGAAGATGAGTTTGAAGCAAATGAAGAGCCACAACAGGATGCCACCGGACGCATCAAAAGGGTGTATGCTACATGTGCTGCCGAGAGTCCGAAAGGAAAAGAGCTACTCGGCAAGAATGCATCAAATGTAAAAATCGAATATGTGCTGCACAGTGCCTTACACAAACGAAGTGCCAAAACTGCTATAGCGGCTCAAGTTTGGAAAAATACATCTTAAGTAACAAAACCAATATAAGTTAACATAAAACTCAATGTATCTACCACGGTATATATTTATAAGCCCGTATATAGAAGAACACAAAATATATAAAAACTTTCGCAATTTTACTATAAAATTTGTTATTTGTTTATTTCCTAAAAAGTCGGCAAATTTGGTAACTGAGCGAAAGAAAATTTAAAAGTTGAAGGAAAATGTGTAAGTTATTAACAAATAAAAATAAAAAGATCTACCTCGGTAGCTACTATGAAAGCGAAGGTTAAGATAACGGGGTGTGTCGCTGACTCTGCAGCCATGTGTTTATAGACAGAAAAATTTGAAAACTTTTACAAATACACTAAAAATCCACACACAGAAAAAAGTTTAGTTAAGAATATTTATTGTAGTTCTCAAATTTTATAAAATGTAATAGATTAACTTCTTTAAGTCCTTTATAACCATAATTCTTGTACAACGAAAGTAACTGCAAATTGAATTTAGGTAACTAAATTAAAACCAGTATAACATGAATCAATTTTAATTACACTGTAAAATAGCCATTCTGCGGGGTGAGAAATTCCAAGTGTGGGCGAAAGTACTGGTGATGATTTCTCATTTCATTCTTTAGCAAATTAGCTTCAGCAAATCAATTATTTCGAAAAAATCTTCAAAAAGTTGTAATTTTTTCCCTTCTCAGGGCTTATGATTATTATCTATTAGAAGAGTAGGTTAAATGTATACGTATAACTGATATTTTTATATTTTTACATGGATATATTAATAAAAAACTAGCAGATTCCGGCACTAGAAATTTTATTTTTCATTTATAAAGACCCTAAAGTTATACTTCACAATTCAACTCATTTTAAATGAAGAAAACAAACTCAACACATTTACACAAATACATTAACAACAAGTAAGAAAATTATAATAGGTCTAGACCGACTATACCATGCGTCCATTAATGGATGTAATAAACGCATATAAACCCAATTTGACTAAGATCTATATGCCAATTTGGATCTTATGGCAATTTATGTCGATTTCATAGGGGTCATTTGTATGGGGGCTAGGTCTTAACATGGACCGATTCTCACCAATTTCAACAGCGTTCATCCTATGGCTGATAAAAGCTTAAATACCAAATTTCATCAAAATATATTCATATGTGCGACCTGCAGTTCGATTATAAGGTTTACATGGACACACAGACGGACGGACGGACGGACATCGTTAAATCGAATCAGATAGTGATTCTGATTCGATCGGTATAATAAAAGATGGGTCTAGGTCAAATATTTTTGGTAGTAACAAACAGCAGCACAAAGTCATTATACCCAAACCACATAGTGGTATAGGGTATAACTAGCAGACTCCAGCACTCGAAATTCGAGTGAAAATTCTAGAAATTTTATTTTTCATTTAATAAAGACCCTAAAGGTATGCTTCACAATTCAACTCATTTTAAATGAAGAAAACAAACTCAACACATTAACACAAACACATTAACAAATTTAAAAAACACACACATAGCATTGTATAATTTTTTGTATGTGTTAGTAGCAACTTTAAACGATCATAACTCCAAAAAAATATTCCAGATAATGAAAATTTTTAAATCTGTGTAACAGCTAAAAAGAAATACCTTTCAAGTGATAAATTTTTTGTCAAAATCGGGGTAAAACTGTGAAACTTACGTCGGTCACATGAAATCGCCTTGCCTTATAGATATTTATTTAAGCCTAAGCCACAATGGTTTTTGAGTTATAGCTAAAACTAACGTTTATTCAGAGAAAGTTTTACTATACTGGACTAAGACTTTCACCCTGACTTGGAATTAATAAATTTAATTTAAAAAAAAATAATAAAAATTTGTTTCAATAAAAAAAATTTTATAAAAAAAAATTTAACAGAAAAATTTTTTCTAATAGTTAAAAATTTTTTTTTATAATATTTTAATAGAAAATTTTTTTTAATAAAAAAGTCAATAGAAATAGAAAATATAATAAAATAAAATATTTTAATTTCCTATTTAATAAAAAAAAAAAGAATTTTTCGATTTAAAAAAAATTTTTTTATTAAAAAAAAACTTGTTAAAAGAAAATAGAAAAAAAAATGTTTTTATTTGATAAAAAAAAAAATGTATTTAAAAAAACTAATAGCAAAACAAATATCGAGGGCTAATATTCAAAAAGTGCTATCTGCATTAATAATTATTTTAAAGAGAGCGTGTAAAACTAATTTATTAATAAGATCTGAGAGTATTTGTCGATTGTCTATTAAGAAATAGTCGTAGTAATCATGAATGATATCAAAATTAATATTATATTTGTCAGTTATATCAGAGAACAGTTTGAAATCAAAAGTTAATATTGCTGTCAAATGTAGATAGCACTTTTTGAATATAAGCCCTCGATATGTTTAAAAGAAAAATAATCTAACCCACAAAAACCCACAAAAATAATCTAACCCCTTATACATGTGAGTTTTGAATCTCTCCGTAACTGTGCGTGAATTTGCGTGACTTTTTTAAAATTAATCTTTGGTCACAACAAGTCTATGGACAAAGTTTAAGATCGATCGGATGAGGGGAAATGGGGTTTAAGTCACTCCGTGACTGTGCGTGTCTATGCGTGACTGTGTGTGACTATCTTAAAATTAATGTTTGGCCATAACAAGTCTATGGACAAAGTTTCAGATCGATCGGATGAGGAGAAGTGAGGTATTAAACTCTCCGTGACTGTGCGTGACTATATCAAAGTTAACCTTTTCTCACAGCAAGTCTATCGACCCAGTTTCAAATCGATCGGATAAGGGGAAATGGGTTTTAAATCACTCCATGACTGTCCCTGACTATGTCGAAGTTAATCTTTCTTTACAGCAAGTATATCGACCAAGTTTCATATTAATTGGATGAGGGGAAATCCATTTGAAATCTCTCCGTGACTGTGCGTGACGAAGTCAAAGTTAATCTTTTTCACAGCAAGTATATGGACCAAGTTTCAGATCGATGGGATGAGGGGAAATAACATTTAGATCACTCCGTGACTGTGCGTGCCTGTGCGTGCCTACGCGAGTTAGCGACGCTCATGCATAAACATGTTAATAAACATATACATGTTGTTTCCCTAATATTCTTTTAAGACAACAAGTAAATTTCCATAGATGATAAGAGGGTAATTAATAACTAGACATATCATAAACCACAATTTATGTAAACACACTTAAACAACCCTAATTAAATATTGTATCTAAACTACTGAGCAAAGGAATAAGATAAAAAGGGTCAAACAAATATCATAAATATACAAATATTGCAAAGATCATAAAATATCATAAATATACAAATATTGTTAAAAATCATAAAATATCATAAATATTGTAAGCATTAGACCTCGCCTCAAATTTTTTTTTCGAATTTTGCATTTGGGGATTGGTTAAATATGCGCTTTGATGTAAGAATTCATGTGGTAAAATTTGAAGTCGATCAGAGTGTGCCAACCCGTGCCACAATGAGGTCAAAGTTCAAAATATATAGAAAACAATCGTTTTTTCATTGATGACAAGTTATCTATTATAAACGATCAGACAAATTAACTGTAAATTATAAGTGATGTGAAGCATGATCTGCTTAAAAAGTTATAGTAAAAAAGTTAAGCAACAACGAAGTTAAATTCCACGTTCTTATATTCTAAGAAAACTAACATTGTGACATTTTGCCACCAATTTAGTTTAGCTTTTAAATTTTGATTTTAGTATTTTTCCATTGCGAAATTGAGTGCGGTTGTGAAAAGTCGTTTATTAAAAGAATTAAAAATAGTACAATCAGTACAGATTTTTTAATTATGGCGCTAAATAAATCTCTAAATCTTAGATCTGCTGACATATACGTGCATTTGATAGGAAAATGCATTTGATAGGAAATACAAGTGTTACAATGCTTTTTTTATTATGTGCGGCGTGAAAAAAAGACAATTAAAGAGAGTTCTGTATTAGCGTTAGAAGAAATATTGCCCTTCTGGGAAAGAGCTCGTATTCCAACGTTACACAAAAGAACATGTGTTGAAAAATTAAACAAATTATATGATGAGTGGAGAAAGGTGCAAAAAGTTTCTAAATCTAAATTTGCAAGTCGTAGAAAAATGGAAGAAGATTTCAAAGAACATTTGAAAAATTTATTCGATATTGCACATGTTGATGCCTTAGAAATAATTTCTATTCAGGAGGATAGAGATTTCTTAATTAAACAAAGGGAACAAGGTCGTGTTGGCATAATGACTTCAATAGATCAAAACCTAACAAATAAAGAAAAGCGTAAGGCGGAAAGAGAAGAAAAGGAAAATCGACGCAAAAAAAAGCATCAAAGAATTGAAAGCTCTGAAGGTTATATTAAACTCAGCATGAGTAATTTTTTTCTTTCAACTTATTTTGTTCAATAATTTTTACTTTAGTCTTGACTGTACAATTTGATGCATGTGATGAAAGTGAATGTGAATCTGAAAAGTCTGCAGATTCGCCGACAATTGAACCAAAAAACATTAACCCGACAGAGAATCGTGTTAAGAAAAAATTCATAGATGACAGAATGTTGGCATGCATGTATGCTGGTAATATATCGACTCCACTCGCAATCCATTTTATTTCTGTGACAGCGAAAGCTTTAGGTCACAATATTGAAAATTTGGTTCTTAATTCTACAAGTTTGAGAAGACAACGCAAAGAATATCGTCAACGTCATGGCAAAGAAAATATTGAGAACTTCAAGGTAATCAAATTTATTTTAAAATTGTTATGAATATTTCACAGAATTAACTTTTTTCAGATTCCTGACACATTCGTTCTACATTGGGATTGTAAACTACTTCCTGCAATGGCTGGAAAAGAAAAGGTTGACCGCCTAGCTATTGTTTTAACTGCAGAAAAAGTTAATTGCCATTCCAATTATTGAAGTTGGATCTGGAGCAGCAATCGCACAATCAATATATGATTATTTAACGAAAATGAACATGATAAATTCATTAGAAATGGTGTGCTTTGACACAACTGCTACCAACACTGGTCAACATAATGGGGCAGCAATGTTGCTGGAGAAAAAATTAGAACGGAGTTTTATGTGGTTACCGTGCAGGCATCATATTGCAGAAATCTTACTGCGAGCTGTTTTTGAGGTATATTTTGGAAAATCTAGTGGTCCAGAAGTTATATTTGAACATTTTTCACGGGAATGGAAGATTTCAAAGTTGGTATTATGGATGAAGAAGTGCAACGTGCTGTAAGTGTCGAAGAATGTAACTTCAGCAAAGAGTTTTGTATTAAACATTTAGAAAAAGACCATATTCGACATGATTATAAGGAGTTATTACAACTTACGTATATTTTACTTGCTGGTAGCATCACAAATTTCGCATTTAGTGCACCTGGGGCAACATCCCATGCAAGATTCATGTCGAAAGCCATATATGTTTTATATGCTTTACAAAACCAGTTTCAAATGTCTTCCAGCCAGTTGAATGGTTTGCGAAATATTTGTATATTTCTGGTACGCCTGTATGTTCCGTACTGGTTCAGAACCACTTATGCTGTCGAAGCACCAAATAACGATTTACAGCTGGTTATAAAGATTGCAAGTTATATTGACCCAAATATATCAATACCATTATTAGCAAAAATCCGAAACCACCTATGGTATTTATCGGAAGAGTTAGTTGCTCTTGCGTTTTTTGATTGCAACGTGGACTTTGACGTAAAAAGAAAAATGGTTGCGGCACTTGGAACTGATATCGAAACTGAGGAAAACAATGTAATTTCACTGCCTAAAAAAGTTTGCGATAGTATTGAAGAATTAAAATAATTTCAATCTAAAGATTGGAGTTGCTTTTTAAACTTTGATCCCTCAAATTGGCACGAAAGAGCAGAATACATTAAAGGCGTTAAAATTCTGAAAAATATTAATGTTGTTAATGATGCTGCTGAGAGAAAAGTCAAACTTATTACAGATTTTAACCGGTCCTTAACACATAGCGAAGAAGACAAGCAGTACTTGCTTCATGTTGTTGAGAACTACCGAAAGGAATTCCCATCACTAAATCGTCGCTCTTATAATAATTTAATAATATTAATTCTCTTCTTTTTTTTTTAATGAAATGTTTGAATACAAAAAATTGCAAATTAAGAAAACATTATATGAATTGCATGTTTTTTTTATAATAAATAACTTGTCATCGATGAAAAAACGATTGTTTTCTATATATTTTGAACTTTGACCTCATTGTGGCACGGGTTGGCACACTCTGATCAACTTCAAATTTTACCACATGAATTTTTACATCAAATCACATATTTAACCAATCCCCAAATGCAAAATTCGAAAAAAAAAAATTCCATATAAGTGAGGCGAGGTCTAGTAAGCATATGTACAAAACATGTTCTTTATCTCTTTGTTCCAAAATATCCATTAAGACAAAGGAAATATTATTTGTAACAAATTAGTATTTAAAAAGATATTTTTTGGAATTTGAGAGTTAGTTAAGTTTTAGCATAAGGACTGAACAGAACTCATTTTAAAAAAATATAAATAAAAATAAAAGTCGCGTAGCCGACCAAAAAATTATATTTTTTATTTAACGTGAAAACGTAGAACTTAATTCGCGTGACTGCATGACTACCCCAAAATTAATCTGTAGTCACAATAAGACTATGGGCCAAGTTTCAGATCAATTGGATAAGAGGGAATGGGGTTGCCCCACGACAGACAGACAAACAGACAGACAGGCAGAGAGTTAAAAGAAAGAGTTTAAAAAAGTGTAAGAAAAAATATTTTCCGATGAAATTAAATTGTTTTCCATTAAAATTTCGGTAAAAATTTGTTCTTAAAAAATAAAAAAATTAAAATGAAAATCAGTCTCGCCCTATCTCTTGTTAAGAATAGAAGTACATATTTTGTGCAAGCGGTGTTTTTATTTAAAAATAAAACAAAGAAGGAAATATTGTCTTGGAAATATCTGTCTTTTACGTATACCGATATCCTATTTGTGAATTTATTACATGCCTCTCAGAGGTACAATGAAATGGGTAAAAAATTTAAAAAGAATACCTCTGCGCATAGAGTAGCATCTCAAAATTGTTATCGACCTCTGATGAACACGATATTCCAAACACTTTCGATAACGCAATTAAAGTTATCATTCTACCGATTACTATACTAAAATGTACTATCGAACAAAGACATGATCTATGTAAAAAATCCAAAATATTTGATTACTCCATCAGGAAGATATCAATCGGACTTAAAATCTTTTGTAATAAAAGGGAGGACTATGTTACCATGTGTGGCACACTTGATAAAAAATTTGAGTTTTTCTCATATGGTACAAAAGATGATAAGCCATATAAAGTCGTACTTTTAGATCTAGAAAATATTGTTCCATCAGATCTTAAAAACTACCTCATTCAAAAGGCTTGTTGTATTGACGTTAAAATGGTAAAAAAAAATCATTCGAAGGTCGAAATACACAAACCATTTACATCTGGGCAATTCACAATAGGTGTTGTACAATCATTTGTTGTGAGCAGTCAGTTGTATTTTCATAGTGTAAAACGTTTTCTTTAGTAATTTTCGATCCAACGAGAAAAGGTCGCTTCGTCGCTTCTGTTATTTCGTATAAGAGAAAACACGTGTCGGTGTTTGCTTTTTGGTCATAAGATATATCTGGAGTTTCAGTTACGTACCTTTTACATTTTAATTTAGAGTACAAAAAAATATATATAAAATGATTTTGGTTGATATTGAAAGATAAAATACATTAATTTTTATATAAATAAACTGAGCGATGTATTTGCGTTATTTGCATTATTTGCCATTTTTTATTTCACAATTATTTATGCTGTAAAATTGGTGTATTTGTTTTTTCTCTTTCATAAAAACTGGCATTCACTTGCGACTGACATGTTATGACACAATATACAACATTTACTAAACATATCAAATGAAGTTGTATCGTTGTATGAGATTTTTCAATGAAAATTACCAACAACAATTTAACAATATTGTAAAGTAATACACGATACAACAGATATAATGACACAATACCCATTGTGAATTGCCCAATCGTTTATTTTAAACGCAAAACAATAAATATTAAGAATCTTGAACAAAAGTTTTCGGTTATTAAATATATAACAGATGGGAGTATCAAGCCCTAATAAGATAATTGTAAAATGCTTGAACATGTATCCAGCCATCGCAAAGTAAAAACATTCTGTGTAAACTGCGCCGGAAATCATAATTCCAATGAAAATCATAATTCCTGATTGCCCTAGCAGAGCTTAATTCGTTGAAATAAAGAACGCATTCAACAGAGAAGACCTTCGATTAGAAACAATGCCAATCAATATAAATAACAATGTTTTTAGCCGCAATAATAATAAGTACAGCGCACTGTGGACCAAATTTTATGAAGGCGGCCTAAAATCATTGTTTTTATGGTTACCGATTTTAAGGTTATGTCATCCATTCGAATTTAAATATCAGTGAACCTCGGGAGCTAAAAAATTGTGACTTTATTTCAACTATATCACAGCGCACAGGGTCTTCGAAAATGGACTTTCTCAGTATTTTAGTAAAATGAAAACTTTCTTTGAGAAGGCGGCATAAATCAAATTTGAGTGGCGGTCTTATTTTGCCTTCGGATATGAAAAGGTTCATATAGGATACTATTTTTATATGGGGACTAGGACGAAAAATGGAACAATCTTGACTATATTTGTAAAGGTCACCTATTTTTGCAAAAAAAAATACACACCAACAAAATTTGATAAAAATCTGTACAACAGTTTTTTTTTTTATAGATTTAAGTGAAGATCGGGAGCCAGCTTCATAGGGGGGGGGGGGGGCGGCTATAACTAAGAATTGCCATAGAGGGTTATTTTTGGACTATTGATAAATGGATGTAATAAACATACACAAACCTAATTTGGCTGAGATCTATATGAAAATTTGGATATTATGACAATTTAAGTCGATAGGTCTGAAAAAGAACCGATTTTCACCAATTTCACCAGCGTTTATTATATGGCCTATATACTAAATTTAATCAAAGGATATTCATATATTCGACCTGTTGTTTGATTAAAAAGTTTAGATGGACACACAGACGGACGGACGGACGGACATCGCTAAATCGACTCAGACACTGATTCTGAGTCGATCGGTATAATAAAAGATGGGTTTAGGTCAAATATTTTCCGTAGTTACAAACATCAGCACAAAGTCATTATACCCTGACCACATAGTGGTACAGGGTACCTGTAATATTAATAGGCAAGGCGATTTCTTGTAACCCAAATCAAAATTGTAATTGTTAACCGATTTTGACCAAACGTACCTCATATGAGAGGTATTTTCTTTTAGCTGTCCTCCAGACTTACAGATTAGTACCGACTGGAACATTTTTTTTTTTTTTTTTTTGAGTAATGCTCATTTACATATACTGTGTGTGTATCTATAAAATTAATAGGCTAGGCGATTTCTTGTGATCGATGTTTTGTTCCACAGTTTTATCCCGATTTTGACCAAGCCTATATTATTTAAAAGGTATTTCTTTTTAGCCGTTTTGCAGATTTACATATTTTTAAATTTTTTCCATTATTTTGAGTAAATTGCATTTAAAGTTGCTACTAGCACATACATAAAATTATACGTATGTTATGTGTGAGTTTATTAATTTTTTTAATGTGTTTGTAATAAAAATGAGTTTGTTTTGGTGTTGATTTGTGAATTGGCTATAATTGATTAGCATACCTTAGGGTCTTTAATGAAAAAATAAAATTTCCTAGAATTTCGAGGGCTGGAATCTGCTAGTTTATTATAAACATCTAAGTCACCTTTAGGTATACCTTTATGCTCCTGTACAATTATTTATTAACAATCCCATTTATATATCATCTATGTGTTCCACTCATATTTAATAATGAGATTTAGCGAATTTTATTTAAAATTGTGAATTTGCACTTGAATTTCGAGGGCTGGGCTCTGCTAAGTAGTAATAATAAATAGAATATAATTTAAATTATATTATACATGTAGCGAATTCTATTCACAAATAGCTCTTTTCGACATTTCCCCATAAGGAAAATCAACAGGTGTTCTTTTAAATCTGCTCCATGTTATCTCGAAATATGCTTCGCTGTATTTATATCCAACTTTTCTTCAAAACAATATTTGAGGAAAATCATTTTCTGACGAAAAAAAAACATTTGTTTCAAAAGTTTTCGATAGAAATGTCCATAAAAAGTTCCGCCGTGCATTATTTCCTTTTAACCGTTGCAAGACGGCCCAGTCTAAAGCGATTTCGGGTTAAAAACAAAACATAAAAAATGGCTGCTCAAGCTGTTTTCAACTATTAAGTATTTTCAAGCAAACGTTTGTTTTTGTTATCGAAAAAAAATCGGCAAAAAATATATCAAGAAGTAAAAGAGATAATGACACAAAAAAACAACCAAAAAAACCGCACGCAAATTCTATTAAGTTCTATATATTGAAAAAAAAAATCATCTCATTTATTAATCAAAACAAGCATCTGAAAATGGTATGAAAAACAGGGTAAGTTTAAAAAATTTCAACTTTTTTATAAAAATTTTAAATGCTTTAATACGAAAAATGAATTCAGAATTTAAATTTTTGCAAAAAAAAATAAAAAATCAATATTTTTCCATTGACATCAAAAAGGTGAATCAAAAATACTTTAAAATCTTTCACTTGAAATTTCGATTACAACACTTTACACGCCCTACAAATGTACAATATTTTATCATTAATTTTTTGTGATATGCTCATAAAGTACAACCATCAACACATCAACAACTGGCACAAATAACCATTCATCATCGTTGTCATGATCTTCATCTTCATCACCGTCACCAGTATTAATAGCAGTAGCAGTAGCAGTATCAGCAACATTGCAAAAAGCCTTACCCAAAAAAACTCTATTCTTTTTCCCTTTATTGATGGACAACATCACACAGTCATATACTTTTCTCAGTTTCTTAAAAACACATACATCAACGATATCCGCAATGTTTTGCAACTAATGGAGTTAACACCACACGCATATCCACAAGCCTACACCATACACTCACACCAATATACACAGCAAACAAGTAACAAGGACATGCAACAAATTGCTATACAACGCCCAGCAGGCAAAAAAGATTGATTCTACTCTGTATGCTTAAGAACAAATTAGGAACTAAAGATGAGAATAAAAGGTTTCTAACAAATAGTTCGTAAAGTTTAAAACATTGGTGGGAGACCGAGAAAGACCGTTCACACAATTCTATAATTCTTCAATACGTTATTACAAAAACAGCAAGCTAACAAAAAAAACAAACCAACAAACAAACAAAAACAATAAAAGTCAGTAAATGTCAATTGCCATGAGGCTCCTGGTTTTACAATGAAAATATTTTTACTTACGGGAATGTGGAAAAGTGTTCGTACTCAAAAACAAAGGTCTGTGTGTAGGTTCGGTTCATCGGCTGTTCGCATCAGGCATGAACGAGAAAAAGCTATAATGGAATGAGTGTTGTTGGTGTAGATATAAATAATTATACTTAAAGTTAGGCTAAGTAAAAAATTTTGCACATAAGGAATAATCTTGCGATAAAGAGGCGGTATCAGATTAGGTGTAGTGGAAAGTTATGTACATATGTTATAAAACGAAGCGTTACAGATTTGTGTGGACAATTTTATGATGAATTTTGAAGCATTGAATTTTCCTCAAAATGTCTAACTTTTTAACAGATACACGGCTTTTGAGGTAGTACATGTGTAAACCGAAAGTGTTACCTCAAAATATAATTTATATTGTAAAAACAATTCCGATTTCAAGAGCCATTTTTTATGAAAAAAATAAATTTCAATCTCATATGGATAAAACAGTTAGTTCTTGATCGGAATAAGATTCAATTTACCTTATTAACGAACATAACTTTTTTTATAGAAAAATACCTTTTAAATGACACCTCTCATAAAAATTAATAATTCCATATGATATGTCTCGAGTACTATAACAGAGAAAGCTTTGCAAATTTGTCAGAGGTCATCATCATAATTAATGTGAGTAATCGGACAAAAAATGGGACGGACCCGACCAATGGCCGTTACTCCTCTCATACCTGGAGTATTGTAATGGTGAGAGCCTTGAGACTTTGTCCCAAAGGGCATGAATATGGCATAAACATATAAAGGGTCCGCCATCTAACGTTTTTTTTTTTTCAACTAGTGCTTATTTCGTGAATGGTAACACTTAGCTCATGTCTGATTTGACAGATAATTAGTTTTATCCTTCCGCTGAACGAATATGGTTGTGTATACGCTTGAACAACGCTGGGAAATATTGCGACATTACTTTGAAAATCATGGTAATGTTGCAGAATGTGTGCGAAAATTGCGTACGGATTTTGGAAGAAGAGAAGCACCGTCAGCTCCGTATGTTCGTTATCTTGTGAAAAAAGTGAAAGAAACTGGCATCCTCATCGATAAACCAAAGCGTGAAAAGCCAAAAACAGTGCGTACACCCGAGAATATTACTGCTGTGGCAGAAAGTGTGCGTAAAGCGCCATCAACATCAATTCACCGTCGTTCTCAAGAATTGAACATTTCGGAAGCATCATTGAGACGAATTTTGCATAAAGACCTTGGTATGACGCCATACAAAGTCCAATTGGTTCAGGAGTTGAAGCCTGACCATCCAATGCGTTTTCGCTTCGCTAAGTGGGCCTGCGATCGACTTACAGAAGATGCCGATTTTGCCAAAAAAAAAATCATCTTTTCAGATGAAGCTCATTTTGATCTTGGCGGGTATGTAAACAAGCAAAATTGTCGCATTTGGGGCACAGAAAACCCGCACGCATACACTGAAAAGCCGATACACCCAAAACGAGTCACTGTTTGGTGCGAATTTTGGTCCAGAGGCATAATTGGGCCATTTTTCTTCGAAAATGACCAAGAAGTGGCCGTTACAGTCAATGGCGATCGTTATCGGGCCATGTTGAACGAATTTTTGTTCACAAAAATTGAAGAGGAGGATATTGGCAACATTTGGTTTCAACAGGACGGCGCTACGTGCCACGCAGCCGAAGCTACACTCGATGTTTTGCGCCCTGTTTTTTAAGATCGCATTATCAGCCGCAGAGCTACCTCGTTTAGCCACCTCGGAGCTGCGATTTGACCCCGTTGGACTATTATTTGTGGGGTGCCCTCAAAGATAAGTGTTACGCCAAAAAGCCAGATACAATTGACGCTTTAAAGGACAATATTCGTGAAGCCATTGGTGAAATACAGCTGCACACAATCGATAATGTGCTTAAAAATTGGACCGATCGTGTAGGCTACTACGTGGCCAGCCGAGGCAGCCATTTGAATGAAATTATCTTCCATTATTAACCGGAAGGATTGTACTTCCAAATAAAAAAAGAAATTTGAGATAATATTCAGTAATTTTTTTTTATAGCATTTTCAAAAAAAAACAAGTAAGAAAATTATAGTCGGTCTAGCCCGACTATACGATACCCTATACCATGGTTTAGGGACCCTATCTATTCGGTCCAACAAATTGGATATAGCAAATAACCATAAACCAAATTTGAGTGCAGATATGAAAAAGTTCATATCGGATGATATGTCTATATGGGGACTAGGTCCAAAAATGGACCGATCCTGACCATATTTGGTAAAGTCACTTATACTTTGAAAAAATATAAACAGACCAAATTTGAGAAAAATCTGTGCAGTATTTTTGTTTTTTGATAGATTTATATGGGGCCTATGACTAAGAATTTTCCTATAGGGATAATTTTTGGACTACTCATTAATGGATGTAATAAACACATACAAACCCAATTTGAATGAGATCTATGTGATAATTTGGAACTGCAGGCAATTTATTTCGATTTCATAGGGGTCATTTGTATGGGGACTAGGTCTGAACATGGACCGATTCTCACCCATTTCAACAGCGTTCATCCTATGGCCGATGAAAGCTTATATACCAAATTTCATCAAAATATGTTCATATTTGCGACCTGTAGTTTGATTACAAGGTTTACATGGACACACAGACGGACGGAAGGACGGACATTGCTATTTCGAATCAAAAAGTGTTTCTGAGTCGATCGGTATAATTAAAGATGCGTCTAGGACGAATATTTTTGGTTGTTACAAACAGCAGCACAAAGTCATTATACCCAAACCACATAGTAGGGTATAAAAAACTTATTTGGCGGACTCTTTATTATCATATATCTGGTACACTATAAACGGAAAAGCCTTGAGACTTTTTTACGAATTCTTCTGATATTAATGTGAGTTGTCGGAAAAAACTAGGCACGATTGGACCAAAGGCCATGGCACTCCCATACGAAGTAAATATTAAATATCATGTATCTGGAGTACTGTAATAGTGAGAACATTGGAACTTTGCATGAGTCCATAAGGTCTTCATATCATTAGTGGAACAAAAAATGGGTGGGATGGGCTAAGTGGCCGTGGTATCTGCTACACAAGAATATATAAAGTACTATGAAAGCGATAATCTGGAAACTTCTGACAATCTATAATATTAATAGGTTAGGCGATTTCTTGTGATCGATGTTTTGTTTCACCATTTTATCCCGATTTCGACCAAACGTATATTATTTGAAAGGTATTTCTTATTAGCCGTTTTGCAGATTTAAAGATTTTTTAATTTTTTCTTTTATTTTGAGTAAATTACAATTAAATTTGATACTAAACACACACATAAAATTATACATATGCTATGTGTGTTTTGTTAAATTTGTTAATGTGTTTGTTAATGAGTTTGTTATCTTCATTCACAATAATAATAAACCATAAAAGTGTTGATTTGTGAATTGGCTAAGTTGAAAAATAAAGCCGACTAGAAATTGCACTCGAATTTCGAGCGCTGGAATCTGCTAGTTACATTTATTACACTAGCCAACAAGGTTTTGGACTGGAGCAACCAAATATCTTTTCTAGGGTAATTTGGTCGTCTGAATTCGAATCTGTAATTGGTTTTTCTCCATCGAATCAGGTTTTCGAGATACAAAAGAAATGTGTTTATTCGTTTTTTACATAAAAAAATCATTAGTTTATTTAAAAATCAATTTTCAAAAGTGAATGGCGTTGTTTGAACGTTGTTTGTATTTTGTTGATTCGGTTTCAAGTATTAGAGTCCGGCAATAGTCTCCCAGCATGATATTGTCCCAAAATCCTTGATAATTTCTTTCAACTTTCATTAAATCTTGGTGAGCATGCTCCCCTTGTTTGTCGCTCACCCCTCCTAGGTTTTGTGGAAAAGAAATGTAAATGCAAATGAAGAAAATGCATTTTGAGTGACATTTGTGCACCTAATTCGTGATAGTTTTTCAATAATTCAACAACAATTTGTCTGTAGTTTTCACTCCTATTGCTTCCATGAAAACTGTCCACGAGGCTCTTGAAAGATTTCCACAGTGCATATTCTTTCTCCAATAAACATTGTGAAAAATTGTTAAATAACTTCCTGATCTGAGGGCCAACAAATATGCCTTCTTTGACTTTAGCATATGAGATTTTAGGAAAAACTGCTAACAAATATTTAAATGCCGCAGCATCTTTGTCCATAGCCTTGACAAAGTTCTTAACCAGGCCAAATTTTATGTGCAAAGGCGGAAGAAGAACATCATTTGGATCACTTAATGATTTATTTGCAATGTTTTGTTTTCCTGGTGAATACTCAGTTATTTCTGGCCACTGTTTTCTGACGTAATGATGACTTGTAGCGCGATTCTTCCATAGACACAGGAAACAACAATATTTTGTGAAACCTCATTGCATACCAATCAACAAACCAATAACCTCAAACAGATTAATTTACAGTTATTTACGATGGTCTATACTCTATATACAAAGAAATTAAAATCACACACCTTAAGGTCACCAAAGATCTTCCATTTATGATCGTTGAATTTGATTAATGTCAAAATTTCAGTCATTGATTCGTAATTTTCCTTTGTATTAATGGCATGAGCAATTGGTGTGGATGGCTGTTCATTCCCATTATGCAAAAGAAGAGCCTTTAAACTGTACTTAGAGCCATCAATAAATAATCTCCATTCTGTTTAGTCATATGCCTGGCTCATTTTTTGAAATAAACCATATAGTATAAACCATAAACAGTATAGAATAGAGTGTTTCTTTTCAAAATATGCAGCCAATTCCAAGTTTCTATCTCTATAGATTGTTACTTTTTTCCAAACTGCAAGATGTTTCCACTGCAGCATGCGTGAAGCTAGTAATTCTGTGTCTTGCTTATTTAAATGTAAATCCCGAATTAGATCATTCAACTCAGCTTGAGTCAGAAAAAGGCGTTCATCATCAGCCTCATACAAACTACCACTGCTGGTGAAAGATGTTTCGGACTCACTGCTCGTAGCACTGGAAATGACTGGTATTGGATCATTTGGTGGACGTTGAACTCGTTCGAAAACCGATGGGATATTCGAGTAAGTAATATTTTTTTGAATTTTCATATTGAATTCAGCAATTTTTGTTAAACAGAAATAACAATCGGTTTGGTGGTTACTTAACTCTCTCCAAAGTACTGGAATTGAAAAATCGAAATAGATCTTGTTGCCATTTGACCACTTGTATAAAACAGTTCTGCAATTATTGCAAACCATTGTCAATGTCCACGGTTTGAATCAGTAACACACGCTCTCCCTGACATGCTTAAACGCTATTTTATGAAGATTTAGAATGAATGTGGGCTGCTGTTAAATTAATAATTGTGAAATTGTGAAACAGTATTGACTGTTTTACAGTATTGCCAGCATGCGACCAAAAATGAACAAGACTTGATAGCATAATTATTATACCATATTCGATTTATAAATATTTTATTTTATTTATTTTAATATATTTTTAAGACAGATTAAACATAAATTTCATCATTCTCAGCTTCACCTCCAAATGAACTATAACTTCGCCAATTTTCACACTCCTCCATGTCCGCATATTGCTTAAAAAGGGAACTAAAAATTTACTTTCACGTATTAATATAAAAAAGGAACAGCTAATAATAATAACATATTTATGTATTAATTTAATAAATTTAATACTGGAAGACTTAGTAATTAGTTTAATTTGAGATTAGCAACAGACTTTTATTTAGTTTTCATCCCTAAAAAGTATAAATTATGTATATTAAATTCAAAACTAGCTTGTATTTGGCTTCTTTGCCTACTTTTAATGCAGTATTATTCTTTTTTCAGTTATCGTTTTCCGATTACTCGACGAGTACCAAATTAGTTTAAACAAAAAACTTTAAAGTGCTATAACTTTTGATTTCGATCTAAGTTTGGATTCAGTTTAAAGAGAAACTAAAATACTTTAAAATTTTTATGCATTTTTTGTAAAATATTTATTTTAGCAGTTGTTTTTTAAAGAATATCCCAATGACGCCCGAATTTAACACTCTTGAAAAAAAAAATTTTTTTCAAGAAAAGCATTTTTTAGAGAAAAGTACTATTTTATAAACAAACAAGAGTGTTAAATTTGACTGTACCGAATCTCTAATAACCTCCACCTGTGTTCTAAATACAATATCATAACCAACACAAAAGAGGATAGATTTCAGATTATAGTGGCTAGATTTTTTACAATAATGTTTAAAATTAATTATATAATTAACAAAAATTATGCTTTTTTAATTTCAAATCAGCATATATTCAAATGCCTTCATATTGAGATTCGAGAGGTTGAAAAGGTTATTGTTGACTTAAGCCCCAAAAAAGCATCGAGGATCGATGGGATCAGTAATAAAATGCTTTTGGAGTAACCCCGAATAGCATTACGTATAATTCTGATTACACAAGGGAACAATGGTTCTGTTGATTAAGAACTGAATATTGTTTTTAAGGTTATTTGGGACGCTGAATCCAAATCTGCCCTTGGTTTTTTTCTATCAGCTCGACTTTTCGAGATATACCGTTATGTTCAAAATTACGGCACTTCCGCTACATATATTGGAATAACTTGAAAACGGTTCACCATATTAAATTAAAAAAAAAATCCGAAACTCGCAAACAATATTCTCTTAAAGCCGTGCTTACTTTGTTTTTAAATTTTCCAAGTAGTTTTAGAGATATCGTTCAAGTTTTGAAAAAAAAAAATAAAATTTTTTAAAAAAAAACATTTTTTTTGTTCTTTAAAAATTCCTAAAAAATAAAAATGGGACAAAAATCACAGTTTTGGTCTACAAACAGTTAGTTAAATATATTTCGAATAAAATGAGCTTTATTTCATTGCAATCGGTGCACAACTTTTGATTTTGTTCACGATTTACTGAATTGATATAAATCGCGATTTCCATACAAAAATAACATTTTCTAATGTGTAAGTGTTTGTATGTAATAAGTTAGTTTTTTATGATTCTAAGAATTAAAAAAATTAAGTAATAAAAAAAGATTATTTCATTTTTATGGTTGCGGTAGCAAACTCATAGCGCCTATAAATTTTATTGTCCCTTTATGACACCTAGACAGTTCACAGTCAATTAAAGAGAAAAAAGAAAAGTCCACTTGTTTTTATTGATGTGTGGTTTACCGTTGGTAACGGATGATTTTTTAAAGGAATTCCCCTGAACACATGTGTTCATTCATAAGTGACTGTCAATAAAATTGTGGATATAATTTTTTTTGGTACTTCAGTAAAAACCTACTAAGTATTTATATGGGTTCATTCAACCAATTTTTCTCATTCAACAAGTGTTTACGAAAGCGAAAAGTATAACGACAAAAAATATAAATCATTTTACATTGAACATTTAATCAGTCAACACAAAAAAGTTCAATTTTGTTCCCGTGTGTTATTTATTGAAAATTGTGTTACTTTGATATATACTTCAAAATTGTGCAATGGCTACGTCAAGAAACACCTGTAAAATCAATCCCAACTATTTTTGTAACATATGTGGCGAATACACGTTTATAAAAAATAGAAAAAGTGTGTCAGATTTTATTAAAAAAATTTATTTTGACTACTTCGGATTTACCATGGAAACCCGTGACAAGTACTGGATTCCTAATACTGTATGTAAAAACTGTGTAGAGTATTTAAGGTTATGGGCAAACAAGCAACGGACCCACTTCAAGTATAAAACACCAATGATCTGGCGGGAACCTTCGAATCATTAAGATGATTGTTATTTTTGCGCCGTCAACATAACAGGCATTAATAAAACAAACCGGTCTAAATGGATTTATCCTAACGTGTTGTCTATTACCCAACCAGTCCTGTACTCTAGTGAGGATTCAGAACCACAACCATCTACATCTACACACAATTTCCACGACTTACGACAAAATGTTCCTTCACCAATTTCTGAATTTGGATCAGATGACTTGCATTTAGATATTTCTTCTGAACGCGAGCAATTTAATCAGGAGGAGCTTAGTGATTTAGTGAGAGACCTTGGACTTTCTAAAAAAGCATCTGAAATTCTTGCTTCTCGATTAAAGCAAAAAAAATCTGTTAACCCAAGGAACAACAATTTCATACTACCGTAACAGAGAAAAAAAACTTACTTCCATTCTTTTCCGAAGACGATGAATTTGTTTATTGTTCAGATGTTCCTGGTTTAGTAACAGCGATGGGATTAGAGGAGTATGATCCAAATGACTGGCGACTATTTATAGATTCTTCTAAACGCAGCCTAAAATGTGTACTTCTGCATAACGGTAATAAATTGGGTTCGTTGCCCATTGCACATTCAACTAAAGCTAAAGAAGAATATTCTACAATTGCCTCAGTTATAAATAAAATAAAGTACAACGAACACCGCTGGCTAATTTGTGTGGATCTAAAAATGGAGTAAGAAAGACTGGCCTTCGAGGGAAGCTATGGTTCCAGGAAACCACAATATAGTTAATCAACCACTTGTGCCCAGGGATCGCATAATACTGCCACCTCTCCATATCAAGCTAGGACTTATGAAACAATTTGTCAAAGCTCTCAACAAGGACGGTGATTGTTTTAGATATATCAGTAAAAAGTTCAACAATTTGAGTTCGGAGAAACTGAAAGCTGGCATTTTTGATGGCCCTCAAATCAAAAAATTAATCAATGATGAAAATTTTAGTAATTCCATGACAGATATTGAAAGAAATGCTTGGAATGAATTTGTTTGGATAGTGCGCAATTTCCTGGGAAACAAAAAGGGTGAGCACTATTCGGACCACGTGGATAACATGTTGTCACATTTCAAGCAGCTTGGTTGTAATATGAGCATTAAGGTGCACTACCTACACAGTCATTTGGATTGTTTCCCTGAAAATCTTGGAGACTTCAGTGAAGAACAAGGTGAACGTTTCCATCAAGATATCCGCACTATAGAGGAGCGGTACCAGGGTCACTGGGATAAGCATATGATGGCGGACTATTGCTGGAGCATTAAAACAAATCCCTCTAAACAAGGTTATTTAAGAAAATCTTATAAAAGAAAATTTTTCGATGAGTTGTAATTACATTGTAATATTTGTGTATTAAAATTTTTTATTTTTCTTTAAAATTCTCTTTTTGTGTTAAATTAAAAAGTATAGCTGACCATAAAAATGAAATAATCTTTTTTTATTACTTAATTTTTTTAATTCTTAGAATCATAAAAAACTAACTTATTACACACAAACACTTACACATTAGAAAATGTTATTTTTGTATGGAAATCGCGATTTATATCAATTCAGTAAATCGTGAACAAAATCAAAAGTTGTGCACCGATTGCAATGAAATAAAGCTCATTTTATTCGAAATGTATTTAACTAACTGTTTGTAGACCAAAACTGTGATTTTTGTCCCATTTTTATTTTTTAGGAATTTTTAAAGGACAAAAAAAATGTTTTTTTTTTTAAATTTTAATTTTTTTTTCAAAACTTGAACGATATCTCTAAAACTACTTGGAAAATTTAAAAACAAAGTAAGCACGGCTTTAAGAGAATATTGTTTGCGAGTTTCGGATTTTTTTTTTAATTTAATATGGTGAACCGTTTTCAAGTTATTCCAATATATGTAGCGGAAGTGCCTTAATTTTGAACATAACGGTATATCTCGAAAAGTCGAGCTGATAGAAAAAAACCAAGTGCAGATTTGAAATCAGCGACCTCAAATTAGTAAAAATTTGCTATAAATTTCAAATCAACACAAAAAAAGTTCAATTTTGTTCCCTTGTGTTATTTTTAATGCTATAATATGCCTTGAACATTTTCCCCCAGAATGGAAAGTTTCACTCGTTAAAATGATACCTAAACCAGGTAAAGATCACACAAAGGTCGATTCGTATAGACCAATAAGTTTACTGTAGAACTTGCCAAAATTATTCGAGAGAATTTTGGTAAACAAAATTACCTGGAAAGACCATACAGATGCTAAACTGACACAAATAAAATTGAAATTAGTCCAATTCACATGGCTAATTGGATAAGTCTCGATTGTAAGCTTTTGATTCATAACTCGATTTTCAAACCAATTTGGTGCTAGGGTATTCAGTTATGGGAAACAGCCTCAGCTTCAAGAAAAGAAATAATACAAAGATGTCAAAACAACATTTTGAGAATGAAAACAGGCGCACCATGGTACGTGGGAAACTCATATTTGCACAAAGACTTAAATGTTTCTCTAGTAAAGTACGAAATCACTAGATATAGTGCAAAATATTTGGAAGAGCTAGAGTCTCACCCAAATCCTCTAACACGTAACTTAATCAATTATCGTATCCAACAACGCTTAAGAATGAGGGAGACTGCTGATATCATAGGATGAAAAATGGATTGATATATATACAAACAATTTTTTATCATTAGATTAAATATGAATATAGAATAAATGAAATTTTGTCTGGCACCAACTGGATTTAATATTTAAGTTTTAGTTTTAAGATTCGAATAACTTATTGTTAGTTCACAAACTAGACAGGTCGCAACTCGTGAGGGATCTTTTTTTTAATTCTTAATACGTGCATTGTCTAAAATATGAGGTTTGCTGTCATAAATGCGGTCTTAATTTTTTAGCTCGATCCAACGGTGCCTTCTGCTGCCTAGTGGGGCCCTAAGTAATCGAAGTCTGTTTATATGGGGAAAATATGACTTTTTTAGTTTAATTTTTTCGGCAAGTTGTTATATGAATCGATATCAGTACTAAATTATCTTTTTAAAAAGCTGTACAGCTTCAATATCGAATAAATCAATAACGCCAAGAAATAACAAATGTCCCAGAACACTTTTGTGCCAATTGAAATTTGACGGAAACTTTTTCAACTTTAAGAAATTAATTAAGCCTCCATTATTTTTGTCTCTATACCTATAAGTACTGAGACATGAAATATTGTTTTATTAACACGTTGCTAACCTATTGCACAATGAGACAAAAGATGTAAAATTTTTTGATAAAATTTTAAAATTTTAAAAAATTTTCTTGAACAAAATTCGAAAATGGATCTGGCACTTTAAGGTTTATATTTGTGATTAACTTTGTGAATAACTTTGTGAATTTTAACAAAGGTTTTCTTGCGGATTTCGAGAAAAATTAGATTTTTGTGAAATATTCAGTAAACGTACACATTCTAAATGTTTTGTTACAAAAATTAATCACTTTTCTACTTTTAAATATTATATTTTATCTTAATAGCCTAGGGTTTCGGAAAAAATAATATGACACATTAACCCTGTTGGACTTGACCCCAAAAAATTAAAATATTTCAGAGTTCAGAAAAAAACACACACTGAATAAAAAACTCGTACATATATGTAAACAAACATAACTTAGACCAACACACACATATTTTTATTTTCATATAAATTATGTTTGTTTTTAAGTTTTCTTCGGTGCCCAACACAACCATGACTGTGTTCGTTTTAATATTTCGTTATTTACACGATCATTTTTCTATCACGTACTTTTTGTTTCAATCACACATAAAGCACACATTTTTGAGTGTTGCTTTATTTGAAGTTCATGTTCTGGTACGTGTACTGAAAAAAAAACACAGAACATGTACAATAAACAGGTTCAAGTTCAGTTATATTTTAAGTCGTGTTGTGGCTCGTGTAGTAAGAAAAAACAGAACATGTACAATAAACAGGTTCGAGTTCAGTTATATTTTAAACACGACTTAAACACGACTTAAAATATAACTGAACTCGAACCTGTTTATTGTACATGTTCTGTGTTTTTTTTTTTTTTTCAGTACACGTACCAGGACATGAACTTCAAATAAAGCAACACTCCAATATGTGTGGTTTATGTGTGATCGAAACAAAAAGTATGTGATAAAAAATGTTCGTGTAAATAACGAAATATTAAAACGAACACAGTCATGGTTGTGTTGGGCACCGTAGAAAATTTAGAAACGCACATAATTGATATGAAAATAAAGATATGTGTTGGCTGCTTTTGAACAGAACATTGTGAGTTTCATGTGTGTATTTTCTGAACCTTGAAATATTTTGTAAGTGCTGCTGAATATTTAGATGTGAGGCTTAAAATATAATAACCAAATGAGCAAGTCTTCCATGCTTAAAATTTGGAATAAAAAATAATAATAAAAAAAATTACCTAAAAATAATGTATTGTTTTAGTTATTGCACTGCACATGTTCTGTATAAATATTTTTCATTATTTTTAGTTTTGTTTACCAAGCTACTCGAAAAAATTATAAATACCGTGATCCTAATTTTATCCAAATAAATGGTTTATTAAACCCTACACCACTGTGGTTTGAGTATAATGACTTTGTGCTGCTATTTATAACTATCAAAAATGCTTGACCTAGATCCATTTTTTATTATACCGATCGACTCAGAATCACTTTCTGTGTCGATTTAACGATGTCCGTCCGTCCGTCCGTCTGTCCGTATGTGTGTCCATGTAAACCTTGTAATCAAACTACAGGTCGTAAATATGAATATGTTTTGACAAAATTTTGCATATGAGCTTTCATCGGCCATAGGATGAACCCTATTGAAATTGGTGAAGTTCGATCCATGTTCAGACCTAGTCCCCATGCAAATGACCCCTATGGAATCGACGTAAATTGCCATAAGATCCAAATTATCATATACATCTCGGTCAAATTGGGTTTGTATGTGTTTATTATATCCATTAATCAATAGTCCAAATATAATCCCTATAGGATAATTCTTAGTCATAGGCCCCATGTAGAGCTGTTTCCCGATCTTCACTTAAATCTATCAAAAAACAAAACTATTGCACAGATTTTTCTCAAATTTGGTTTGTATATGTTTTTGCAAAAAATAAGTGATTTTGCGAAATATGTTCAGGATCGGTCAATTTTTCGACCTAGTCTCCATATAAATATAGCACCCGATGTGAACTCTTTCATGCCTGCAGCCAAACAATTAATAACAATACCACTCAAATTTGGTTTATGCTTATTTTCTATATCCAATTAGTTGGGCCGAAGAGATAGGATCTCTAAACCATGGTATAGGGTATCGTAGAGTCGGTCTATAATTTTCTTATATGTTTTGTGAATGAGTGTAATTTTAATAGACAGCTCAAGCAATTTACCAATCATAACCGTATTTGCTAAAGTACATACACAACCAATTTTGAGAAAAATCTGTCCAATATTTTTATTCTATTAACAGATTTAGCTAAAGATTGGCTGGAAGTTTTGTATGCGGACTATGACTTAAAATGGTCTTGGAGGGTTTATTTTCGTAGCACTGATTAACGGATGTAATTATCGCACATAAATCAAATTTTGTACAGAACTATATGATAATCTGGATCTTGCAGCAAATTAAATCGATCTCATGGGTTTATTTATATGGAGGCTAGGTCCAACCATGCCCCGATTTTCACCAAATTCAATAGTGATCGTTACATAACTAACAAATGCTTATATTCGAAAGTGGCTGTCTGTGATCTCTCGCATGCTAGTTGACCTCGAGCAGTTAGAAAGTGTGTGAACATTTGCTCGGGTGCAAGCAAGTGTTGAGGTAATCCCTGAAATTTCCACCAGGCGACTTTCTAAGTCACATCCCTTCCCATGTAAGATTCAATTGGTTCACTCGAGTTTATTCACAAACTCATAATGAGCACTAAGGCCCACTTTCTCCTCAAGAATCAGGACATAAACAAAATTGCAGAATATGGTGCACCCAAAATCCTAGAATAATTGTCGAACATCAGATGTACCCATTTAGTTGCACAGTATGGTGCGGTATAACTTCAGAAAGGATCATTGGACCATAATTTTTCGAAAACGACGAACAAGTTTCAGAAAATGTGAATGGCATTCAATACTGGGCAAAGATTACAAAATTTCTCAAGACCAGAAGTATAGAATAATCTAGAATTGTGGTTAAATAAGATGGAGCCACAGCTCAAACACATCCTGTCCAACTATGGACGAAAATTTTAGCGATAGAATAATATTGCGATTTCCTGGCTCCCGATTTTTCCTTTCTTTGGGGCTACCTAAGGGGTAAGGTGTATGCCAATAAGCCAAAAACCTTCCAACAGCTTAAGGCCAATATCCGAAAGACAGTGAGGGTGCTGGGATCTGAATTTCCAAGAAAATTATAAAAAATGCTCTGGAAAGAGCAAATACTGGGCACCATTTGAAAGATATTATCTTCAAATTACAATGTGAAAATATTTCCAAACTACAATCTAAATCTATAATATTAATAGGCTAGGCGATTTCTTGTGACCGATGTTTTGTTCTACCGTTTTATCCCGATTTTGACCAAACGTATATTATTTGAAAGGTATTCCATTTTAGCTATTTTGCAAATTTACAGATTTTTAAATTTTTTCCTTTAGTACTCTTTGAGTAAATTGCACTTAACTACTAACACATAAAATTATGCATATGCTATGTGTGTGTTTATTAAATTTGTTAATGTAGTTGTTAATGAGTTTGTTATTTTCATTCACGGTAACAATAAACCAAAAAAGTGTTGATTTGTGAATTGGCTAAGTTGAAAAATAAAGACGCCTAGAAATTGCACTCGAATTTCGAGTGCTGGAATCTGTTAGTTTTAATAAATACCATCAGAAACTACAAGTTATTCATTAAATAAATCATAATGTTACTTATGCACCACCCGATAGTTAAATCTAAAAATATACCATTTCTAGGGCCTTTAGTTGTTCATGATTACAATCCAAAAAGGTGAATGGGCAAAAAGAAAAACCAAAGATAAAGTATTAAAAACAAAACGAAGTATCAAAGAACAATTTATTTGTCCTTAGATAGGAAAGCACAAAAGGAATCAAAGTATTAGGATGTCGCAAACACGCACACACAGAATGATGTCGTGCGAAAGAATCTAGTGTGAGTTAAAAGGATGGTATGAAAAGTGCAGGTGTAAATGTGTGCAATCATTTGAAAAAATAATTAATGGTTTCGCAAACACTGACAATTTTACTCTCGTGTGAATGTGGTCTTCTACTGTAGTATTTTTTCTGCACAACTACTGTGCCAGCCGGAAAAGGAAATTGTCCTTGTGGCAGCCATAAAGGAGGTAATTCAAATGTAAATATGAGTGAATGTGTATAACCGTTAATAAAGTATGAAGATAATAACCAGTTTATAAGACGTGCTACAGATTATGGAGCTTCAAGGATATTGCTCTCTTTTGTCCTTGTACGAGTATGTTGTATTTTTGCTTGCTACTGGCTACCTTAGGGGGGTATGCTAGCGGCATTATCACGTAACCCAAACGAATAACATAATTTAATAAAATATTTAACTAGAACATCAGGCAGCTATGCGTACGTACACGACATTTTAAATTTAACAACTTAATAAATTTAGAGAAAAACAACAACAGCAACCGCACAACGACAATAACTTTCTTAATCTCTACATAAGGCAACAAGTCGCAGCAGTTGCAACAAACGATAGTAGTGATTTTTAAGTCTGACCTTCAAACTCTTTCTAAATAATTTAGAAGAAAAGAAAGAAAGATACTTTAACTACAATTTTCATTATTGTGACTCGTTGCCACATACAATTCTATGCGCGTCATCATTTATCTTTCGAACATATGATGTTGTTGTTCATATTTAACTTGTCTGTGTTTTAATTCTGACTGCTGTATATTTTCCAAGTTTACTTTTTTTTCTCTCTCAACTTACAACAGCCACCGATGTTTAAATGTTCTTCTAAATAAAAACAAAAAGCCAAAAGCTCCTTTGAGGCCTGATTTAACAAACTGCAACTATGTTAGCAGGCGCAGAGCCTTTAATGAGTGAATTACTGAATTTTATTTTAAATTTTGGAATTCAAAATGATGGTTCAAATGTTGATATTGAATTTAAATAATCTTACGTTCTTCATTATGGTTTTTAGAAATATAATTATTAAATTAATTTTTGCTAAAAATTAAATGGTAAACTGAAATTTTTTTTGAAGTCATTTCTATCCTAAAGTAGACCAAATGCATTTTAAATGCAATTGGACCACGAAACGGAGACGAAACGGAAATCCTCAATGTTACTACAAGTTCAACAAATTTATTTCCCTCAATTTTGTTTAGAAAAATTTGCTATTAAGTTATATTTTCCTTTAACCAGGCGATTCATTTTCATTGCAACAAGTTATAAAAATTATGTTTATTCCTGCCTGGTGGGATCAAAATGACATGACACATTGCGATCAAAAACAGCTAAATTTGAAAAAAGTTGACAAAACTAAAAATATTGCTAAATTGTTACTTCCTTTTGCCAGTATATCTATAATATTAATAGGCAAAGCGATTTCCTGTGATCGATATAAAAATATTAGTTACCAATCGATTTTTACGAAACATATCCCATTTGAAAAGTAATTCTTTTTAGCTGTCCACCATATTTACAGATTTATACCGTCTGCAACATTTTTTTGCATTTAAAATTGCTACTAACACATTCATAAAACACATATTTAAGCTTCAAATAAAAAACGATGCAGTGCTGGGTATGTATTTATTAAATTTGTGATGAATTGTGAATTGGCTAAAATTGATTAGCATATCTTTAGGCTCATACAAAATTATTTATTAACAAACCCAGTTATATATCTCTGTATGTTCAACAAAAATTTATAATTGAATGCAAAAATAAATTATCCTAGAATCTGCACTCGAATTGCGAGAGCTGGGCTCTGCTACTATCAATCAGTTTAATCTTCGTTAACCCCTCTAAAACTGAGATCGAAAGAAAACACCCATATCGTTTTTGTATAATGAAAAATTTGCACTTTCTTTAAAATTAATATTTTATTTAACAAAGCTACAGCTAAAAATATTACTCATTAGAAAACCATTAACCCATATGACCCAAATAGTGGAACCAATTTTTAAAATTCGAAATTTTAAGAAATAACATTTTTTTCCGAGTCCCGAAATTATTCCTGCTGATTCCTATGCAAAATCACCGTTTTGGCGGAACGACCCCCCCCCCTTCTCCCCCTTTTGTTATCTTATAGTCTTTTGTTTGTCATAACTCAAGAACGACTATTCCGATTTTGCTGAAATAAATTTAGAAAAATTAAGAATTCCCATTCCTTTCATCTATTCTTATACCATTTTTCTACATAATCAACAGTTTCGCAGATATAAATAAATTTATAAAAAAAAAAAAAAATATTTTGTTGGCTAAAAAATTTTAATTTGCTGTTTTTAAAAGTCATGAAAATCCAAAAAGGGAAAAAAATTTCAAGACTTAATACTTTTGCTTAAAGCTACAAAATGAGACATAGATCATGAAAATCGATGAACACGTTCCGCTTTAATTCACAATTAACTGAAGGTATCTCATTTTGATAAGAATATTGATCATCGGGGGATGCTGACCGAGGCTGTGGTACAAGGTATTCCAAATCCATTTTTCTGGCTGTATGGTATAGGTTTTTGGAGCTACTGGGATTGGCAAAGATTCGTTGTGAGGAACTGGTCTTGTAGCTGAAGGTACATTAGGATACTGAATGTTGTGTGACTTCTTTTCCTAGAAACTCCGACGATGGAAGTCATACAAAAGTAACAATCTGTAAGATGACAGCTAGGTTCGCGCCAAACCATGTGTACGGCAAAAGGTATTGATTTACGGGTACTTTTCAGCCATTTCGTCAAGCTACTGTAACAAGTACTTTGGAGCCCAATCTTTGTCTAGATGACCAACTTGGAAATTGAAATGCAAACGATAAGCAGTTTTTAGAAGCGGAGAAAGGAGGTTTCGTTGCGCTTTTAATGTTAAGTTTCCGCAAACATAGCAGAAGCTATCTGGATGATTTCGACACTGTCGTGGCATAATAAAATTCGCGTACTGTTATTCACTTTTAAAAAAACCGGGGAAAAATCACTTCTACATTTCACGTTCGTCGGCACTTGTTGAATGACAAAAATCAATGAACTCCTATAAATACAACGTATTTTTCAATATTTTAGTGACATGTACTTATAAACGGGCGCATATTTTAAGGGTGGTTATATACTTGATTCAGCACGTGTTCGTTTCAAATTTTTCAAAACTTTCCAAATAATGACCACTCATACATGTGGGTTAAATTTCTGTAAAAAAAAATCAATGGTTACAGGTAGCCAACGGAAAAACACATATCAACAAAAAAAAATGGACTTCACTTTTTTCCCTTTAATTGACTGTGAACGGATTAGGTGTCATAAATGAACAAGAACAGTATGTCAGCGTCCATGCACGAGTTTATTGCTTTGCTACCGCAATCATAAAAATCAAATCACCTTTTGTTTATTAGTTTTTTTTTTTTTAACCTGAGAACCATAAAACAGTCATCAACATTTTTTTCCAAAGTTTTGTACATATACTGTAGCAAATCTTTGCAATTAATTAAGTACGATTATCGAAATTCATTGAAACAAAAAATCAATATTCTTGTCAAAATTAGATACCTTCACTTAATTGTGAATAGAAGAGGAACGCGTTCATCGATTTTCATGATCTATATCTCATTTTGTTCATAAGCTATACAGCTTTAGCAAAAGTATTAAGCCTTGAAATTTTTTTCCCTTTTTGAATTTTTCATGACTTTTAAAAGAAAAAATTAAAACTTTTTAGGCAAAAAAATATTTTTTTTTCATAAATTTATTTATATCTGCGAAACTGCTGATTATGTAGAAAAATGGTATAAGAATAGATGAAAGAAATGGTAGTTAATTATTCTAAATTTATTTCAGCAAAATCGGAATAGTCGTTCCTGAGTTATGACAAAAAAAGTCTATAAGATAACAAAAGGGGGAGGGGGCGTCCCTCGAAATCGGCATGTAATGGGGAAAAATGGGTCTGATATTCGGATTCAGGTGGTAATTTTACATAGGAATCAGCAGGAATAATTTCGAGGCTCGGAAAAAATGTTATTTTGCAGAGCAGTGTTATCAAGAGAATTTGGCCATTGATACGAGACTGTGTTCGGGAAGAAAGAAATGTCCGCATAATATTTGTAAGGTCAAGATAATAAAAAAACATATTGCAAAAAGCTCGTAATACATACGGTTGAAAAGTACCCGCAGCTTAGGACAGTGCAAAAATATTGGGCTCCTGTGGAAAGCACATAAAGGCGTCACAAAATGGTGAAGATTTTGAACGGGGTTGGAGTACCTATTCTCTAAAAAAGTGACAGAAACCTCTATAAAAACCTTATTTGAAGGGTTTCCCGAAAAGGGTCATAAGTTCATAAGTAGTGATTAGAACTAATTAAATGATCCTTTTTTAAGCTTTAATATAATTTCAATTAAATATAATAATCTAAACCATAGGTTTACTGGTTTCCTTTCCATTTCATTTTGTGTATGTTCAAATCTTTTCGATCTCACTCCTTAGAAGTGGGTACCGTAAAAACCAAAAAACCATGCATACAAGGATATCCCGTGGATCAAGTACCTAAAAGACTTCCAAAAGTTACGGTTATTTATTCATTATACCCTATACCACAATGTGGTTTAGACCTATCTTTTATTATACCGATCGACTCAGAATCACTTTCTAAGTCGATTTACCAATGTCCGTCCGTCCGTCTGTGTGTCCATGTAAACCTTGTAATCAAACTACATTTCGCAAATATGAGTATATTTGGTGAAATATGGTATATGAGCTTCTATCTGCCATAGGATGAATGCTATTGAAATTGGTGAAATTCGGTCCATGTTCAGACCTAGTCCCCATACAAATGACTCCTATGAAATCGACATAAATTGCCATAAGATCCAAATTATCATATAAATCCTAGTCAAATTGGGTTTGTATGTGTTTATTACATCCATTAATCAGTAGTCCAAAAATGATCCCTATGGGACAACTCTTAGTCATAGGCCCCATATAGAGCTGCTTCCCGATCTTCACTTAAATCTATCAAAAAACAAAAATATTGCACTGATTCTTCTCAAATTTTATTTGTATATATTTTTGCAAAATACAAGAGACCTTACCAAACATGGTCAGTATCGGTCCATTTTGGGCCTAGTCCCCATGTAGATATTTCATCCGATATGATCTTTTTCATATCTGCAGACAAAAAAATTTATAAAAATCCCACTCAAATTTGGTTTATGTTAATTTTCTATGTCCAGTTAGTTGGGCCTATGGGGTAGGGTCTCTAAACGCATGGTATAGGGTATCCTATAGTCGGTCTAGACCGACTATAATTTTCTTACTTGTTTTTTTTTTTTGTAAGATAAGTCCTACCTTATTTACCAGAAAAGGTGACTTTTTAAATTAAACTTCATGGGTTTATCGATTTGAGTAACCATTTTTTTAGGTTAGTATTACTGTTTTTGACATTTTTCCAATATCGTCATTGGTTTTATGGTGACGCTCGTTTTTGTAAACAACTAATAGTGAATCTTGCGATTTTAAGAATATCTGAATTTGTTAAACAAAGAAGTTCCATTAAATTCTGTTTGCGGAATTAAATTTTTACTGCTAATATGGTAATGATATTACGGAGGACTTGACGGGGACCAGTCTTTGTCCAAAATAAATGTTTACAGTGGCACAAACATTTCCAAGAAGGCAGAGAAACCATTCAAGACAAAGAGCGCCGGGGATGAGAAAAAACAATTAATGATAAAGAACACGTCAATGAAATGTTGGTGTTGGTGTGACAAAAAAAATCCGTTGACATTTCAAAAGTGTCATTAACACGGATCAAATCTCGATTGGTTCCAAAAAAAAGGAAAAAAGGCGTCGCTTTAAATCTCTGAAACAATGCGTTCTAACTATCAGTACAAAATTAAAAACTTGCGTACGTATGTTGAGATCTATACCAGGGCTCCCCATTACTCGAGCTTCGAGCTTTCAAGTGGTCGAGCTTTTCCGAGTAGTACTTTGTCCACCCCACCATTATTGTCGGAAACGTTTGAAATTTAAAAGAAATACTCTCCTTACATTTCTAAATCTAAAACATATAACTTTCGGCTATGTCATTATAAAAAATTTTCTGTAAAATTATCTCAAACATGAAATAAGAGCAAATTTTCACACTTTTGTATTGGAAGAGTCTGATCTTTTTCGAGTAGTAGTTCGTCCGAGCCACAATTTTGCTCAGATTACTTTGGAATTTCGTGTACGAAATGTAATCATATTTCCAACTTTAAAAAGCATAAATTTGTATCATGTGTGCCTTAAATATTTTATGTGAATCGATGTCAAACTTGCATGAAGTGTATTTTTTCATATATTTGTATGGAAAGTGGTCGAGCTTTTTCGAGTAGTAGTTCGCCAACAGCACAATTATTGTCGCAATACTTTGAAATTTTAAGAAGATTATCTTGATATATTTGCAACTACAAGCAGTAAAAAATTTTAAGAAGTCGTGATGGAAAATTTTTTTAAAGTTACATCAAACTTGAAATAAGAGCAAATTTGCACACATTTGTATAGAAAGTGGCTGATCTTTTTCGAGTAGTTGTTCGCCCAGCGCTCAATTTTCATCGGAATGGCTTAATTTTTGAAATGAGTCATCTGTGAATAAGGTCAATTACGGGCAGTAAAAAGAAAGAAAAAAACATTTTTTTTTTTTGAAAAGTAGTGTTTTAAATATAACTGAACTCGAACCTGTTTATTGTACATGTTCTGTGTTTTTTTTTCACTACACGTACCAGAACATGAACTTCAAATAAAGCAACACTCAAAAATGTGTGCTTTATATGTGATTGAAACAAAAAGTATGTGATACAAAAATGTTCGTGTAAATAACGAAATATTACAACGAACACAGCCATGGTTGTGTTGGGCACCGAAGAAAATTTAAAAACAAACATAATTGGTATGAAAATAAAAATATGTGTGTGTTGGTCTAAGTTATGTTTGTTTACATATATGTATGAGTTTTTTATTCAGTGTGTGTTTTTTTCTGAACTCTGATAGAAAGTGGTCAATATCAGTCGAGTAGTGCTATACCGACGCCACAATTTTGGTCGGAATGGCTTAAAATTTTTTACGAGTAATCTCTGAATATAGTCAATTACAGGCAGTGAAAAAATATAAAAATTTTTTTTTTTTATTTTTTTACATTTTTTGCAAAATTTCCGATCTTTTTCGAGTAGTTGTTCCCACACGCCAACATTTTTGTCCAAATGCTTTGAAATTTTGAAAACGTATCCTCTACATATATTCAAATTAAAATACTAAGAGGTTTTTCCAAGTGTTCTTTAAAATTTTTTGTAAATAGGCATGAAACATATACGAAGATCATATTTTCATACATTTGAGTGGAAAGTGGATGATCTTTTTCGAGTAGTAGTTAGCCCACTCCATAGTTTTTATCAGAATGTTTTAATATTTCAGGAGGGTAATCTATCAGTGTAACTGACTTCAAAATATATAAAATCATACCATGTATTTTGGGAAAATTTTTTCTTAAATGAAGTCAAACATCTATGAAGTTACCAATTATAGCAAATATCGTGCAAAAGTTGAAGCAAATCATTAAAAAATCATAGCATGTTAATGGTTTTCTTCTGTTATCATGGTGTGGTGCATTAAAAATTGCTCGCGCCTTACAGTGGGACGAACCGCCACTGTTCCATTCCAATTACTCTACTCCTCAAATATGTTCGTCTTGAATTTGCAGAGGGATCCTCTTTTGATATTCTTGATTTCGGCTCACATTTTTCAGGAATTTGCCTCCAAAACTTGGTTGTTACGAAAAAAAAATATTTTGGCGCAAAATTTACCCAAGAATGGGTTTTTTTTTAAAAAATTTTTAGCTGAGAATTTTCGTTGCGATAAATACTAAAAAAGTGGAACTGCGGAGAAAATATTTAGTTTTAAAATTTTTTCTGAATATTTGCATGCATTTAAAAGAAAATGTTTTTATGTCAAAAAATGTTTCCAAAAATTGGGAAAAAATTCGCCAGTATTCCATGAATGATGCTGAACAGTTTTTATTCTAGTGCATAAATTTCCAGTAAAAACATCGCTTCTCCACGAAAAGTTTTGGAACATTATGGCCGTTTTTGCGAAAAATTAAAAATGAGCGCGAGCAGTGTGGTTAAGAATCAGCTTTTACTTCGTATTAATATCACAGGCTACAACACTAACATAAATACCAATCGTTATTTTTAAATTTTTAAATTAAGAAGTGAGATCGAAAAAATCTTAACACACCCTTTTGCTCTTAACTTTTTCGCAGATATTATTTGAGTTATTGTTTTAATCAAGTTATATTTCAAAAATATGTCAGTTATTATGTTTAATGACAAACCTGTTCATTTGTTAGTCCGTGGCCTAACATAGAAATGGCGTGACAACTGCCCATTTTTCTCTGTTTATTCATTACGGCCAACTGTTCCATGACATTTCATTAATTAGAAAAAAAAAGTTAGCGTTATAAAAATGTTTTAATTACATATTGTTTTTTGATGGGCAAAAATACGGTAATAGTCAAAGAATGGATCGATAAACATTATCGTGAATCTTCGCCGTCATATTCAATGGCTAAAAGGTGGTATTCCGAATTTAAACGTAAACGAGCACAAATGATGCAGATCATCCTGGTCATCAAAATGCGGCAGTTACCGAAGAAAACGTAAGAAAAGTGCATCAGGTGGTATTAGATGATCGAAAGGTTAAAGATAGTGAGATTGCTGGCATTATAAAGATATCAACAGAGTGAATTCGGCAGATAGTACATAATCATTTAAATATGAAAAAGCTTTCTGCTCGATGGATAACAAAAACTGAAACGTATTCCTGATTCAAAGTATGCATTGGAGATGTTCATTTATAACAATGGATGAGACGTGGTTTCATTATTACTAGCAGATTTCGGCGCTCGAAGTTCGAGTGCAATTTCTAGGCAGCATTATTTTTCAACTTAGCCAATTCACACACCAACACTTTTATGGTTTTTTTATTATTGTGAATGAAGATAACAAACACATTTACAAATTTAGCATATGTATAATTTTATGAATTTGTTACTAGCAACTTTAATTAAAATTTACTCAAATTAAAGGAAAAAATTTAAAAATCTGTAAATCTGCAACACGGCTAAAAAGAAATACCATTCAAATAATATACGTTTGGTCAAAATTTGGATAAAACGGTAGAACAAAACATCGATCACAAGAAATCGCCTAGCCTCTTAATATTATAGATACACCAAAGTCCAATAGAAGTCTGCGGAGTGGTTCCAAGCGTTCGAAAAGCGAACAAAGCGGCCAAAGACACAACAAAGGCTGCAAAGATAATGGCCATTGTTTATTGGGATGCACGTGGTATAATATTTATTGATTATTTGGAGAAAGGAAACACAATAACTGTCAAGTACTATGCTGAGTTATTGAACAGATTGGACGAATAAATTAAGAAAATATGATGCCACTTAAATAAGAAAAAAAATTCATTCATCTGCTTTGGCTTAAGAAAAATTAAAGTCTTTACATTGCTACCCCCTTACGAATTGCTACCCCATCCACCGTGTTCTTCAGATCTGGCCCCCAGCTATTATCATTTGTTCCCAAACTTGAAACGATGGCTCTAGGGAAAAAGATTTTCCACAAATGAAGAAGTCATATCAGAGATGAAAGCCTATTTTGAAGAGTTTGACAGATCATACTTTTTTAAGGGTGTCAAGATGTTACAGGATCGTTGGAAGAAGTGCATTTCACTTAACGGAGAACACGTGAAATAAATAGTCTTTTATTTGCTTTTTAAAAATAGTGATCTTAAAAGCCCATTTTACAAAACAAAATTCAAATTGGTTTTACAAAAAGTTGGCCAAGGAATCAAAGGTCTGCTATATTTTCAATATTATCATAAATAAAAGTATTGGGAATACATCCGGTAAAAAAGCAGTAGTACGAAAAGTTCCGTCCGTCCGACCGTCCGACCTGTGTGTCCATGTAAACTTTGTAATCAAACTTCAGGTCTCAAATATAAATATATGCTGATGAAATTTGACATATAAGCTTCAATAGGCCGTACGACAAAGGTTATTGAAATTGGTGAAAATCGGTGCATGTTCAGACCTAGTCCCTATATAAATGACCCCTATGGGATCGACATAAATTACCATAAGATCCAAGCTATCATACTGATATCCGTCAAATTGTGTTTTTGTGTCTTTATTACTTCTACTAAACAGTAGTCCAAAAATAAATCCTTCAAGACAATTCTTAGTCATTGCCCTCACATAAAGCTGCTGCCCGATCTTCACTTAAATCTATCAAAAAACAAAAACATTGTACAGATGTTTCTCAAATTTGGTTATAAGTAAGTCAAGACCGACTATAATTTTCTTACTTGTTACATATATATTAGCGATGTTGCCAGAAAAAAAAATTTTATAGCTTTTCTGGTTTAACGTCACTTTTCAGGCAATTTTGAATTAATACTATAACACTGTGGAACAAATTCAGGTTAGCAAAAGTTAGGTCGATTCTGAAAGTGAGGGGTGAAAATAGAGACTAAATTAGAAGACCCGTATCGCGGCGTTTGTTTATGTTAGTTCGAATTTTTTTTTATCGACCTTCGAACTTTGCAGTCAAATGTCGATTTTCAGCATATTGTTTATATGGTTTTTTGGCTATAACTCGTCGACTAATTGATATTTTTCAATCAAATTTTATAAAAAATTGATTTAGAAAATGTTGGAAAAATTATTTTTTTCATGCTTTTTGAAAATATTTTCCACAAAACTAAGTCTTTTTTTGCTTTCTGTTTGATCTATAATATGACTGTCAGTTTCTTCAAGCGATAATTTGCGTTAAAAATCCCAAAACCATTAAATAAATAGGGATTTAGGTGGAAGTAATTAAAAAGGGATGTTCCAAGAATTAGGAATTAGTAAAACAACTTTTTTGTTTTCAACCACCGCACAGGTAGCGATTTTTTTTTATTTCGTACAAGCGAACTAATTTCAAAAATGAAGATTCAGTTAAGACTCGAAAGTCAGCCGAAGCTGATGTCTTTTAATTTTCGCTCGGTCGTGATAAAATTCACTATTAATTTTTTTGGAACTTATTTCATTTTGTGAGGGATTTAAGTTAAGTGCATCGGTTTCATAAAAATAACAAAAAAAAAAACATTGTATTATATACATTGTATTAAAAATGTCGGAACCAAAACGTAAAATGGACCATTTTTGTAATGTTTGTGGACGTTTCATAGCAAGCGATGAAAAATGTGGCAATGCGAGTGATTTTTTTTTTTTTTTTTTTTGGAAGCCTATAAACAATATTTCTCGCAAGAGTTTATCACTACTTTAATTGCTATTCAACTTTTAAGCAAGGGAAAAGTGAAAAGAAGAAGGCTATGCCTTTTGGTATACCAATGATGTGGTTAGACAACAGCCCGCATCAAGAAGAAAATTGCTATGGATGTATCAACTACCATAAAACTTTGAATAGAAGTAAAGCAAAGAATAAAACTTATTAGCAGTGCCAAGTGTCCAATAACCATTACCGCGCTCAGAATTCGTTCCAGTACCAACATACCGAAGTATTGCTCTTCAAACAGATATCAGTACTACAACCGCCGCTGCTACATCCATGGATTTCTTCTCAGAATACGACCCTGGTGAAGGTACATCCTATAAAACATCAAAGGACCCAATCCTAGTCACACAAAACCAATTGGATGGAATTGTTGCAAATTTGTGTTTGACTCAGAAAAACTCAGAACAACTGGCTTCATTTCTGAAAGGAAATAATTTGCTGGCGAAAGGTACCAAAGTAACAGCATCTCGAAAACGCCAAAAAGAGTTAGAAAAGTTCTTCAATGTGAATGATGCAAAAAATTTCGCTTATTGCAACAATATTGAAAAGTTAATGGAGACGATAGGGTTAACCTATAAAAATTATGATTGGCGTTTATTCATCGATAGTTCACTAATCAGCTTAAAAGTTGTGCTTTTGCACAAGACAAATAGAATGCCTTCTGTTCCGATTGCGTATAGCACTGACATTAGTGAAAATTTCGATAATTTGAAACACATTCTGGAAGTAGCCAAATATAACGAACACCAGTGGCGCATGTGCTGCGACCTCAAAATAGTTTCATTGATTACAGGCTTAACAGCATCTGGCGGTACAAAATATCCGTGTTTTTTGTGCGATTGGCATTCACAATACGGAGAAGGTATTAAAGGAAGAAACCAGTACAAACAGCATAACTGGAATAGTCGCATTGGACGGAAATGGCCTAAAGACAATAGGCTACACGAAAGTCTTGTTCCTGAAATGAAAATTTTGTTGCCGTTGCTCCACATTAAACTTGGCATTGTTAAAAATTTTTCGAAATGGATCGCAAAAAGACCAGCAGTATTCAACCGACTAAGTAACGCCAAAATTCAGGAAGGGGTTGTTAATGGTCCCGATATACGGAAACTAATGAGTCGTCAAGATTTTGATCAAGTTCTGACAAATCGAGAATTAAATGCATGGCTCGCATCGAAGGCAGTCATTAAAGGACTTTTGGGTAAAGAACGCAAAGACAACTACAGGCCATCTGTTGCAAACATGTTGGCAGCTTTCGATGAAATTGGGGTCAATATGTCGTACAAAATTCATCTCTTGCATCAGCATCTTGATCAACTCGCTCAACAGTTGAAACTTAATCTGATGAGCAAGGCGAACGTTATCACCAAACGGCGCTTCCATTTGAAATAAGGTAACTATAGAGTGTGCATATTTTGAATTCCTAGATTTTTCTAATATTTTTGTCAGAGTGCACAACTTAAACATATCAACGATTGAAAACTATTTTCGTTTCAGGTACAGAGGAAAGAAATCTCCAGATGCAATACTCGCTGAAATTTGTTGGTGGTAGAAAAACACCTTTGAAGAAGAGGAAGACGAGGAAAAAGAGGAAGAAGGGGAATACAAAGATGAAATTCCAGAATATCTGTTGGACGAAATTATCGACCTTTCTGATGATGATGACGATGACCAAGATATTAGAAAGAGCAGTGATGTTGATCCACAGCCGCCTGCTAAACGGCAACTGGCCAAATCATTAATTTAATTTATTTAATTTTTTTACTTAAAACTTTTCATAATAACTAACATTTCAAAAATATATTTTTTCCATATTTTTATAATTTCTTTTTCAATGTTTCTTCAAAACCAACACTGAACAAAATTGGTACATAAAAAAATGAGAAGTAAATTAACATTAAGCTGGAAAACGCAAGTTTTGTATTATGATTGCTTTCTTTTCAAATGAAATTTATTGAAGAAACTAAGAAGCATATTATAGATCAAACAGAAAGCAAAAAAGACTTAGTTTTGTGGAAAATATTTTCAAAAATCGTGAAAAAAATATAAGTTTTCTAACATTTTGCTTCATAAGCACCACAAAAATTTTCTAAATCAATTTTTGAAAAAATTATAATTGTTGCACAGGTCTCTACCAATAATTTGGCTCTTACCGATTGAAAAAATATCAATACGTCGACGAGTTATAGCCAAAAAACCATATAAACAATATGCTGAAAATCGGCATTTGACTGCAAAGTTCGAAGGTCAATTAAAAAAAAAATTCGAACTAACATAAACAAACGCCGCGATACGGGTCTTCTAATTTAGCCTCTATTTTCACCCCTCACTCTCAGAATCGACCTTACTTTTGCTAACCTGAATTTTTTCCACAGTGTAATTAATATGCAAATTTTGATATTGTTTCTTTAATAGGACATGGTAGTGAAGAGGAAAGCATATATTTCTAAAAATCATAACTAAAATAATTATTTTGTATCTCAGGAGGATCACTGTGAAGGCGATGACATTGATTTGGAAGAATAAATAAATATTTTTTCATTTCATAACAAAAGTTGTCATTTGAACACAAAAGTAATTAATAAATAATTTTTATTTAAATAAAATTTCTTTTGGAGTAAACAACATTGTATTCATTCTTTCAATATATTTAAATACATTCCTTTACATTTTCCCATTGGGATTTGTTTAAGTTATTCTTACAACTGCTACCACTAACGCTTATAAGATCCTTTTCTCGTCAAAACACAGCTGTTTCGCAACTAAAGAAAAACCACAAATGTATTTAACTCGCGGTTTTGAACTCTTAACAGCCTTTTTGTATGTGCGTGTTGAGTTGAGTTCGCTGGCAAATTGTAATGCCAACAGTTACAACATTTATACACTCACGAAAATTTTTGAAATTAAATAAACAAAAGAAACATTATAATATTTCAGAATGGAGAAATTTGAACTAGTTTGCTTTATCTATAATATTAATAAGCAAGGCAATTTCTTGTGACCGGTGTAAGTTTAAAAGTTTTAATCCTATTTTGACCAAACATCTCTCATTTTAAAGGTATTTCTTTGTAGCTGTCCACCAGATTTACAGATTTTTAAATTTTTATATTTTTTTTTTTCGAGGAAAATGCATTTGAAGTTGCTTCTAACTAATACATAAAACTATAAAATGCTATGTGTGTGTTAATTAAATTTGTTAATGTGTTTGCACAAAGCCCTGTGTTAAATTTAAAAATAATTTTGGACATAAACCAATAACGACAAAAATAATTTTTAACATAAACCAATAACGAAAATAACGTATTGTGTCTTTTAAAATAATTTATTAAGCGAAAAATAAGATTTCCCACAATTTGCACTTCAATTTCGAGGGCTGGGATCTGCTAGTTAATATTATATGAAACAAATGCTTAAGTTTATTTAAAATTTATGCCCAATTTAAGCCATTTGATTTATAGTTCCACTAACTTTTTCCTATGAGTGCATAAATCCCTTACATAAGTAAGTAAAACTCCGGCTGCGGTTGAGTGATTGAAACTAAGTATAAATTATGCAAAATATGTTGGCGTTTAAAGACAATCTTAGGATATCTACTTGTGCTCTAAAATTCACCAAATTCTAAAGGAAATATTAAATTATTTAAGTCAATTAGAGGTAAATTGTGATAGGCTTTAAACAAATTGTTGTCTTAGTTAATTGTATGTATCTCGAGAGTATTTGGATGGAACGTTTGTAAACTAGAGCATTCTTTTTGGCGGAATGATGTCGAAGCCAAAACAAAAAATAATGTATTAACTTATTATTGATTACAAATGATACAAACAATTTTATATTTATACAAATTTTCCAGTGTTTTTGTTTGCCATGGACTGGAATATGGGAGTTAATATATCTTTCATTTAAAAGACATTTAACAGAAGGCCGACTATGACAATAGTTGAAACAAACCTGATTTGGGAAGACAAATTTAACAACAAGATTCGAAGGTTCGCAATGCATTGAAATGAAAATTTTGATGCCAAATGAACACTATCAAAAAGTATCTATAATCCAAGGCCATTGGGCGTTGCACCGATAAATGTTTTTTCTACCCTATACCACTATGTAGTCAGGGTATAATAATTTTGTGCTGATGTTTGTAACTACCAATAATATTTGACCTAGACCCATCTATAATATTAATAGGGTAGGCGATTCCTTCTGACCCCTTTTACGCTCACAGTTGAAAATAGATTTTGACAGAAGATATACCTTTTGAAAGGAATTTCTTTACAGATGTGCACAATGTTTTTTTTCTAAATTATAATTGGTTCAGTTTTTTGGAATATCTGTCGATTAAAGTTCCCATTAGCGCATATATAATATACATATTTAAGCATCAAATAAAAATGATGTTTGTGTCTTCATTAAAGTTGTTAATGTGTTTGCAAAAAAAAAATGACTTTATTTTCTTCATTCACAATTCAGATATATAATACATAACTCGCACTTTTTAGCTACACTTAATAAAAAAAAATCTGCCACCTCTATTTCTTACTTTCTTCATCACAACAACATTTTGTTATGACAGCTTTATTATACAGCTGTTTGTTATATCAACATGCGTTTTTTTTTTTTTTTTTTTTTTTTTTTTTTTTGACTGAACATAATTTTATAAAATCAGGATTTCTTAATTAGAATGGACGTTCGTATCTTATTTCATCAATTAACCAGTGGGGTTTAGTTTACCAGAACGAATAAACCGACAGAAAAGGTATGAAATTGTTTGCAAAAAAAAAAAAATCCTTAAAATTAAATGACACAAATTTTACCACAGCATAAACAACAACAAACTCCTGAAAAACAACGTAAATTTGAGGAAAAATGGCTGGGTGCTAAAAGAGTTGCCAACAATAAAGAGGTGGTGTCTGCGGTTGATGGCTATTTTAAGGAGCTAGACAGTTCTTACTATAAACAGGATATCGAAGCTTTTAAATATCGCTGGGAAAGGTGTATCAAGCTAAAAGAAGATTATGTAGAGAAATAAAGAAAATGTTTCTTAAATTTATCTTTTATTATACCGATCTATTCAGAATCACTTTCTGAGAATCAGTTTCTGAGTCGATTTAGCGGTGTCCGTCCGTCCGTCTGAGCGTCCATCTGTTTGTCCATATAAACCTTTTAATTTAACTACTGGTGCAAATATAAATATAATTTGATGAAATTTTGCATATAACCTGTCATGAACGGTATTGAAATTGGTTAAAATCAGACCCAGTTCCCATACAAATGACTCCCCTAAGAACGACTTAATTGCCAGAGAAGAAAAATATGACACAGATTTTTCTCAAATCTGGTTTGTATATGCTTTTGCAAAAATAAATATCTTTTCAACCATAGATCCATTTTTCGACCTAGTTAGTCCCATACAAATAGCATCCGATATGAACTTTATCATATCTGCAGGCAAAAACTTAATAGCAATGCCACTCAAATCTGGTTTATACTTATTTTCTATATCCAATAACACTGGTGAACAAATTCAGGTTAGCAAAAGTTAGGTCGATTCTGAGAGTGAGGGGTGAAAATAGAGACTAAATTAGAAGACCCATATCGCGGCGTTTGTTTTTGTTAGTTCGAATTTTTTTTTTAATCGATCTTCGAACTTTGCAGTCAAATACCGATTTTCAGCATATTGTTTATATGATTTTTTGGCTATAACTCGTCGACTAATTGAAATTATTTCAATCTGTAAAAGCCAAATTATTGCTAGAGACCTATGCAAAAATTGATTTAGAAAATTTTTGTGATGCTTATGAAGCAAAATGTTGGTAAAATTATTTTTTTTTTCATGCTTTTTGAAAATATTTTCCACAAAACTAAGTCTTTTTTGCTTTCTGTTTGATCTATAATATGCTTCTCAGTTTCTTCAATAAATTAAATTTGAAAATAAAACAATCATAATACAAAACTTGCGTTTTCCAGCTTAATATTAATTTACTTCTCATTTTTTATGTACCAATTTTGTTCAGTGTTGGTTTTGAAGAAACATTGAAAAAGAAATTATAAAAATATGGAAAAAAATATATTTTTGAAATGTTAGTTATGAAAAGTTTTAAGGAAAAAAATTAAATAAATTAAATTAATGATTTGGCCAGTTGCCGTTTAGCAGGCGGCTGTGGATCGACATCACTGCTCTCTCTAATATCTTGGTCATCGTCATCGTCATCAGAAAGGTCGATAATTTCGTCCAACAGATATTCTGGAATTTTATCTTTGTCTTCCCCTTCTTCCTCTTTTTCCTCGTCTTCCTCTTCTTCAAAGGTGTTTTTATACCTCCAACAAATTTCAGCGAGTATTGCATCTGGAGATTTCTTTCCTCTGTACCTGAAACGAAAATAGTTTTCAATCGTAACATGTTTAAATTGTGCACTTTGACAAAAATATTAGAAAAATTTAGGAATTCAAACTATGCACACTCTATAGTTACCTTATTTCAAATGGAAGCGCAGTTTGGTGATAACGTTCGAATTGCTCATCAGATTCAGTTGGCAACTGTTGAGTGAGTTGATCAAGATGCCCCAATTAATTAACCCCAATTTCATCGAAAGCTGCCAACATGTTTGCAACAGATTGCCTGCAGTTGCCTTTGCGTTCTTTACCCAAAAGTTCTTTAATGACTGCTTTCAATGCGAGCCATGCATTTAATTCTCGGTCTGTCAGAACTTGGTCAAAATCTTGACGACTCATTAGTTTCCGTATGTCGGGACCAATAACAACCCCTTCTTAAATTTTGGCGTTACCTAGTCTTTAGAAAATGTCTTTTAAGCGGTTAAATACTGCTGGTCTTTTTGCGATCCATTTCGAAAAATTTTTAACAATGCCAAGTTTAATGTGGAGCAACGGCAACAAAATTTTCATTTCAGGAACAAGACTTTCGTGTAGCCTATTCTCTTTAGGCCATTTCCGTCCAATGCGACTAATCCAGTTATGCTGTTTGGACTGGTTTCTTCCTTTAATACCTTCTCCGTATCGTGAATGCCAATCGCACAAAAAACACGGATATTTTGGACGGCCAGATGCTGTTAAGCCTTTAATCAATGAAACTATTTTGAGGTCGCAGTAAATGCGCCACTGGTGTTCGTTATATTTGACTACTTTCAGAATGTGTTTCAAATTATCGAAATTTTCACTAGTGTCAGTGCTATACGCAATCGGAACAGAACGCATTTTATTTGCCTTGTGCAAAAGCACAACTTTTAAGCTGATTAGTGAACTATCGATGAATAAACGCCAATCATCTTTTTTATAGGTTAACCCTATCGCCTCCATTAACTTTTCAATATCGTTGCAATAAGCGAAATTTTTTGCATCATTCACATTGAAGAACTTTTCTAACTCTTTTTCTAACTCGATATGCTGTTACTTTGGTACCTTTCGCCAGCAAATTATTTCCTTTCAAAAATGAAGCCAGTAGTTCTGATTTTTTCTGAGTCAAACACAAATTTGCAACGATTCCATCCAATTGGTTTTGTGTGACTAGGATTGGGTCCTTTGATGTTTCATAGGATGTACCTTCACCAGGGTCGTATTCTGAGAAGAAATCCATGGATGTAGCAGCGGCGGTTGTAGTACTTCTGTTTGAAGATCAATACTTCGGTATGTTGGTACTGGAAAGAATTCTGAGTGCGGTAATGGTAATTCGACACTTGGCACTGCTACATAAGTTTTATTCTTTGCTTTCCTTCTATTCAAAGTTTTATGGTAGTTGATACATCCATAGCAATTTTCTTCTTGATGCGGGCTGTTGTCTAGCCACATCATTGGTATATCAAGAGGCATAGCCTTCTTCTTTTCACTTTTCCATTGGATACGAATTGAATAAAAATTTAAGCAAACTTTTTTAGGGGCATATTTTACGTCAGTGATAAACATTTCCGAGAAAAATTGTTTATAGGCTTTCAAAAAAAAATCACGTCCACAAACATTACAAAAATGGTCCATTTTACATTTTGGTTCCGACATTTTTAATATAATATATATTATACAATGTTTTTTTTGTTATTTTTATGAAACCGATGCACTTGAATTGACTTAAATCACTCACAAAATGAAATAAGTTCCAAAAAAATTAATAGCGAATTTTATCACGACCGAGCGAAAATTAAAAAATATCAGCTTCGGCTGAGTTTCGAGTCTTAACTGAATCTTCATTTTTGAAATTAGTTCGCTTGTACGAAATAAAAAAAAATCGCTACCTGTGCGGTGGTTGAAAACAAAAAAGTTGTTCTACTAATTCCTAATTCTTGGAACTTCCCTTTTTAATTAATTCTACCTAAATCGCTATTTATTTAATGGTTTTGGGATTTTTAACGCAAATTATCGACTAAGACTTAGTTTTGTGGAAAATATTTTCAAAAAGCATGAAAAAAAATAATTTTTCCAACATTTTGCTTCATAAGCACCACAAACATTTTCTAGATCAATTTTTTTTTAAATATTAATTGTTGCACAGGTCTCTAGCAATAATTTGGCTTTAACAGAGTGAAAAACTATCAATTAGTCGTCGAGTTATAACCAAAAAACCATATAAACAATATGCTGAAAACCGGCATTTGACTGCAAAGTTCGAAGGTCGATTAAAAAAAAAATTCGAACTAACATAAACAAACGCCGCGATGCGGGTCTTCTAATTTAGCCTCTATTTTCACGCCTCACTCTCAGAATAGACCTAACTCTTGCTAACCTGAATTTGTTCCACAGTGTAATTTGGGCATAAGACCTGTAAACACATGGTATAAGGTTTCGACTATAATTTACTTGTTTTTTTTATATTTTTGCAACTCCTGAATTGAATTGAATTGAATTTCGAAAAATTTTTTCAGAGTTTTTGATATTAGTACGTGTTCGCTGAAATCGATATTATGCACAAATTGAACTTATGGCTCATAGTTTTATTTCTCTGGTACTTCATTTTCACAAAACCAGATATATCACTTCTGAAGAGTACCAGCCTACTAATAAAAATTATTCGCGGTACAAATTAAGTTAAATCAAAAATTAAATATATCCCAAGTTCAAATCTGAATTCCTCATAAAATTGGCTATATTTTAGCATAAAATTAAATGCGCATGCTTAGAGGTAATGCAATGGGGTAAAATAAAAATGAATGTGGGATAACAAAATGATTGCTTTCAACGGTATCGAAGGCCTTTTTTAACGGATTTAATTTTACGCACGAATATTGCTAATTTGTCGAATAATTGTAGTTTGAACTTGGAAAAAAAATATACCTTTAATTTCATAATAGTTCCTCTTAAACTAATAATTTTTACTGCGAATAATCTTTATTAGAGGGCAGGTACTTTTCTTAAGTGTTTTATCTAGTTTTCTGAAAGAAAGTCACGAGAGAAACAAATTAAAAAAAAATATGATTCATAACATAATTTGTATACGCTCCACACCAATGTGCAGAGGGTGTATATTTATTAGTTTATCATTCCGTTCGTCATTATTAGAAAAAAATCTATACCCCCAAGATATATATATGGGGCGTTTCGTGTCAAGTGAACCAACTTTTTAAAACTATGCCTTCCGATCGCGATTAAATTTGCACCAAGGTTAGTCCTATTGGATAGTAGTTTAGGCACAATTTTTCAAAAAGATCGGTCCAGAACTCTCTGAGTTAGAGGAGGTCAAAATTTGACATTTTGGCCAAACAGGTGTTTTTTCTCATCCATGTAACTTTTTACCAATTGTTCTTAGCAAAATTTGTCCCAAACAGTTTAGATAGCTATTTCTTCAATCTATTATCCAAATTTCATCCCGATCGGAATACATCGGTTTCAAAAGTTGGTTCACTTGACATGAAACGCCTCATATATTTGATCCTTACAACAAGATTTTATGTAGCGATGTCCGTCTGTCCGTCTGTGAGAGACACGGACACGACCTCAAGAGGTCAAATGCGTTGTTAATTTTTAGTTTAAATAATTCATTGATGTTCTGAGCAGGTTGCGGTTTAAAATCATCAAAACCGGTGCTATAGGTCCCGAGATTTCAATGAAAATGTAAAAAACTTTTGAAACTTTTGTGAATGACATTTGAACAATTGTTATTGTTTGCTAGTAGAAGGTACGAGGTTAGTAAAAATGAAGCGCTACACGAATGAACAACGCATTCTCATTGTGAGATTGCGATCAATTTGGGGTCACAATAATGCGCCAAAAGAGTCAACTGTAAAGAGATTAATGGACAAATTTGCCGAAACTGGGTCTGTTAGTGATGTAAAGACAACAACGCGCCATCGACCAGGTCGATCGACCGAAAATGTCGCATCTGTACGTGATGATGTCGCTCAAACTCCATCCACCTCAATTCGACACCGAGCTCAGCAAATTGGTGTCTCCAAATCCACTATGCAGCGAATTTTGACGAAAGATTTGCATCTTCATGCATACAAAGTTCAATTGACTCAGGAACTGAAGCCAGCTGACCATGGACAGCGAAGGGAGTTCGTTAATTGGGTATTGGAGAGACAACATGAAAATGCTGATTTTGCCGCCAAAATCATCTTCAGTGACGAGGTCCATTTCCATCTTGATGGCTTCGTCAATAGGCAGAATTGTCGCATTTGGGGTGAGGAAAATCCTCGAGTGATTCACGAGAAGCAAATGCATCCTCAACGTGTCACTGTGTGGTGTGGTTTTTGGGCTGGAGGAATCATTGGACCTTTTTTTATGAAAATGAGGCAGGTCAAGCGCAAACAATCAATGGTGTTCGGTATCGTGAAATGATAACCAGTTTTTTCTTGCCTCGAATTGAAGAAATGAATGTGGAGGGCGTGTGGTTCCAACAAGACGGCGCCACATGTCATGGGGTTTTTTGAAGTCGATGGTTTACGCGAATAAGCCGACGACGACTCAAGCCTTAAAAGAGGAAATTGGACGCTGCATTAATGAAATACCGCAGCATTTATGCAAAACGGTCATTGAAAATTTCATTAAAAGATTGCGTGCATGCCAGCAAAGCCGCGGCGGCCATCTGCACGATATATTGTTCCATACATAACCTCATTCTGTCTACTTTACGAAATAATAAAGTTTCACGATTTTTTTTTAAATATCTGTGTTTTATTTAAAATTTAAAAATTGCGTTCTTGTTGGGACACCCTTTAGTAGGTTTAGCCGATTTCTTTTCTCGTTTACGCATGACTCAGCAATGGAAAGCCTACTCTAATAATAGAAAAATATATTTTTTTTTTTAATTTTCTTTTATTTACAATCTATTTTACAATATTTAGTAAATTTGATTATGTGACTTAACTTAACATACGTTATTAAGCTTCAGTAAGCTTAATAAACTGATACTATAAATATAAGAGTGTTTTAAGTTTATATAAAATACCTATATGCCATACTTTGTCAAAGGCATGTTTGACATCTAAAAAGACAGCAGAACAGTATAGTTTGTTTTCCAGTGAGTCTGTTATAACGTTTACTAATCGGTGACACTGCTCTGGTGTTCCATGTTTATAACGAAAGCCGAACTGATGATCAGGGATGATATTTTTCTTTTCGATAATAGGTAATACTCTACTTGATAATAATCTTTCAAAAATTTTGGAGAAAGTGGGTAACAAACTGATGGGTCTGTATGAAGATGTCACATTTTCAGGTTTGCCGGGCTTCGGTATCATAATAATCTCCGAACATTTCCACTGCGATGGAAAGTGAGACAGTCTCAATATTGTATTATATATTAGAGTGAGAAATAAAACGCTTTTCTTTGAAAGGGATTTTGCCACTATTGGATCAATTCTATCATGTCCAGGCCCTTATAACTGTTAAGCTTGGTGATTTCATTAAAAACTTCTCGTGGTGAAAACGATTTTATTGGCAAATCCATTGGGCATGGAGATTCTAAGAATTCTTTAATATCAGATTCTCCACTATTATTTGTTGAAGGGAATGGTTGAAATATTTTTTCTAAATGTTCAGAAAATGCATCCGCTTTATTTTTGCTACTACGACACCAAGTTCCATTAGATCCTTTTATTGGGATATCTCTTTTAGTTGGATTTTTCAGATATTTTGTTGCCTTCCATAAGCTGTGTTCGTTATTATTGGTGGCACTCAGATTTCTTAAGAAATTTGATAAATTATCATTTTTCGTTTCAGCTATACGTATTTTTAGGTGATTGGCAGCTCTGTTGTAATTTGTTTTGTCTCTCGGATTCCTACTGGATTGCCAAATTCTTCGAAGTCTTCATTATGCGGAGCTGATTGTGGCGTTGATAAAAGGGCAGCTTCTTGAATTAATTTTATGAATTTATCAACAGCTAACTCAAGCTCTTCACCTGTTTTAAGTGAAATATTTAATTGTAAATTCGCATCCATCCAGTTTTGAAAACATTTAATATCTGTTTTGGTAGAAATAATTTTACAAATTTTTGACACAGTTTGTATGTATGTATTATAATGTAGTATAATTGGTGTGTGATCCGAACTAAGATCATCACAATCAATAATATCTATTAAATTACTTGGTATACCAGAGCATACGAAGAAATCTAATAAATCTGGTATCTTATAAATGTCGCTTGGCCAATATGTAGGTTTGCCTGTAGATATCGTTTTGTATTTATGTTTAATGATGCATTTATAAAGTTCTTTTCCCTTAGGATTGGCAATTCTTGATCCCCACCAGGTGTGCTTGGCATTGAAATCGCCACCAACAATAAACCGCGGACCAAGTTTACGGAAAAAGTTTTCATAATCTTCAAGAGTTATGGTGTGTCGAGGCGGAAAATATATGGCATATATGTTAACATAATTGCTATTGCATTTTATTTTAATGCCACTGGCTTGAATAGATGGTATACTTATGGCATCCATTGGTTCAAATTTTAAAGAAGATTTTATCAAAACTGCAGAACCGGCATGAGCAGTACCATCCGGATGATTAGCTTTTATAAGATCGTAACCCTTTATGTTGAAATGTGTTTTGTCTGTAAAATGAGTTTCTGAAATTAATAAAATGTCGATATATTGAGAATAGAGGAAAAGTTCAATTTCATTTTTATGATTGGAAGCTCCGTTTGCATTCCATGTTGCTATTCTTAAATTTATTTGCATAATTTCATCAATATTTGCGTCATCATTTCAAACATTTTGTCCATCATACGTTCTAGTCTCTCCAAAAGACGAGATTCACTATTATTAGTATTACCTTTAACTACTTGTGAATAAGAAATATAATCACCACTGTTTATATGGTTGTTATTAACGGGATCGTTATTATTTGCATTTAAATGAGGAAATTGTTTCGGATAAATTTTTGAATATCCCGACTGTTGATTATTTCTAGGATTTGAAGCTCTTTTTTGATGTAGTAATTGTTGGTAAGTAGGACAACCCTTGTAATTAGCTGTATGTGTTTGTTGGCAGTGTAAGCATGTTGGAGGAGTGTTAATGTCCATGGTGCAATTAGCTGTGGGGTGGTCCAAACCGCATTTTACACATCGAAATGGTTTTCTGCAATATGTTTTGGTATGTCCAAATTGTTGGCACCGATAACATTGAACCAAATCATCTGTTCTCTTTGGGGCTTCAATTGAAACAATTGCATTTCCAATATGTCGTAAATTATAAATGTCTTTATTATTCGCGTGAGGCTCAAGGTCCACAAAAAACATTGACAGTGGCTGTTTTGTAACACGACTTTTTACGTTAACTATGTCCCTAACTTGATGTCCTCTCAATATAAGTTCGCCCTTAATATCAGAAGTTTTTGTCGAATGGTGAATACCCTTGATTACTACTCTATATGCTCTTTCTTGCTTTAGTTGAAATGTATGAAAGCTTATTTTATTTAAATCAAAGTATTTTTTGTACATGTTCTGTTTTTTCTTACTACACGAGCCACAACACGACTTAAAATATAACTGAACTCGAACCTGTTTATTGTACATGTTCTGTGTTTTTTTCAGTACACGTACCAGAACATGAACTTCAAATAAAGCAACACTCAAAAATGTGTGCTTTATGTGTGATTGAAACAAAAAGTATGTGATACAAAAATGTTCGTGTAAATAACGAAATATTAAAACGAACACAGTCATGGTTGTGTTGGGCACCGAAGAAAATTTAAAAACAAACATAATTGGTACGAAAATAAAAATATGTGTGTGTTGGTCTAAGTTATTTTGTTTACATACATATATGTACGAGTTTTTATTCAGTGTGTGATTTTTTCTGAACTCTGCTTATTACACATCAGATGGCCTCAGTATATTTAGAAAAATCTAGAAAGAGTTTTCTCTAAAAACAAAAACCAATAATGCCTTAAAATAAAAATAAAATAATAACGTTTTATTACTAAAAGCTTATTTTACCACATCAAACTAATTTGGATCTTTAATTGTTCAAAACTCTCCCGAATTTTATCTAACTTTTATGAATTGCAGTTAAATGTGAAAGAGATAAATGAAATATTTAGTTAGAAACAACAATATGTATTCCTAGAATGTTTTAAGCTCTTCCTATCCGTGAATATTTTCATACATTTGTATGGAAAGCCGTACATCATTTTCAAGTAGTAATAACTAAAATAAAATAATTTTTTTTATTTAATTTATTTTAGACAACGTTAATTGACTTTATAAAATATAGAATTTGAAACCCATTTTGTTTATATTTATGGAATCAAATCAATTTTGGAAAAGAACCTTTAATTATAAGCACTTGTTCTATTTTAAGCATTTCCATATTTTGTTGCTTTTGTTTTACACGCTCTTTTTAATCAGATCGAACTTTTCTGTTGTTTTTGTAATAGTAAGAAAATCTTGTTTAAAATTAATTAATTTTATTCTAACTTAAATCCAAACTAGGTTTGAAGTTGTTGCATTTATTTTGAACAATACTGTATATTTGACTCTTATATTTGATTCTACAACATTCATTTAGATTTTAGTATCTAAATATGAATCTCAAAATCGAAAATATTTTAATCGAAAAATTTTTCTAAATCAAAGTGTTTAACCATTGTGATTCAAATCTTTTACGGCTTCTTATTAAAATCATCTTAAAACATAAAGTTTCAAAAAAAGATTAGTTGTGTATATTTATACTATATTACTGAAATAGCATTTCGACCGAAAAATTAAATTCACCATAATATTTAAGTAAACAAGAAAAAATATGAAAAAAAATATCTCAACTTTACATTGTACATAAATCCAACAACCCACATTCCCGCAAATTATATACTTAAAATTCTTTTGCAAAAAAAAAACTAAGAAAAAACTAAGACAAAATTTCCATACATTCCTACATATTCATGTTCTAAACAAGAACAGACAGTTACTTTTGACATTTACAAATACGTAGAAATAATAAAACAAATATTTATAGTAAATATGTGAATATGTAAGACTTCTTGTATTTGTATATACTACAATATATTCACCACACCTCAGTGACCGTTGGGTCTCTGTATATTTACAATAAGTTTAAGGTATGTAAAAGCAAAATGTGCGGCCCAAAGTACCATAATAATGCTATAAAAGCAAAGCCTAACATGAAAAGCGCCAAAAAAAAAATTACACAATCAAAGGTTATAATTTGCAAAACAATAACAATAAAAAAAAATATATAAACAACATAGAAGAACACCTAATAAAAGAACATAAAAGATGAGTAAAAATTGTAAAAAAAAAAAGCTTAAAAGCTCGCTGGATTAACGGTCGTTGTCTCTTTTTCTATATAACTCTTGTGTTGTATTGATAAGAGCTATAATGCAATTTTGTAGGTGGTGAATTGTGTAGGCGGTTTTACTTTCTATTACTTTTTCGGAGGGTGGTTTGCAAAAACAAAACGAAAGAGTGCGAGAAAGTTTAAATACAAAGAGAGCAAGGGAATTTCAGTAATATGCTAACATATGTTTAGAAAAAAATTAAGGAAGAACACGTTGAACTGTAAATTAATAAATTTTCAGTACTTGACACATTAGTTTTTATTTTTTCTTACTGATTTTTATTTTATTATTTTTGTTAAAACAAATTTAAAATGACGTTTGGAAAGTCTATGGAGAAAATAAAAATAAATAATGGTGCATTAATTAGCATACAATTAGAGTTGCCATATGATGAGACTTTGAGCATAAAAATGGGTATTTTATCTCAAAGTTATTGTATATAAAAGTTTTCTCATGTCATGATAATTGCTGAAAAGAGAAGTAAAATTCGAGCTGACTATGCGAAAAAACATACTGCTGAGGTCATTAAAGACCATTCAAATATGCAAACATATATTCTTAGCATGGTGACTTGGGCTCACAATATTCCGAACTTACAGTGGGTGATAATACATTGGAAACTTCACAAAATGCAGAATTTGCCTATTTCATTTTCTTTCACAAAAGAATACAACTTAAAAAAATAGATAAAGAAAAATAGTTTTTTTTTTAGGTAGGTTTAATAGTATAACTCTTTGCTTAGATTCTCATTGCATTGGTTTCACAGCAAAGGTATATGAATTTACTTTTTGCTCTTACCGAACTGCTGTAAAGTCTGTTATGCAGAATGTAGATCAATTTTTGAAACAAATGTGCCAATTTTTTTTTTTTTTAACATTTGATGTTGAGCCTGAATTAATATAAATTTTAGGTAAATATTTTTTTCTTTTTTAAATAAATAAAGGAAAGAAATTTTTAAATTTATAAGAGTTTTTAATTTTATAATAAAATTTTTTGTTCTAACCGTGTTAAAATATACGAAATGTGATAAAAAAATCCACCTTGAGCAAAAAAATTCGTATGGCCATTAAATTATAATGGCAGCCAACTTGACAAAACTATTGATGCAGAAGTTATTATTTTTCGGGCTACTTTCAGTTCAATTCTCAGAATTGAATCCCAAATCAATGAGCTGGAAAATGTAGTTCTGTGTTATACTCTGACCACATATTGGTTAGGGTAAAAAATAAGCTTAAAACCAATGATGCAATGGGAATACAAAGGTACACTTGTGCTCACATAATTAAGTCATGGGTATGCAATGAAATGTTTTTGTAGTTTTTCTCTTAAACCTATTTCTTCCGATTCAAACCTTACTATTTTGTGCAACCCTGCTCTGCTAGCAGTTGTTTACATTGATTGAAACAAAATTAAAAATTTGGGTATTCCCCGAAAAATGTGGAAAACGTCAAAAAGTCATATGCGCTGTGCTCACATAATTAAGTCACCACGCGTATCGTGAGTAAATTAGTGTTTTGAAGATTTTTTTGCGGTTTAAATAATAAATAAATTAAAAAGAAATAACATCAGCTAAAACGCTATGGGTAAACAAAAAAAATCAAATTCGGCTAAACGGAAAATAATATGGGATTGTTTCCAAAGATACAAAAATATTGCAAAAGTAGTGGATATTTTGAACTTTCCTCGTCGTAAAATTACAAATGCCATTACGCATTACAAAAAATATGAAACTTTTAAAAATATTCCGCGCCAAAAACCGAGAAAAACGACTTTAAATGATGACAGACGCATTGCAAACCTGAGTAAAACTGATCCTTTTTTAACTTCGTCGCAAATCACAACTAAAATGGAAACGGATTATGGCGTAAATGTTTCGTTGCAAACCATAAGACCACGTTTGCAAGAAAACAATTCGCATGGAAGAATGACCAGGAAGAAACCGTTGGTTTCCTTGAAGAACACTACGAAGCGGCACCGATTTGCGCCTGACCATCTTGCTAAAAGCCTACATTTTGGAATTTAATTGTTTGGAGCGACGAATCCAAGTTTAATGTTTTTGGAAATGATGGTAGACCATATGTGCGACGTCCTCCACTTAAGGAATTGGATCCAAAATACATCAAAAAAACTGCGAAACATGGTGGCTCATCAGTCATGGTGTGGGGTTGCTTTACCGCATTCGGTGTGGGTCCTATAGTCAAGATTGACGGTATAATGAATGGGGAAATGTATAAGAATATACTAAAGGGAAATTTGGCCACCGAATAGGCTGACAATTTGCCGCTTGCGTGGATTTTCCAACACGACAATGACCCGAAGCATTGTTCGAAACTGGTTAAGTCGTGGTTGGCAACACAGTCCATCAAGCTTCTGGAATGGCCGCCGCAGAGTCCGGACTTAAACCCTATCGAGAACTTGTGGAGCATAATAAAACGAGCCATTGCAGCACGAAAACCAGCAAATAAGGATATGTTATGGAAAGTTATCCAAGAGGAGTGGCACAAAATCACTCCAGGCCAGTGCGCTTCTCTTGTAGCCAGCATGCCAAAGCGATGCTCCACAATATTGAAGCAAAAGGGTTATCCTACTAAATATTGAGGTAAGCTAATGAAAACATGGGACTCTCGATAAAATTTATTACTTATTTCTACAATTTCAACCATTTTTTTTTTTTTTTGAGATGACTCAATTATGTGAGCAGCTTTTTTTTGGCTAATTTCCAAGTTTTTAATTTTTTTGAAAAGAACCAAAATTTTGTCATTTTTAATTGCACTGTAAATTGATTGCTAACATATAAGAATAATAAAAAAAAATTATATCAGAAATAAAAAAAAGGGTTTACGTATTTTTGACAATAATGTTGAGTAGCATATTAGTGACTTAATTATGTGAGCACAAGTGTACATGGCTGAAGTTCGGAAATCAATTCAATATTAGGTGAATTTTTTTAAAATTTATTCTTAGGTTTTCTACTATGATCCAAAATGCTTGTTCTTTGTCACTTTTTATCTGCACACATTTTTCCCATACCTTAGTACTGTGTATTCAACAGATCTGAATTGTGTTTCGCTTTATCATCTGAAAAACAAATGATGCACTGTGGATCATATTTTAAGAAGGCGGCCAAAAATTATTTTTTATGGTTTCCGATTTTAAAGTTAAAGTATTTTTTAGGAAGGCTTAATACTATAACTCTTCGCTTAGATTCTCATTGCATTGGTTTCACAGCAAAGGTATATGAATTTACTTTTTGCCAAACAAAATATCTACTGCTTTTGGTTGGTTGGTTTGGGTTGGTGGCTCTTACCGAACTGCTGTAAAGTCTGTTATGCAGAATGTAGATCAATTTTTGATTTCATTTTTATTTCATTTGAAGTAAAAACATTTGATGTTGAGACTGACTTTACATAAATTTTAGGAAAATATTTTTTTCTTTTTTAAATAAATAAAGCAAAGAAATTTTTAAATTGATAGTTTTTAATTTTATGATAAAATTTTTTGTTTTGCCCATTCAGGTCGTCAAAAATATATATATATACATATATTCATATTTGCAACCTGTAGTTTGATTACAAGGTTTACATGAACACAGACGGACATTGCTAAATCGACTCAAAAAGTGATTCTGAGTTGATCGATATAATAAAAGATGGGTCTATTCTAAATATTTTGGTAGTTACAAACAACAACACAACCACATGGTGGTATAGTGTACGAAAATGCTAAGCAAAACCTGAACAAATTTGATTCTTGATGATTTTAAGATTTATTGAGGAGCTCTCAAAACATTTGAAGTCCGTATTGTAGCACTAATTACGGCACGATCATAAAAATTTCTGATGTTATTAAACATTTTTTGGAATAATATTTAAGTTTATTTACATACATATTCATTCTCTATGCCTAAATACCCTGATTTTAGCTATTCAAGAAAATTTATTGTTTAGATCTACAGCTTTGATTTAAAATGTTTAAATTATTTCTTTTTTTTCATAACTAAGATATTTTAAAACTGATGGCCTCATTCCATAAAGCGAAACAAAACATTTACAATTCAAAGTTTTGAATTTCGCATATAAAATTTTATTGTTTTATTACGTTTCCTTAAGTTCTTATTTAAGTTCTTATTTAAAGGTTTTCTGGGCATTTTAATTCTCAACATGGGCAATCAACAACAAATGTTAACCGGCAACACTATTCACCATGGTGGATTTGTGTTATTTGCGTGTTTTTCTTGTTTTCATGCCATTGAGAAGAAAATTACAAAAAAAAAAAACAAGAAAAAACAAGCTAACAAGTGCACAATTTGTAACATATTGTTGGAAATTTGTAGCATAATATATAAAATATAATTTCGCTAAGACTTAATTAAGTTTCTAAAAACAAACTCAAAATTAATAGAATATATATAATAATTTTCCTAGAATTCTTAATATAACAAATTCCACACATATGTTTGGAATATTAGATATAAAGAAATTTGGAAATTTCAATATTTTTAACTTACCCAAAGACGTAATATAAACAATTTTTTTTTTTTTTTCAATAATAATGTTTACATAAATATTCACATGAAACTGTAAATACACACCTTCAAAAACTTTTTTAAAATTTTTTTAAATACAAACTTTTTTTGCCAACAAAATCTTTAGAAATTATATATTTTAAATTTCTTTAGCTTCAGAAATTTTTTTAAATTATTAATATATAAAATTTTATTTCTTTTTAATATTTTCAATTTAACTTTGTTGATTTTTAAGCGCCCGTTAAATGTTCAATACCGTTTCGATGGAAATTACAGCGGTAACTAAACTAAAACATCGGTAAAAATGCACACACAAGAAAAAGCTTTTGTTTTTCAATACATTTTATTCTTCTACTAAATAACACACTTTATACATAAATGTTTAACCGTCTATGTTTTGTTTTAATCACCGTATGTTTATACAACGAGTACATACATACATTACATATTAAATGAATGCACTACACACCGAACGAATGTCTAACAAAAACTAAAACTCTTCAATGTAACTTTACAACAGCAACACAGCAATACGTAAACGAAAACCATTGCTATTTGCACTCACCTAATGAAAATGTCCTCCTTCTTCTAACTACACAACACTGGATTTATGTATATGTTTTTGTTTTTATTACATATTTTTATTCCATCTTGCTTATGTTATATCTGTTCTCCACTTGTAGCTCTTTAGTAGACCACTCTCTTTTTGGCGCGCCATTATGCAAAAACAAAATTCCCCTTTATGAACCACATTTTTCATATTACTGGATAATATGTACAAAGACCTGCTAAACTAAAAGCAACAAGCAACAATTTGTTGACGTAAACAAGTCAACGCCGCAACATGTTATTTTTCTCATATTTTGATTTTCTTTTAAAAGTGGGTGTTCGCAATATAAAAATTGGCATAGTTTTTTTTTCTTTTATTTTATCTTATGCAAAGAGCCAAATAGAAAGAGAGAGAGAGAGAGAGAGAGAGGGACAAAGCAAGTTTTTCTTTTATTGCATAATGCATGGAAAACAGTACGTTATAGTAGTAGGAAGTTAGTAAAGCAAGTGCATTTCATTGAAAAGTGGTGAGTTTTTGTTTTGAGAAAGCTTTTAATAAATAAGCTTTTAATAAATAAGCTTTTAGTATAACAGGGCAACACTTACGAGCATTCGAATTTTAAATCAAGTGCCGTTAAATTTGGTTACTTTCCAATATGTACCCAATAGCTTTAAAAACTGTTATTATTTTAAATTCGAATAATCCATTTTTGAGATATGAAACAAATAGTTAAGTTTAGTGGGCTTCTGTTTACCCATTATTGGTGATTTTTTAGTATATTTTATTGGCTAATTTTAGTATTTATTTCAACGTTAGAGTTTATTTCTGGATATTTATGACGAAAAATGAAGGTGATAACAAATTATAGACAAATTTGCATAGTTTCAGAGAAAATTTAATTTTTATAATTTGTTTAATTATTTACTAAAATTGTTCTTTTGGTAAAAAAAATAAGCCCTTTTTGTTTTATCTTGCTCAGTTTTACAGAAAAATTAATAGTTATGATTTTTATAATTTTTTATATAAAATTGGCTTTTTGGTGGAAAATTATGGTGATCGAAATTGAAAGCTCATTTTTCTGCATCGTGCAGCATTTTAATGACTTTTTCTCAATTTTTCATAAAAAATTTTATTTTTGATGAAAAATATCTTTGATCCCAAATTAAAGCCTATTTTCCTGAATCGTGCTTAGTTTTGCAGAAAATTCCTTTATTAAGTTTTTTTTTTTTTAATTTTAGAAATAAAGTGGTTTTTTTTGTGATAAATTATAAATTTATTAAGTTTTTTATATAGAATTGATTTTTGTGAAAAATGAATGGTGTTCCAAATTAAAGCTCTTTTTGCTGTAACTTTCTTAGAATAATTTTTTCAAGTTTTATTTTTGTATAAAATTGGTTTTTAGTTCAAAATATAGTTGATCACAAATGAAAGCCTCCTTTGCTGTAACTCGCTTAGTTTTTGAGAAAAATGGATTTATCATACAAAATTAGATTTTTGATTAAAAACGAAGGTGATCGCAAATTAAAGCCCTTTTAGCTGTATCTTGCTTAGAAAAATGCATTCTTACATTTTTCAAAAAAAAAAAAAAAATAAAAATGTAAAACAAATGTAATCTCAAATTAAAGCCCTTTTTGCTATATGTTGCTTAGAAAAATTCATTCTTATACTTTTTTTAGAAAATAAAAAAAATGGTGTAAAACAAAGGTAATCGAAAATTAAATCCATTTTTGCTGTATGTTGCTTAGAAATGACATTTGTATGACTTTTTAATTTTTCGCATAAAATTTTATTTTTGGTGAAATTTAGATTTAAAGTTGCATCTTGCTTAGTTTTACAAAAAAAAAAATAATATTTATGATTTTTATAATTTTTTATATAAAATTTTATTTTTGGTGAGAAATATCGATGATCCCAAATTAAAGCCCACTTTGTTGCATCTTGATAAGAAAAAAGCATTTTTATTTTTTTTTTTTTAAATTTTTCATATAAAATTATATTTTTGATGGAAAATATCGGTGATCCCAAACTAAAGCCCATTTAGCTGCATCGTGCTTAGTTTTGCAGAAAAATGCATTTTTGAGATTTTTTGAATTTTTCATATAAAATTGCTTTTTTGCTGTATCTTGCTAAATTTGAAAATCTTTGTGAAAACTTAAGCCCTTTTTGGCTGTATCTTGCCTAGAAGAACGCATTTTTTATGATTTTTTTGCTCAAATTAAAGCTTTCTTTGCTGTATCTCGCTTAGTTTTCGAAAAAAAATTCATTTTTTATGACTTTTCATATAAAATTGGATTTTTGATTAAAAACGAAGGTGATTTAATTTTAAAGCCCTTTTTGCTATATCTTGCTTATTTTTCGAGAAATGTGCATTTCTATGATTTTTTTATTTTATTTTCGGTGCGAAATACAGGTGATCCCAAATTTGATCCCTTTTTGCTGTATCTTGCTTAGAAAAAATAATTTTTATGATTTTTTTTTTTTAATTTTTCATGTAGAATTTCATTTTTGGTGAAATTTGGTTTTTGGTGAAAAAATTAGGTTATCCCAAGTGAAAGCCTTTTTGCTGTGTCTTGCTTAGTTTTCGAAGAAAATGCATTTATATGATTTTATTTTTAAATTTTTCATATAAATTAGCATTTTTGGTGACAAATAAAGGTGATCCCAAATTAATTTTTTTAAACAATCCTTAAGGTCGTTAATTCAACTTGCGTAGATAAGTATATGAATCACCCAGTTATATGTTAAAATTTTCAGTAAGCTTAAGTCTTTCAATTCCAAAAATGTATGAATCTTTTAAGCTTTTTTCTGTCTTCTGTCAGAACTAAATTCAAATTCACGTTTTCTCCCTTAAATGTTCATTAAATTAATAAATCCATTTTATTTCTCATATTTCATTTTACAAAAACTCCTTCGATTTAATGTTAGTTTTATCCTTATTAAAAATCTTACTTAAATTTTAAAGGTCTAATGTGCGCATTTTTTATTGGACTTTGGTTTACGCTTTTCCAACCACTTATGATAATCGTTATCAATCTGTTTTGGTTTAGAGCTTTCATTGCGTTGCCTGATAAATTCGTTTCTTTCCTTCAGCCATTTTCGAGCATATTCCCAACCGATAATCCAGTTCATCGGTGGAGGACAACTCTTTAGGATAAGAAAAAAATTAAATATGATCAATATAAATATATACGACTTACATCATTTTCATACGAGGGCTTGAAACGTATTTTTTCATTAATAAAAACGTGCGATATGATGTGGTCCCGCGGTCTTTTAGCATAAGATTTGGACCATTCTGGTTTAACTTTTTGCATTGCCATTAATCTTTAACTATTTAAAAAAATGTTCAATATATTTTAGGATTTGGACATAAGAATTTTGAAAAGCAATAATAAAATTAAAATCTAAAAATTGAAGTAGGATGATTACTACATGCAAGAAAAAAAAATTCTTCCAATGTTATCGACATATTTCATAAAACATTCAAAACTTAAATATACGTTTTGTTTTATAAATTGAAACTAGTTCATTTAAAAAGAACTTGAATCATGCTGTAGCAAGTTGTTATTTTCACCAAAACTTAAAAAAAAGCTATTAAAACTTTGTAAGCTTTTTTTAGTACTCTGACAAAAGTAATTGCAGTTAATGTGTTCTCTATCACCCATGTACTGTAAAGGAACCAATGCGAATTTTTTCGTGCTTGTAAACGATTTTATTAAAATAGAAATATTTTTTTAAAAGTTATATTACTTTTATTTCAGGTCAAAACTAATTTTTTTAGAATTTTTTTTCTTAGTTTTATCCTTATTTGAAATCTTTTTTAAATGTTTAAGGCCTAGTATGTCGCACTTTTTATTGGCCTTTGGTTTACGTTTTTCCAACCAGTTATGATAATCGTTTTCAATGCGTTTTGGTTTAGAGCTATCATTGCGTTGCTTGATAAATTCGTTTCTTTCTTTCAACCATTTGCGAGCATATTCCCAACCAATGATCCAGTTCATCGGTGGAGGACAACTCTTAAGAATGAAAAAAAAAATATTTAAATATTGATTACATTATGAAATATATTTCCGACTTGCATCATTTTCATACGAGGGCTTGAAACGATTTTTGTCATTAATAAAAACGTGCGATATGATGTTGTCTCGCGGTCTGAATGCATACGATTTGGACCATTCTTGTTTAATTTTTAGCATTGCTATGTTTTAATTATATTCACGTTTTTCAAATTTCTTTTAGTTTAGTATGTATAACCGAAAATTTTGAAAATAATATAATTGAATTGAAATTTCAAAATCAAATTGGGATGATTGCTATATGAATTTTATTAATGAGCATATTTTATAAATCGAAACGTAGCAAAACGTTCATTAGTTGAAAGCAAGTTTTTCGCGGTAGTCTTTTAACTAAAAGGGCATTTTTTCTATTAAGCTTTTTTTAAAGCGCTAAATCGGCGGACACATAATTAAATCAAACAAAAACTATTTATAAGCTGAAAGCTGTATTATCGACAAATATAAAAAAGCTCTGAAAATGTTATAAATTTCATAAAATAAATTTATGAACAATATCAAAAGTTTAGTAAACCAAATCCGTTCAGTTTCCCAAGAAGGTTTAGAATTAATTCAAAGTTTCGAAGTAGAGAGCACATGTCAATAAAGTTATATTTGAAGATAAATACTATAGAAGATTTATTGTCCATATAGGGCAGATATCAAAAAAAAAAAAAATTAAACAACATTCAAGATCGAATACGAATGAACAAATTTTGAGTTTACAAGAGTTAGTTAAAATTATCAAAAGGTCTGCAGACAACCAACGAATAAAGAATTTTACTAATGCTTATACGCCAGAGAATAACCATTCAAAATGTGTACGCTGTACACTCTTACTATATAACGGGTGATTTTTTTGAGGTTAGGATTTTCATGCATTAGTATTTGACAGATCACGTGGGATTTCAGACATGGTGTCAAAGAGAAAGATGCTCAGTATGCTTTGACATTTCATCATGAATAGACTTACTAACGAGCAACGCTTGCAAATCATTGAATTTTATTACCAAAATCAGTGTTCGGTTCGAAATGTGTTTCGCGCTTTACGTCCGATTTATGGTCTACATAATCGACCAAGTGAGCAAACAATTAATGCGATTGTGACCAAGTTTCGCACTCAGTTTACTTTATTGGACATTAAACCAACCACACGAATGCGTACAGTGCGTACAGAAGAGAATATTGCGTCTGTTTCTGAGAGTGTTACTGAAGACCGTGAAATGTCGATTCGTCGCCGTTCGCAGCAATTGGGTTTGTGTTATTCGACCACATGGAAGATTTTACGCAAAGATCTTGGTGTAAAACCGTATAAAATACAGCTCGTGCAAGAACTGAAGCCGAACGATCTGCCACAACGTCTAATTTTCAGTGAATGGGCCCTAGAAAAGTTGGCAGAAAATCCGCTTTTTTATCGACAAATTTTGTTCAGCGATGAGGCTCATTTCTGGTTGAATGGCTTCGTAAATAAGCAAAATTGCCGTATTTGGAGTGAAGAGCAACCAGAAGCCGTTCAAGAACTGCCCATGCATCCCGAAAAATGCACTGTTTGGTGTGGTTTGTACGCTGGTGGAATCATTGGACCGTATTTTTTCAAAGATGCTGTTGGACGCAACGTTACGGTGAATGGCGATCGCTATCGTTCGATGCTAACAAACTTTTTGTTGCCAAAAATGGAAGAACTGAACTTGGTTGACATGTGGTTTCAACAAGATGGCGCTACATGCCACACAGCTCGCGATTCTATGGCCATTTTGAGGGAAAACTTCGGAGAACAATTCATCTCAAGAAATGGACCGGTAAGTTGGCCACCAAGATCATGCGATTTGACGCCTTTAGACTATTTTTTGTGGGGCTACGTCAAGTCTAAAGTCTACAGAAATAAGCCAGCAACTATTCCAGCTTTGGAAGACAACATTTCCGAAGAAATTCGGGCTATTCCGGCCGAAATGCTCGAAAAAGTTGCCCAAAATTGGACTTTCCGAATGGACCACCTAAGACGCAGCCGCGGTCAACATTTAAATGAAATTATCTTCAAAAAGTAAATGTCATGGACCAATCTAACGTTTCAAATAAAGAACCGATGAGATTTTGCAAATTTTATGCGTTTTTTTTTTTAAAAAAGTTATCAAGCTCTTAAAAAATCACCCGTTAGAAACTCAAATGAACTTGTAGATAAACAAAAGTATCTTAAATCTCAGAAAGAATTTGAAGAAAAAATTAGTCATGGTTAAAGAAATTAAAATTGTTGATTTGTTAAATTGTAATTTTTAATTTTTAATTTTAAATTTTTATTTTTTAATTTTTAATTTTTAATTTTTAATTTTTAATTTTTAATTTTTAATTTTTAATTTTTAATTTTTAATTTTTAATTATTCCTTTTTAATTTTTAATTTTTAATTTTTAATTTTTAATTTTTAATTTTTAATTTTTAATTTTTAATTCTTAATTTTTAATTTTTAATTTTTAATTTTTAATTTTTAATTTTTAATTTTTAATTTTTAATTTTTAATTTTTAATTTTTAATTTTTAATTTTTAATTTTTAATTTTTAATTTTTAATTTTTAATTTTTAATTTTTAATTTTTAATTTTTAATTTTTAATTTTTAATTTTTAATTTTTAATTTTTAATTTTTAATTTTTAATTTTTAATTTTTAATTTTTAATTTTTAATTTTTAATTTTTAATTTTTAATTTTTAATTTTTAATTTTTAATTTTTAATTTTTAATTTTTAATTTTTAATTTTTAATTTTTAATTTTTAATTTTTAATTTTTAATTTTTAATTTTTAATTTTTAATTTTTAATTTTTAATTTTTAATTTTTAATTTTTAATTTTTAATTTTTAATTTTTAATTTTTAATTTTTAATTTTTAATTTTTAATTTTTAATTTTTAATTTTTAATTTTTAATTTTTAATTTTTAATTTTTAATTTTTAATTTTTAATTTTTAATTTTTAATTTTTAATATTTAATTTTTAATTTTTAATTTTTAATTTTTAATTTTTAATTTTTAATTTTTAATTTTTAATTTTTAATTTTTAATTTTTAATTTTTAATTGTTAATTTTTAATTTTTAATTTTTAATTTTTAATTTTTACTTTTTACTTTTTAATTTTTAATTTTTAATTTTTAATTTTTAATTTTTAATTTTTAATTTTTAATCTTTAATTTTTAAATTTCAATTTTTAATTTTTAAATTTTTAGTTTTTTATTTTTGATTTTTAATTTTTAATTTTTAATTTTTAATTTTTAATTTTTAATTTTTAATTTTTAATTTTTAATTTTTAATTTTTAATTTTTAATTTTTAATTTTTAATTTTTAATTTTTAATTTTTAATTTTTAATTTTTAATTTTTAATTTTTAATTTTTAATTTTTAATTTTTAATTTTTAATTTTTAATTTTTAATTTTTAATTTTTAATTTTTAATTTTTAATTTTTAATTTTTAATTTTTAATTTTTAATTTTTAATTTTTAATTTTTAATTTTTAATTTTTAATTTTTAATTTTTAATTTTTAATTTTTAATTTTTAAATTTAAAATTTTAATTTTTAATTTTAAAGTCTTAATTTTTAATTTTTAATTTTTAATTTTTAATTTTTAATTTTTAATTTTTAATTTTTAATTTTTAGTTTTTAATTTTTAATTTTTAATTTTTAATTTTTAATTTTTAATTTTTAATTTTTAATTTTTAATTTTTAATTTTTAATTTTTAAATTTTTAATTTTTAGTTTTTAATTTTTAATTTTTAATTTTTAAATTTTTAATTTTTAATTTTTAAATTTAATTTTTTAATTTTTAATTTTTAATTTTTAATCTTTAATTTTTAATTTTTAATTTTTAATTTTTAATTTTTAATTTTTAATTTTTAATTTTTAACTTTTAATTTTTAATTTTTAATTTTTAATTTTTAATTTTTAATTTTTAATTTTTAATTTTTAATTTTTAATTTTTAATTTTTAATTTTTAATTTTTAATTTTTAATTTTTAATTTTTAATTTTTAATTTTTAATTTTTAATTTTTAATTTTTAATTTTTAATTTTTAATTTTTAATTTTTAATTTTTAATTTTTAATTTTTAATTTTTAATTTTTAATTTTTAATTTTTAATTTTTAATTTTTAATTTTTAATTTTTAATTTTTAATTTTTAATTTTTAATTTTAAATTTTTAATTTTTAATTTTTAATTTTTAATTTTTAATTTTTAATTTTTAATTTTTAATTTTTAATTTTTAATTTTTAATTTTTAATTTTTAAATTTAAAATTTTAATTTTTAATTTTAAAGTCTTAATTTTTAATTTTTAATTTTTAATTTTTAATTTTTAATTTTTAATTTTTAATTTTTAATTTTTAATTTTTAATTTTTAATTTTTAATTTTTAATTTTTAATTTTTAATTTTTAATTTTTAATTTTTAATTTTTAATTTTTAATTTTTAATTTTTAATTTTTAATTTTTAATTTTTAATTTTTAATTTTTAATTTTTAATTTTTAATTTTTAATTTTTAATTTTTAATTTTTAATTTTTAATTTTTAATTTTTAATTTTTAATTTTTAATTTTTAATTTTTAATTTTTAATTTTTAATTTTTAATTTTTAATTTTTAATTTTTAATTTTTAATTTTTAATTTTTAATTTTTAATTTTTAATTTTTAATTTTTAGTTTTTAATTTTTAATTTTTAATTTTTAATTTTTAATTTTTAATTTTTAATTTTTAATTTTTAATTTTTAATTTTTAATTTTTAATTTTTAATTTTTAATTTTTAATTTTTAATTTTTAATTTTTAATTTTTAATTATTAATTTTTAATTATTAATTTTTAATTTTATCATGTTATGTCTTACTTGTTAACTTGATGAGTTTCGTCTTTTATTTGAAAACTCGGGTGTTGACGCTATATGTGTTTCTGAGACATGGTTCTGTGATAATGTTAGCAACCATATCTATGAACTGATATTGCTAGGAAAGCGGCTGTTTCCAAAATAAGGCATGATAAGTCTTCCTATTATTTCAACAAATTTAATACAGCTATTGGAATTAAAAGAACCTGGAAGCAGATACGCGAAATTGGAATAAATAAGACAGTGAATCAATCAATGAATGTTGATATTAATGCGCAAAATTAAGCTTTTGTAAATATTCCTCTACCAGCCGTAAATAACGAATTCTATGATGATTGTCGATTAGAGTGGTCCTTAAAAAATGAAAATGCGATTTTGGGATAGGCGGGGTCCAGTTTGTTATATTTCCATATAAAACTAATAGATGTGAAGTTTGGGGACAATCGGACAAAGAAAAGGGGCTCAATATAGATAGTTTTTATACATAAAAAATTATTTTATAACAAAATTGGTTAAAAGTTGTTTTAATTTATATTCGCGGGTAATAAGCAGTTAATTGCCCCAAAGATATATCATAATGGATTATTTTCATCCCAGGAGCACTGAACGGTTAAATAAATAAAAATTAACCGAATTATTTTTCTTAAATTCTAAATAGTGGTTTCATCGAGTTTAATAGAAAAACTCGTTTTCGATAATTTTTATTTAAAAATATCTTAAAATCCAAAGATGGCCTTGGCAAATAATGGCTTAACATTCTCGGATTTATCCCAAATTTTAGGAATGAAAGTTCTACACATTTGGTTATTATATTTTGTACGTTGCATCTAAAAATTCAACAGCACTTGAATTTTTTGAATAAATTGTTTTTTATAAGCTTGGGGTCATAAGTGACCCCAATTCCAAAAGGGCTAATAGGGTCACATTATTTTTTTCCGAAACCCTAGGCTATTAGAATAAAATATAACATTTAAAAGTAGAAAAGTGATGGATTTTTGATACAAAGTATTTAGAAATAGTACATTTACAGAATATTTTACAAAAATCCCATTTTTCTCGAAATCCGCAAAAATAAAATCCTTGTCAAAAAAATTCTGGCATAGGGATTTACCTAAATTAATCTCTGACATGTAATTAATAAAATCTTAAAGCGGTAGATACATTTTTTTAAATTTTGTTTAAGAAAATTTTTTTAAAACTTGAAAATGGAGTTTTAAAAATTTTATCAATTTCCAATTTTCGGTCTAAATGCGCAATAGGTTAACAACGTGGGAATAAAACAATATTTCATATCTAATTATTTATAAGTATAGAAACAAAAAAAATTATGGCTTTAATCAATTTCTCAAAGTTGAAAAAAATGCTATCAAATTTCATGACCTAGTTTTTTTTGGCCCAAAAGTGGTCTGGGGCATTTGCTATTTCTAGGCGAATTTTAATTCGATTTTGAATTTTTACAGCCTTTTGAATAGATAATTTAATGCTGATCCCGCTTCTTATAACAACTTGTCGGATAAATTAAGCTATAGAACGAAATTTTCGTAAAATCTCAAAAAAAATAGTCATATTTTGCCCATATAAACACACTTGAAATTTTCAATCGATTTCCGGCGCGACTTTTCTTGATCCGATGTAGTTTGCAACTCTAGGGCTAACAGGAAACTAACTAAAGGTATGTTAATTAATTTTAGCAATTCACAATTCAACACAGAGCGTCTGATATATAACTTAAATCATTCGCATTAACAGGATGTAATAATTATTATAAATATATTATTATATTAAATTTAATATATTTTTAAGACAGATTATACATAAATTTTATCATTCTCAGCTTCTCCTCCATATGAGCTATAACTATGCCAATTTTCGCACTCCTCCGTGCCCGCATATTGCTTAAAAAGGGAACTAAAAATTTACCTTTACGTATTAATATATAGATGAATAACTTTTCTGATTCCATTACTGTAATGTAGAAGATACTGTATCTTGTAGTAATGGAAAATCACATTTAATAAATAAATACAAATACAAATATCCCGCATATAAAAACTTCGAATAGGTTGAAAATATTCAAGATTTTAATGTTGACATAAAATGTGATTCACCATTAGACTTATAGCTAAACCCAATTTTCATGAAATGATTGTCATTGAAATGAGTAGAGTGCGAACTGAGTATAATAAACACAAAAAACACAACAACACAGGTATCAAAACTTTTTAAATGTAACAATATTAAGGGAAAACTGGAGAAAATTGAGCATAATTTTCACAAAAAAATTCTTAACTTAGAAGTTTCACAAACAAACACAAATATTAAAATAATTAAACAAAAACTTCATCATCAAAAAACTGGAATTAAAAACATGCTGACAGAAATTGATTTTAACACTTTCTTTAACAAACAAATTGACAGAACAAAGCACATAACAGAAACCATAAAGAATGTACAAATAGCAAAATTGGGTACACTTAAAGAAAAGCATTTCAAATTACACGGACTGGTGTTTAATGAAAATTGGGTTGAAAACAAAACCTCTTTAGAAATTCCAATAGAATGCAAATGGATGCTCTCCCTGGGTAAAAAGTTTGCACTACCAATTCAAAAACAGAATTTTTCGCCACTTCACGTCATTGCAGATGTGGAGCAATGCATTCAGGATATGGGAACTAATATGGATAAGGAAAAAGAAACAGCCAGGACAAAATTAGCCAATGTAATCACTAATTTTAAAAGAAAATTAAAAAACACACCGAAAGAAAAATTCATACTAACGATTTTTGAAAAAACCAAGAAATTTATAAAAAAACACGAAGACATTCTCATTATTCAAGCAGACAAAGGCAACAAGACCGTTATTATGTACAAACATGAATACAAGGAAAAAATGGAAAAATTATTAGAGGCTAAGGCAACCTACCGTACATTAAGAACAGACCCTACAAAAAAACTTCAAAAAGAAAACAACAATATTATATTGGATTTATTCAAAAATAATCACATTGATTCGTGGAAAAAACACCAATTGCTATGCTCCGCCTCAACGGCACCAAGAATATACGGATTGCCCAAAACCCATAAGCAAGATATTCCCCTTAGACCAATAGTTTCATCGGTACAAGTCCCTTGTTACGAATTATCAAAATATGTTGGCCAGATACTGAAAAATCTTATATCCGAAAAATACAATGTAAAAAACTCAATTCAGGTGAAAGATAGTTTGAAAAATGTGAAACTTGATGAAAATGAAATATTAGTGTCATTTGACGTAGTTTCTCTCTTCACGAATATACCAGTTCACACAGCAATACGTAATATTATGGGACAATGGAGCAAAGTTAAGGAATTGACGAGTATACCGAAAAACATCTTTTTGAAAATTCTTAACTTTTGTTTGATAGACAACAACTATTTCATATATGATGATAAATTATATAATCAGATTTTCGGAATGCCGATGGGAAACCCACTCTCCCCGAGAAAATAAAAGTATTCACATAAAATACATATCGAAATATGTAGATGATATTCTAGCCGTAATCAGATTAGACGAAAAAGATGAAATCTTAAAAACTTTAAACCTTCAACATCCAAAAATTCAATTTACTGTTGAAATTGAATCAAAAGGGGAAATCGCATATTTGGACATGAAACTTCGACGAACTACCAACAATATTTCTTTTGATTGGTACACCAAAGAAACGTGTTCAGGCAGAATAATGAATTATAATGCAACTCAGCCGAAAAATCAAATAATAAACACCGCAAAAAACCTTATTTATAGAGTACTAAATATTAGCGACAAAAAATATCACACAAATAATATACAAAAAATCACCAAAATATTAATAAACAACAGCTTCCCGAGGAAAATTACAAATACTATTTTAAATGATACACAAAAACTATTAACCCACAACTCTAATCTTGAACATCAAAACATTAAAGAAAAAGACACAAAGAGTTTTTACAGTGTACAATTTATCCCGGGTTTGACAGATAATAAAAGTATTAGAACAACAATGGAAACAAAAAACATCAGATTTGCATACAAACCACACACAACAATAAATACAATTTTTTCAAAAACAAAAACTCCAATAGAAAAGCTACAAAAAAGTAATGTTGTATACGAAGTCAAGTGTGAGGGTGATCAAAACAACAGCTGTGATCTTATTTATATAGGAACAACTAAAAGAACATTAGAAAAGAGATTAGGAGAATATCAAATGGACATCATAAAAGAGAGAGAAAGCACAGCGTTGTCAAAACATGTAATTACAACTGGACACAAAATAAATTTCAATAATACGAAAATACTGGATGTAGAAAAAATAGAAAAAAAGCGGTACACAATTGAAAGCTTACGAATTCAAAAGAATATAGATACAACCATGAACCACAAAGAGGACACCCAAAATATTAGTACTAGTTACAGAGTCGCAATAGTTTAGAAACATTCTGTGATATTAATTTTAAGCTAAATGTAATTATACAAATTTGTGTTTTATGTTTGTAATTATACAATTTTGTGTTTTTATGTTTGCTGTGATTTATATTAATAATGTTGTAATGTGATAAAGTTTAAAATTCTTATTATTGTAAGTTTTTATTGTTCATATTTGTGCAATTATTGTGTGTTAAAGTTGTGTTTTTATTTTATTTTATTTAAATAGACGACCCTTGAAAAAGTAACCAAAAAAGTTACGAAACGCCGGGGAAATATGTGATAAAACTGAGTTTTATTTTATATTTACGAAGTTAGGCCCAATTAGCTTAAAATAATAAATTATTAAAAAATAAACCAATTTATATTGGTTTTTTTTTTCAATTTTAGAAATATCAAAATGCAAAATGTATGATTTTTATTATGATTACATGAAACCTAAATATCAAACCAACGTTAAAATAAATTATATGGATACTGATTCCTTCATTTATGATACCAAAACAATTAATCGTATGCAATAGGAAATATATTTAAAGGAGTTATTGTTTCTAATCTGATAGTTTTTATACAAATCAAATATCTTAAATTCATCAAAGCATGATAAATTATTAAAGGATTATATATATACTAGCAGATTCCAGCACTCGAAATTCGAGTGCAAATTCTAGGAAATTTTATTTTTTCATTTAACAAAAACCCTAAAGGTATGTTTCACAATTCAACTCATTTTAATGAAGAAATCAAACTCAACACATTAACACAAACACATTAACAAATTTAATAGACACACACATAGTATTGTATAATTTTATGATGTGTTAGTAGCAACTTTAAACGATCATAACTCCAAAAAAATATTCCGGACGATGAAAATCTGTAAATCTGGGTAACAGCTAAAAAGAAATACCTTTAAAATGATAAATTGTTTGTCAAAATCGAGGTAAAACTGTGAAACTTACATCGGTAACAAAAAATTGCCTAGCCTATTAATATTATAGATACTCAAGTCGATATAGCGATGTCCGCCTGTCCATCCAATCGTCCATGTGTCTGTCTGTTAAAATCACGTTCACCCACAAAATAAACCATTTACCTGGTTAAGTTTATGAAAATATCGTTTTTTATTATTTCTAGCTGGTTGATATTTAAAATCATTGTTCCAAGATTCGAGGGCAGATCAATAAGTCCGTGACTTTTAAAATGAAGCACAGTTATTTTTGCAAAAAAAAAGAATATTTTTCATCTCCTTTTATCTCAATAGACTTAGTCCAACATTTCTCCAATTTTTGTATCACTTCCAAAAAAAATAGGATTATTCGAGGTCCATAAAATAGGTATTCGTTTGATCAATAAGTTCATTGTTGGAGCTAAATCTCTTTCCACCGAGCCATTTCTTTAGGTTTGGAAATAGGTAATAGTCATTGGGGGCTAAATCCCGAGAATATGGCGGATGAGGTACCAATTCGAATTGGCATCAACAATCTCACGCACTTTTAGTCTTCGATCGGCCAACACCATATCGTAGATTTTTGCCGACATTTTCGGGTGTATTGACCACAATTGGCCGCCCAGAACGTTCAGAGATATTTGTATTTGTGCGACCACAACGAAAGTCAGTAAACCACTTTTTTACTATTGAAATCGATGGTGCAGAGTCCCCATAGTATTTATCCAGCTTTTCCTTGGTTTGATTGACGGTTTTTTTTCGCAAAAAATAATGTTTAATGAGCACTCGAAATTGACTTTTTTCCATTTAAAAAAAAAACACAAATTTGTATGTTTAAATGACGGAACTTTCTCAAAATTTTACAGTGTCTATTAAAAGGCGGTACTTGATGGGAGCAGTGTTGCATTTTATATAACTACGAGGGAAGTTCGAAAAGTCACGGATTTATTGATCCGCCCTCTAGTTTTTCTACAAATCAAATATCTTAATTTCATCAAAGCACGATAAATTATTAAAAAAAATTTACATTAAGAAAATTTTAGATACTTTCAAGTGACTATGGAATATGGAAATTTTTTATAAAATCAATTTTACCAAAATTACTTAATTTTCCTAAAATCTTGAAATAATTAGCTCATTTATAATATCTATATATATAAAAGAAAGTCGTGTTAGTTACACTATTTATAACTGAAGAACGGCTGAACCGATTTGGCTGAAAATTAGTGGAATAACAAAACGAAATGATTTAACCAAGACGATCGAATCTTTCTCGACAAAGCCGTTTTGCATTCGCCATGACCATTAACAAATCACAAGGCCAATCCTTGAAAGTTTGCGTTTGGAATCTGGAATATCCATGTTTTTCCCATGGTCAATTATATGTGGCATGTTCACGGGTCGGATGACCATCTGCGCCCGATAATAAAACAAAAAATGTTGTGTATCACAAGGTACTTAACTGAAGAGTGCAAGTCATGCACTAAAATACATGAACAATAAAGAGTCATTAAAATACTTAATTTTGTTCGTCTGCGGAAAATTTCCCGAAAATAATTTCCCAAATACAATTGCCCGAAAACAATTGCTCGAAAAAACAATTCCCCGAAAAAACAATTCCCTGAAAACAATTTTCCGAAATTACAATTTCCCGAAAACAATTTCCCGAAATTACAATTTCCCGAAATTACAATTACCCGAAATTACAATTTCCCGAAAAAAAATTTCCCGAAATTACAATTTCCCTATTTTTAGTTTACAACTTCCCATATATTCTTGATTTCCCCCATAAAAAAAACTTGCTGCATACGATTTCTTGAAAAAACAATTTCCCGAGTATACGACTTCTCGAAAAAACAATTCCCCCACCCCGCACCGCGCCCTTCCTCTTCCACCCTCCCTCGTCATCCGGACCTATTTATTGGAGTGTCATACGCTTATTTTTTCATTGTGACTTTGAACACTTCGGTATTCAGACTTCCCGACGGATAACGCTCACTACATCACATCCTGCCCATGCAGTAGCTGCTACGGAATCGTTACCATCCTGCATAGCGAAGGTTTTTAGTTATTTGGGTTGTAATAATCAGTTACTATGCCACTCGAATTCCTGGATAGCGAAATAGTTAAACTAAGGTCGCTTTTGAATGGTTTCTTGTATCATACCGACGGTCAGTCCGTTGATAGCGTTTATTGGCGTTGTATCCTTTATCGAGGAAAACATTGTACCGGTAGGTTCATAACAATCACAGTGCCGAAGCGGCTTTCGTTGCTAAAGAAAAACTCGTTAATGAGCTGAAAGATCTTGCCCGGACCACTACATCAAGTGGTCATGAACTGATTGCTCGCGCTTCGGCCGGAATTTCTGATGATGTTGTTTCGGAAATGCCATCAACAAGCTCTTTGAAGAAATAGTAATTTCGGGAAATTGTAGTTTCGGGAAATTGTGTTCGGGAAATTGTATTTCGGAAAATCGTAATTTAGGGAAATTGTAATTTCGGGAAATTATGTTCGGGAAATTGTAATTTCGGGAAATTGTCATTTCGGGAAATTGTGTTCGGGAAATTGTAATTTCGGGAAATTGTTTTCGGGAAATTGTTTTCGGCAAATTTTCCGCAAATCAATTTTGTTATTTGTATTTCCTAATAAAAAACTGAACTTAATAAAATCCAAAATCTGCTTATTTATTGCCTCTAAGGCGGAACAGAGTTTGCCGGGTCAGCTAGTAGTGTAATATTTTTAAGAAAATAACTTTAAAAAAACACATTTTTTTAAAAAGTAAATTTTCTTAAAAACACATTTTTTTAAAAAGTAAATTTTCTTAAAAATTTACTAAAAATTTCTTAAAAATTAGCTTTTTTAAGAAAATGTACTTTTATTAAAAAAAGTACACAAAACATATGTTTGTATAATGACTTTGTGCTGATGTCTGTAACTATCAAAAATATTTGACCTTGACCTTAGACCGTTCGTCCGTCTGTCCGTCGTGTATCCATGTAAACTTTTGTAAACAAACTACAGGTCGCAACTATGAATATGTTTTGAATTTAGTGTATAAGTTTCTATTAGCCATATGATGATCTCTATTGAAATTGGTGAGAATCACTTCATGTTCAGACCTAGTCGCCGTACAAATGACCCATATGGGATCGACTTAAATTGGCATAATATCCAAATTATCATATAGATCTCGTTCAAATTGGGTTTGTAAATGTTTATTACATCCTTCGATCAGTATTTAAAAAATAAATCCTACAGGACAATGCTTAGTCATAGTCCCCATATGAAGCTGCTTCCCGATCTTCACTTAAACCTATCAAAAACAAAAATATTCTGCAGATTTTTTACAAATTTGGTTTGTATATGTTTTTTGCAAATAATAAGTTATCTTACCAAATATGGTCTGGATCGGTCCATTTTTCTACCTAGTTCCCATAGCATCCAAAGTGAACTTTTTCAAATCTGCAGGCAAAAACATTTGGTTTATGCGTATTTTCTATACCCAATTAGTTGTACCTAACACTATTTCTCTAAACGCATTGTATAGGGTATCGCATAGTTGGTGTAGACCGACTATAATTTTCTTACTTGTTTTCAAATAAATTCGCTTATCGCACTTAATAAAGGGTTCGCCATCTAACGTTTTTTTTTTCAACTAGTGCTTATTTCGTGAATGGTAACACTTAGCTCATGTCTGATTTGACAGATAATTAGTTTTATCCTTCCGCTGAACGAATATGGTTGTGTATACGCTTGAACAACGCTGGGAAATATTGCGACATTACTTTGAAAATCATGGTAATGTTGCAGAATGTGTGCGAAAATTGCGTACGGATTTTGGAAGAAGAGAAGCACCGTCAGCTCCGTATGTTCGTTAACTTGTGAAAAAAGTGAAAGAAACTGGCATCCTCATCGATAAACCAAAGCGTGAAAAGTCAAAAACAGTGTGTACACCCGAGAATATTGCTGCTGTGGCAGAAAGTGTGCGTGAAGCGCCATCAACATCAATTCACCGTCGTTCTCAAGAATTGAACATTTCGGAGGCATCATTGAGACGAATTTTGCATAAAGACCTTTGTAGGACGCCATACAAAGTCCAATTGGTTCAGGAGTTGAAGCCAACTGACCATCCAATGAGTTTTCGCTTCGCTAAGTGGGCCTGCGATCGACTTACAGAAGATGCCGATTTTGCCAAAAAAATCATCTTTTCAGATGAAGCTCATTTTGATTTGGGGCACAGAAAACCCGCACGCATACATTGAAAAGCCGATACACCCAAAACGAGTCACTGTTTGGTGCGGATTTTGGTCCAGAGGCATAATTGGGCCATTTTTCTTCGAAAATGAGCAAGGAGTGGCCGTTACAGTCAATGGCGATCGTTATCGGGCCATGTTGAACGAATTTTTGTTCACAAAAATTGAAGAGGAGGATATTGGCAACATTTGTTTTCAACAGGACGGCGCTACGTGCCACACAGCCGAAGCTATACTCGATGTTTTGCGCCCTGTTTTTGAAGATCGCATTATCAGCCGCAGAGCTGATGTCGTTTGGCCACCTCGGAGCTGCGATTTGACACCGTTGGACTATTATTTGTGGGGCGCCCTCAAAGATAAGGACAATATTCGTGAAGCCATTGGTGAAATACAGCTGCACACAATCGATAATGTGCTTAAAAATTGGACCGATCGTGTAGGCTACTGCATGGCCAGCCGAGGCAGCTATTTGAATGGAATTATTTTCCATTATTAACCGGAAGGATTGTACTTTCAAATAAAAAAAGAATTTTGAGATAATATTCAGTAGTTTTTTTTTATAGCATTTTCAAAAAAAAAGAGTTATTTGGCGGACCCTTTAGTTAGTTTAAAAAATTGCCATGGCTAGCGATATCAACCGCATCGTTTTAAAGATTTTGACGGTAGCAAGTCTCTTTTGTTCTACTTCGCCGTCAAGGGTAAGTGTTTTATCATTCACCGCATTGTGAATTTCAATTGTAATCAAACTTTCATTATTTAGCTCTTTGTCATGTAACACAAGCAGAGTAATATCTTCTTCTTCCATTCCATGAAACATGGCATTTCTGTCTGATCGTCAGCATCAGTGTCATCAATATCTTTAAGTATACAATCGGTCCAAAATTTGCGACAAGTTGGGCTCATAAACGACTCATTTAGTTCTTTTCATGAGAGGTTTATATTTCAATGGCCATCAGAATATTATAATTCTTCCAAAAATCTTTTATGGTAGGCTAAACATCTTCATTTTCATCTCCATCAGTTGCTTTTAGAAGTTGACTAATAGTTGGCTCGAAGATAATAAGATTTGAAGTGAGATATAACCTCTTGATCCATTGGTTATATCACCGATGTGGTATTTAAATTCGATATCATGTGAATAAAAATAAGGTTTCAGTTTAGGAACAGCACATTTTTCCATCCAATCTTTAAGTAAGGATGCAGTCACTCATGTTTTTTAATTGCTCTTGGATTTTCAGTTTTTATATCCTTTACCACTATGTGGTCAGGATATAATGACTTTGTGCTGATGTTTGTAACTACCACAAATATTTGACCTAGACTCATTTTTTATTATACCGATCGACTCCGAATTACTTTCTCAGAATTACTTTCTGAGTCGATTTAGCGATATCTATCCACCCGTCTGTCCGTCTGTGTGTCCATGTAAACCTTGAATTCAAACTACAGGTCGCAAATGTGAACACATTTTGATTAAATTTAGTATATAAGCTTCTTCCGGCCATATGATGAACTCTATTAAAATTGATGGAAATCGGTTCACATTCAGACATAGCCCCCCTACAAATGACCCATATGAGATCAACTTAAACTGCCATAATATACAAATTATCATATAGATCTCAGCCAAATTGGGTTTGTGTTACATCCATCATATATACCCTATAGGTCATAAGGGCCGATTCCCGATCTTTACTTAAATGGATCAAAAAACAAAAATATTGAACAGATTTTTCTCGAATTTGGTTTGCATATGTTTTTGCAAAAATTAAGTGACATTACCAAATATGGTCGGGATCGGTCCATTTCCCGACCTAGTCCTCATATAAGTATAGCATCCGATATGAAATTTTCGATATCCGAAGACTACATTACTAATGACAATGCCACTCAAATTTGGTGTATGCTTATTTTCTATATCTAAGAGAAAGGGTCTCTAAATACATGGTACAGAGTATCGTATACACGGAGAAGACCGATTACAATTTTCTTTCTTATTTAACTTAAAAACGGTTTAAATTCAAAATCTTCCGCTGCATTTCCTCCCAAAAAAATTTTAAATCTAATGCTAGTAAACTATATAACCAGAGACAGATTTCTCGGATTTAGAAATCTGCATTCTTCTTGGCAACCGCTTCCAAAACAGTCCCGTTTTATACTGTTTTGCAGAATAGCCGCCTTCTTCAGTGACTGCTTTTATTTCAAATTTAAAGTATCTGCACTTGCAAGTAATTATCTAATGCAATGTTATGCAAATTTGCACGATTTTTAAAACAGTCAAAACAACCTCTACTTGGGCCGTTATAAGATATAAGAGTCATTAGTTTTATCTCTCCTAACACATTCTAAGGTTTACCGATTTTCTAACATTTTTCCCGCCTAATTGTTTAATTTAGCAGATAAAATATATTTTGGTCTCTTCCATCACATTTCCAAATTTTACTGATTTTCTATCCACTTATTCGGCACTGATGTTATATCGGGTCCAAAAAAAATTAAGGTCCATTTCATTACATGTCCAAGTTGAACCAGTGTTTTAACCATTTTTACCTCCTAAATTTTAAATTCGTCCAACAGAAAAGCTTCGTTTTGTTGTCTCTTTTATTTTTCAGCTTATTTGTAGTAGACCTGATTGAAAATTTACCATCCATGACTTTTCGGGTTTAACTGGTTAATTTTGAACCAAAATATTTTAAGCGCCCAATAGGATGCGCTTTGTGGCAGTTTTCGTTTTCATATACACTTTATTGATTACATTTTAACAAATATATCTGCAAAAGGCAATATTACTATTGGTTCCAATTTTTCTAAAATATTCAGACAAGTTCGGGAACTTTTTACTAGGACTCAAGAGGTTTGAATTCCTGGCAAAAAATTCTGGAACTGCGTTAATATTGCAATATTGAAATCGATGAAAATAAAACCTAATGCAGATTATTATATAATTTGCGATCACTTAATGGGTTCCTCTAAATATTATGATGATTATTGCGAGCTTGAATTATAAGTGTCTTATTGCCTTCCAGCACACATTTTATATTGGCTTTTGGCTGACGTTTCGCAATCCAATTTTCATAATCATTTTTAATAAACTTTTTTTTTGATATTTTATGACGATTTCCAATGAATGCGTTTCTTTCTTTAAGCCAGATGCGTGCATATTCCCCACCTATTAGCCAACTCATTGGTATTGGACAATCCTTAAGAAGAGAAAGTTTATAAAAATATTTTGATTTTATTTTTTTTAGTTTTTTAATATTTTTATTTTAACTGCCAAAAATCTTACATTCAATTCATATGAAGGTTTAAATACCGTTGGATGTATTAGATGAACATGTGATATAATATTATCACGTGGTCGCACTAACTGAGCCCTAGTCCATTCTCTTTTTTGATTAAACATTATTGAGGCATTGAATTTGTTTACTTAGAATTTCGAATAAAACTAAAAACGAAGAAACAAATATAAGCAATGAATCAAATATTTTAAAAGCAAAAAATCAATTTATTTTTTTTATATTTTTCTGAGGAATTTTTTTCAAGTGTACTCACACACATACATAAATGTCATCTAAAAGGTATAAATCATAGTGTAACTTTACCATCTTAAAATTAAGAAGTAAATATTAAGACATCGCAGATAACTATGTTTTTTTTACATTCAGTTCTGATCACTTTCTAAAAATATGCTAAATTACCTAAGCTTTTCTTTTGTAACTAGTCTTAGAAAATTTAAAGGATTTTTAAACTGATATAAATAAATTTTTGAAAATAGTACAAAATTAACTTTAGGGAATTTAATTTCTTTTGTGTGTATAATTGCAATTTGGAATTTATTTAACAACATTCTTCAAAAACATTAGCAACTTTGGAGTATTTGTAACTTCAACAATCAGCAGCAAATAATTTAAAACTCCTTGGACTCCTCAATGTACGTTGCCAAGTTTACACCTTCTTTTAAGCCCAGGAGGAGTAGCAGATCACTCTGCAACTACCTACTACTTTCTTTACCCATACAAAAAAAAAATTTCTCATTAAACTAAAATGTATGTTTGTTTTCCAACAAAACAACAACAACAAAAAATGAGAAACAACAACAGAAGCAAAAGAAAAATCATTCATTTTGTATAGTGTATTTGATTGTATTGTTGAAATTTTTGCAAAATTTATATGTAGAGTAAAGTTACCACAATAGTTTTTTTTTTGAAAAAAAAAAAAGTATAAAAAGTTCAAAAAACAAACGAAATAAGAAACCTACATACAATAATGACATTGTATTCGTTTGGAGTTGAGTAGAATATTCGTCATCCATCCATCTACAAAATTCTGTTGTTTAGAATTATTTTATTTTATATTTCTGTTATTTTTTTTTTTTTTGTTTTTTTACAAAGAAACAAAACAAATATAAACCAAACAAACAAAAACAAACGAATAAACGAAGCTAAGCAAACATTTGCCTTCATTCACAGAGTTTTTCCATCGAGATATATACACACACATGCACACACTTGCAAAACTACAATCAGAGCATTGATGATTGCTGTCATTTTTTGCATGATAAAATTTTACTAAGTTAATGAGAATTCTTAAATTCCTTAAACAATATAATTAAACCCGAAAAATCATTTTTATATGTTTGATATTTGGAACATTTGCGGGGTCATTGTCAGGGAGGGGGAGGGGGAGGGGGGGGGTGAGGAAATCGAAATCATGGTGAAAGCCATAGGCCAGTATAGTAGAATCTCTAAATGGTTTGGCGTTCTCGGGCCAAACATTTTTTGCATGACCTTTTATATTTGTTCCTTAACTTGATGTTTGTTTGCAAAGTTTTTCAGCTATAACTCGAAAACCGTTGATTGAAAATCGTAAACATTCTACATAAGACTTTAGTGTTTTGAGCTATCTTTTGTTAGATGATTTTTGTACATAAATGTTTTAAAAAATTCTAGAAAACAATCGTATGCTCGATATAGAAAAGTGATCATATAAACAAAACGTAGGTTATATTACAAAATTCAAAGAATTGTGTTAAGTTTTCTTAAGATACCAATAAAAATCAAGCTATGTATGTTAAGATATCAAGAAAGCTATAAACATTTTGCACAACACTTAGCCGTTTTTAACATCCTCAAGAAAAAAACGTATGAGGCATTTAAATATAACAAAACTTGTGAATAATTGAATTGTGGATTTCTTTGCAAACGAGCTTTATAAAGATATTAATTGGCAGTAAGAAAACTTAGCTATTTTAACATTCTAATAAAATATTTGATCGTTAGCCATTTTTAAATCATCGCGAAGAGTTGTGAAAAGTATGCAAAGATCCTAATGGAGAATCGTTAATATTAAAAAAAAAACCTTAACCATTTTTAAGATACGATGCACAAAACCTTGAAATACATATGAAAACTTGTTAAAAATACTGTTTGTATTGTAAAAACTAAAAAATAATTTTGATTTTATATTTTATAATTTAATTATTGCTGATTACAATCAAAAAATGTAAATTCTGTAACTTGGAATTTTAATAATCCGAGTTGAATATTAAAATGGCGATGGAATAGCTTCCTTTTAAGATGAAAAAAAAAACAAACAAAAATTAGTCCTATGAATTGATATCCTCAGGTTCCTTTCTGGATTTTAAATTTGAAAAAAAAAAAAAGTTTGAAACCACTAGAGAACAAAAATTATGTTCAGTTAATCGAATATTCATTCAGAGCGGTTTGGGCTCAAATATATACATCTATAATATTAATAGGTTAGGCGATTTCTTGTGACCGATGTTTTGTTCTACAGTTTTATCCCGATTTTGACCGAACGTATATTATTTGAAAGGTATTTCTTTCAAGCTGTTCACCATATTTACAGATTTTTAAATTTTTTCCTTCATTTTGAGTAAATTGCATTTAAAGTTTCTACTAACACATACATAAAATTATACATATGCCATGTGTGTTTTATTAAATTTATCAATGTGTTTGTTAATAAGTTTTTAATCTTCATTCACAATAATAATATACCAAAAAAATGTTGGTTTGTGAATTGGCTAAGTTAAAAAATAAAGCTGCCTAGAAATGGCAATCGAATTTCGGGTGCTGGAATCTGCTAGTATAGTATTAATAGGCTAGGCGATTTTTTGTTACCGATGTTTTGTTCTACCGTTTTATCCTCATTTTGACCAAACGTATATTATTTGAAAGGTATTTCTTTTTAGCTGTTCACCATATTTACAGATTTTAAAATTTTTCCTTTATTTTAAGTAATTTTGCATTTAAAGTTGCTACTAACATAAACATAAAATTAAACATATTAGGCCGGGTCGATTTGTGGGGAGGCAAAAAAAAGGCCCATTGCTCAGTGCAAATCGTATTCTAGGGATTAAAATAAGAAACTTTGCCGAAGGAACCATACCCCTAAAACGAATTCTGATGTCCCAGAATTTCGGTCGAACTTTTGGGTAGGGGCAAATTTTGTAAAATCCCACTTTGACCCATTTAGAGTGCTCCAATCGAGTCCAAATGTATGACCGACCCCCACTAACTTCGGAGGCCCGACCCACCCATGCTAGTGGCACACCTCCTGGAACTCCCATGGGGGGTTCCCCATACAAACATTTCAAAAAATCGCCAGTTTTGGCACTTTACATGAAAAAATCAGCGAAATGCCTATGTTTTTTCTTTTTGCAGTTTATTTTTCTCTTTAGAAATTTATTTAGTCAGAACATATGTAAATGAAAAAATGAATTCAACTTAGTAATAGAAAAGAAATTAAAAAAATTTATTAGAAATTAGCGTTTTACAAACCAAGGCATCACTGTGATGCATTTGCATGTCGTAAACTTAGTTGTGTGGGTTTTTTATTCAACCCTTTTAAAAAATTAACGTATCACTGTGACACAATTGCAGGTCGTAAAATTGCTTGTGTGGGTTTTTTAAGCCACCAGAAGACAAAGCTGCATGTCGTAAACTTACTTGTGTAGTTTTTTTATAGCACCTACTTAAGAAATGAAGATTGTTTTTACAACCCTTTTTATGGCTTTTTTATGGCACCTTCTTAAGAAATGCGCGTTTTTTGCAACCATTTTAACAATTAAGGTATCACTGTAATGCACCGCAACCCTTTTAAAAAATTAACGTATCACTGTGACACAATTGCAGGTCGTAAAATTGCTTGTGTGGGTAGACCATATATAACGCAACAGTTTTTGTGAATGCATTAAGTCGTTGTGAAGAACTCAAAGTGTGAAGTGCTAATTTCAGATAAAAAAATATTTAAAAAAAAAATAATAAGTGAAGTGACCATTCCAAATCAAAAAGTTTACAATGAATCCACCATCCTCTACACCGCAAGATGAAGCAACAACAACATCAACAACTATCGAAAACCCAATGAGTCATATACCCAAGCAAGATGTTACTGTTTTTGGTGTGCCTACTGATTTGACTGATCTTAACTTACCAACCCATCTGGATATCTTGAGATATTATTTTTACTTAAGCGAACGTGCTAAAACAGAACAAAAGAGTTTTCCTATAAATCATTCACTATTCAAGTACAAGATAAGTTGATTGGAATTTGGGAAAAACTTGGTATGGAAATAATGCTGAAAAAAGTGTATGTAATAAATTGAATAGATTGCTTGACAAATATCAAGACCAAATCAAGAGAAGAAACAAAACCCAACAATTTACAGAGTATGTAAAATCTCTGGAAACAATTTTTTACATTGGAACATGTAAATGCGATTTGAAGGCAACTCCATGTGATTGCGGCTTGGTTCCCAAACGCCTCAAAGAGTTTATGCACGATCAACATAATCAGAGAAGACTAACAATGGATGCATTTGTGATGGAAATTGAAGAGCAAGGAGCAACTTGTATGTCATCAATGCCAACATACCAAGTTTCCGATGATTCAACATACGCACCGCCACCGGTTCAAGAAGATATGGATAGAAACACAAGTTCACAATACACAGAGAGTTACGATTGTTTTAACTTTGCCTTGGTATGTGACAAATTTGGTGTGCCTGATAGATTAGCATCAGCATTGGGAACCGCTCTTTTTCAAGATTTTAAAATTAAAGATAAGCATGGGAAACTTCTCATCATGGATAAATCGAAAGTTCGCAGAGAAAAAAAGAAATGCAGACAAGAAGTGCCTCGCAAACGGTTAGATGATACCAATTTGTTAGCGTTTTCATTCGATGGCAGAAAAGATGATACTTTTACGATAGATAAAATTGATGAGAAGTATCATACTAGGATGGTAAAAGAACCTCATCTTGTTATTTTGAGAGAACCCAATTCTGAATTGATTGGTTACGTAAGACTGGAACATGAAACCGCTGAATACAAAACGACCAAATTAAATGATTTTTTCAACGATAAAAATATATCACTGGATGCATTAATTGGAATATGCACTGACGGTGAGCCAACAAACACTGGCCCACACGGTGGAATTATACGACGATTCGAATTGCTGTTAAAAAGACCATTGCATTGGTTCGTTTGCCTTCTACACTTCAACGAACTTTCGTTTCGGCATTTGTTTGAAGCTTTGGATAAATCAACCAGCACTGGACCGAGATCGGCAACCGGACAACTGAGCCGTCAAATCGAAACTTGTGAAACTCTTCCGATAAGTTATTGCTATCACTCATTTATTATAATTGTCAACCATTATTAATTATTTTATTATTATATATTTTCAGGTGGTGGAAGGCTTCCAGAAAATTGAGTTGCAAAATATGCCCCCTGCTCCAGAAAAAATTGAATTTTCCACCGATTCGAAGTACTTATACGACATGGCACATGCAATTTCTAGCGGCGTGGTTTCGGTGGATCTGGCTAACATCAAACCAGGGAAAATTGTACATTCTCACCAAGGCCGCTAGATTATTACGATTATATGTGACAACGGAAAATCCAGATGCAAATTTAAGAATTCTGGTTGAATTCATAATTAAATGTTATGTGCCAATGTACTTCAATATCAAGTATTACAGCTCTGTCGTGTACGGCAGTGCATTATTTTTCAAGTTCATTGGTTGGTCACGATTTCTAGAACCTCGTTTTTGCAAAATTGTCAATCAAGTAATTAAAGATAATTCATATTATGCGCATTCGGAAAATATCTTGTTATCAATGTTGTTTGATGATAGCAAAGAAAAGCGCGACTGTGCTGTCAAGAAAATTCTACGCTATCGAACCGATTTTGACGACCCAACGCAACTTAGAGCTTATAAAAAACCAGATATAAATTTTAATCGCACAAGTTACACGGAAATGATCAATATGAATGACATAAATAACGTATTTGAACCACCATTCACGCGAAGCATTCCGTACGATACATTGAAAGAATATTTAAATCAAGATGATCCGTTTAATGATCCAAAAATTCCATCACACATACAAGGAACGGAACGACATGTTCAATTGGTAGCTAGCGTTTCCAAACGGGTTATACCGAAAAATGTAGAGGCTGTTATGGCGACGACATTAGAGAGCCGTGCGAAATTGCCCAGACTTGAAAGTAAAAAAGACTTCAAACAATAATTTTTTTTAGTTTCTTTTCTATAACTAACTTTAATTAATTCGTTCATTTACATATATTCAGACTAAATAAATTTCTTAAGAGAAAAATAGATATTATTATAAATAAATAATAAATATTATTATAAATAAATAAATAAAAATAAAGAAAAAAACATAGGCATTTCGCTTATTATTTCATGTAAAGTGCCAAAACTGGCGTTTTTTTTGAAATGTTTGTATGGGGAACCCCCCAGGGGAGTTCCAGGGGGTGTGCCACTAGCATGGGTGGGTCGGGCCTCCGAAGTTAGTGGGAGTCGGTCATACATTTGGACTCGATTGGAGCACTCTAAATGAGTCAAAGTGGGATTTTTCAAAATTTGCCCCTACCCAAAAGTTCGACCCAAATTCTGGGACATCAGAATTCGTTTTAGAGGTATGGTTCCTTCGGCAAAGTTTCTTATTTATATCCCTAGAATACGATTTTCACTGAGCAATGGGCGATTTTTAAATCGACCCGCCCTAATACATATGCTATGTGTGTGTTTTTTTAATTTGTTATCATCATCAGTCACAATAATAATATACCAAAAAAGTGTCGGTTTGTGAATTGGCTAAGTTGAGAGATAAGGTTCCCTGGAAATTGCACTCAAATTTCAAGGACTGAGATCTGCTAGTTTTTATAAATGTTTTAAAATTCCTCGAACTCGTAATCTATTTGGAACTTGTAATGTATTTGGAACTCCATGTAGACTGGTAGCGTGGTAATACGCTTCCAACTTATTCCGATATTATGCAATTGTTTTTGTGGAGACTTTTCGAATGTTCTCAATATTTCAAAGAAATTTGTTGATGATATTAGGCGTATTTAGCTTAAAGCTTCCCTTCCTCGCAATTCTGACCAAAGAATAATTCAGAAAATAAAAGATTATAATAAAAAATATAAGTTTATGAGGACAACTAAGTCTATTGGGGAAACTCAGAAATTCAAAGCATATAGTTTAAAGCTTTCCGCAGAATAAGGTTTCTGTAAAATCAAGGTGCCATACATGGAAGATGATAATCGGAACCATTGATATTAAAACTAGATAAATGCGAAATTATTTATAAGAAAGGAATCTGTTAAAAATAGGTCTGAAGAAAATAAAATTAAAGCTATAACATCTAGCTGAAACGTAGTTCAAAGTAATATTGAAGAAGAAGAAAGCAGTGACAATTGTTCTTAGTACTATGGTTCCAAATATAGGGCGGTAGATTATATAGATTCACAACCATCAACATCAAAAACTATAATAATGCCTCCAAAGAGGGCATTTGTTCTATCCCATGTAGCTGAAGCCTGTGACAGAAGTGGGGTTTCAGACAGAAATGCTTCTCTTCTTGTCAATGCATTATTCAAAGATGTTTGGTGTAGTCAGTAACGAGGATACGTCGTTAATTATTGATAGAAGAAAAATTAGAAGAGACAGAAAAAGACAGATAGAAAATCTTGTTGATATAGAAATAAATAAAAACGCAATGTTACTGGAATTTACTTTGATGGAAGAACCACATTCAATTTACATGGGGCATGTGGCACCCTTGTACAGAAACGTAAACGCAATAAATTCCAGTATTTATACCCTATACCACTATGTGGTTTGGGTATAATGACTTTGTGCTGCTGTTTGTAACAACCAAAAATATTTGACCTAGACCCATCTTTAATTATACCGATCGAATCAGAATATCTTTTTGAGTTGATTTAACAATGTCCGTCCGTCCGTCCGTCTGTGTGTCCATGTAAACTTTGTAATCAAACTGCAGGTCGCAAATATGAATATATTTTGATGAAATTTGGTATATAAGCTTTCATCGGCCATGGGATGAACGTTATTGAAATTGGTGAGAATCGGTCCATGTTCAGACCTAGCCCCCATACAAATTACCCCTATGAAATCGACATAAATTGCCATAAGATCCAAATTGTCATATAGATATTACTCAAATTGGGTTTGTATGCGTTCATTACATCCATTAATGAGTAGTCCAAAAATGATCCCTTTGGCCCCATATAGAATGCTTCCCGATCTTCACTTAAATCTATTAAAAACAAAAATATTGCACTGATTCTTCTCAAATTTTGTTTGTATATATTTTTGCAAAATACAAGAGACTTTACCAAACATGATCAGGATTGGTCCATTTTTGGACCTAGTCCCCATATAGATATAGCATCCGATATGAACTTTTTCATATCTGCAGCCAAAAAAATTAATAAAAATCCCACTCAAATTTGGTTTTTGCTTATTTTCTATGTCCAGTTAGTTGGGCCTAAGAGATAGGGTTTCTAAACGCATGGTATAGGGTATCGTATAGTCGGTCTAGACCGACTATAATTTTCTTACTTGTTTTATATTCGTACATATATAAACCAAATTGATGTTGTAGGATGCGGGATTATAGTAAATATAGGTCACAAGACTGGTGTAATAAAACAGTTGCGGTACATTGGTACATTGGATTCACTGATCCTATAGCAAAGTTATTTAATAAATTTGAGAAGATGCCCATAATGTCATTTAAATCTATAAGTTCGAATGTTGGATTTTTTCCGATAAATATAAGCGATCTGAGCAGAGATCAAAAATACTTCTACGAAATTTGTCTGGCAATAGGTGAAGTCAAACTATTTCTTTAAGCTGACAAAATGTCACATGCAAGGTGTTTAACCACAGCCATTAGAATTCTAAGATTGTAAGTCGCTACAAAGGACCCATCGCACAGTGGGTTCGATAATACTCAAAGTGGCGATTAATTCAGGGAAACCGTAGTTTACAAATATTATGAGCTTTTACTGATGATTAATCATAAATACATAAAAACACAGCATTTTAGAAAAAAAAATTGTAAAAAGAAATTTCTTTTAACCTGTTAGGCGCTTTTTTGTTTTCCGGCAAAAAAGTTCTTAGTTCACTATTTTAACTGTAACTTTGGAATGAAAAGAGATAAATTAATAAATAAACATGGAAAATAGAGCGTCTTAATGTGTTATTAAAAAAATTGAAGAACAAACATATAATATGTATTCATGTTAGTATAAATTGAATTTAAAATACAAATTTTGTTTTCCATGATGATTAATCATAAATAGATAAAAACACAGCATTTTTGTTTTTGTTTTTTGTTTTTCGGCAAAAAAAAAAGTTCTTAGTTCATTCTTTTAACTGCAACTTTGGAATGAAAAGCGATAAATGAATAAGCGATAAATGAATAACGTGTTATTAAAAAACTTAAATAATATATATATAACATATATCAATATTAGTATAAAATTAATTTAAAATTAAAATTTAGTTTTTCACTAAATCCCATAAATATACAAACTTATTTTTTATTTATTTATTTATTTATTTATTTATTTATTTATTTATTTAAATTTGGTATCCTGTTCAACAAGACATGAAATCTTCAAAACAGAACAGGTTTAAATACGTGGAACAAGTTGAGTTTACGGGCGTCGCCCCGTTTTTGTTGTTTTTTTTTTAGGGGATAGGGGCTTTTATAACTAACTTTTAATTCATTATACTTTTTCATTCAAATTATATGCCATAAATTGTTAATATTTCCTGTCCTGAGGGCAAAATATATATCAAAATGTAGCTAGTGGACCCAGCTTTCGTTTGCGAAAAAAAACTTTCCAAAAATACAAAAAATAGAATAGGTTCATAATGGATTAATGGATTTGGAATTTTTAAATGCCAAGTAAAAGGCACTAAAGTAAGCTTTCCAATGATATATATATTGCCAACATCCGATAATAACAAAGAAAGTTAAATACAAATGAAATCGAAAAAAATAATATTTCTCTGAAATCACCACCAAAGCCCCTGCAAAAAAATCAACAAAATCTGGGCGACGCCCGTAAACTCAACTTAAGCCAGTTAGTATAAGTGTATTGTAAAAAAAAAAATTTTTCTAAATGTACATATTGTTGTAAAATTTTCTTTTTGAAAAATGAGCCGTTGCTGATTCCTTTAATTGATATTGAATTAAATTGTTATTTATCCGAAGCCTACTAAAAAGCAATCGGTTATAAAGATATTCTAGTTTCTGGTTACTAGTTATTTTGTGTAAAAAAGTAAGACATCTTATTTTTAATAAATCATCAAAATTGACACCGAAAATTTGCTTTGAGTAAGATGAAATGTGATCGAACCTTCTGAGCCCGTAAACGTATCTTGCGATATTGTTAAACGTTATATTTAGCCTGGATTTACTTTTAGTATCGCAACTTGCAAATATTTTACATGCATATAGTATTGTTGGTATTAAGTATGTCTTTACAAGTAGCAAGCGTCTATTAATTGGTGTACAATATTGGGTAGGCCAAAGTGTTCCTAACATGGAATACGTTTTACCACAGGCAGCTGCTACATGGTCTGACCAAAACAATGTTTTATTAAAGATAACACCCAGATTTTTGCTCGTTCAACGATTTCGATTTGTTGATCATTTATATATATGATTAGATTGTCTGAAATTCTTGTTAATCTGTTACGCACCAAAATACACTTTGTTTTTGTGGATCGAGACTCAGTCCGTTTGCAGCTGCCCAACGAGAAACATGTTCTAAGTCATCATTCAATTTTCTACTGCAATCTTCGATTTTTCCTTTCTTGCTGCTAATATATAACTGTACGTCATCAGCATACATTCTTTTACTGCAGTGAATTAACTGTTTAGGTAGATCAGAGGCATAAATTGAGAAAAGGAGGCGAAGAAGGATGGAACCCTGTGGAACACCTCTTACCACAGGAAGGAACGTCGACGCAATTTTATTAACTTCTACGTATTGCGAACGATTTACTAGGTAAGACGTCATAAGTGCAAAAGAAATTGGTGAAAAGTGCATCATGTTCTTAAGCTTTTGTAGCAAAACTGTGTGATCCACCGTATCGAAAGCTTTTGAATGGTCTAACAGCACTAATATTACCACACGGCCATTATCAATTTCTCTCCTTATATCTTCTGTTACATCAACTAGAGCTGTAATACAGCTGTGTTTGGCACGAAATCCAGATTCACGGTCAGTAAGCAAGTTATTATCATTTATGTATGACGTTATTTGACAATGAAGGAGCCGTTCGAATTCCTTCGACAGATATGGTAATATAGCTCTGGGCCGATATTCAGTTGCCGACTTTGGTACAGGTAAGATCTTGGCTTGTTTCCATCGTTGGGGAAAAACACTCACTGTAATTATTTTGTTAAAAATATGCGTGATATACGGCAAAATGAAGGGAAGTAGCATTGCATTAGACTTTATAGATTGACAGCTCTTAAGTACATCGAAGGGACTAACGCAGTCAAATCAAAAAAGGATTTGTGGGGCATAATTAGGGGTATAGTTGTCATAATATGAGTGATGAGCTTGAGGCATTGGAATATTAATAAAATTCTCGTTAATTTCATTAGGGTTTGATATGAAATTTTATTCTATACCCTTCCTCTTTCCAGCCCCAATTTCTCTAATAGTGTTCCATGTTTTTTTTTTTTGCATCAATTGATGTTGAAAAGTTTTCAGCATAGTATGTGTCCTTAGCTTTCCTTATGCTTTTATTGACAATTTTTCTGGTTGTGCGGTAAAGTTCATGAAGCGCGTTTGTTTTAAACCGCTTCCATCGGAAAAAGGCTTTATCACGATTTCCTCTAAGTTTTTTAATTTCCGCTGTAAACCATGCTGTGTGTCGGTTGCTTATTGTTTTTACTTTGATCGGAACAGTAATTTTATATAGAGCTGAGACATGGTATTCCAAGAAGGCCAGTGACGAATAATAAATCTAGTAATGAGTTGTTAGCGGTAGTGAAGTGTGTTGGTATATGCGTGTTCACGGGAGTAAGACCAAGAGATTTCATATTTTCGATCATACTACAGTTTTCCAGCAGGTTTGAATTATAGTCCCCAGTTAATATAATATTATCATAAAAAGGTATAAAATCTTCCACCAACATTTCATAGAAATGTCCAAGGTCTATATTACGATTTGGTCTATAAACACTACCAATAAGAATCTTGCCTCCAGCAGCACACAATTCTAAAAATATGTGTTCCAACTTTATCGTTTTCATTACCAATTCTTCTGATATAAATGCCTACTCTTCCGCACCTATCTGCTCTGTCAACTCTGTAAAGATTGTAGCCGTACACTGATACCAAAGTATCTGTGATAGATTCGTCAAAAAAAAATGTTAAAATAATTTTGTTAATCTGCATTATCGAATTCATCATAACTATCCAAATTATCATAATCTTCATTATCATCATTATCTTCATCATCGTCATCACTATTTTCATTGCAATTATCATCACCTTCTTCATCACCATCTTCATTATCTTTATTATAGTTTTCATCACAAATATTTGGCAAAACTAATAACTCAAATTCCGAAGTTGGTAAATTATTTTTTTTTTCCTGCTAATATTTCTTGCTCATGGTAGATATAAACAGGTCAGAACTTAGAACAAAACCTATCGAAAATATCAGCATTGGACTTTTATCGGCTGGATTTATGAGCAAAGTGCCCTCTATAATTTTTAAAATCTTTATTTCTGGCTTCTTAAGCTTCTTTCGATAATTCTCCAGTTGGTAGAAGTGCGTGCTGTACAACCTCCGGTCCGTGCATAAAAAATTTACATGGTTACATTATATGGTGGCTATAACTTTTGCTTACGAAAATTTTAGTACGTGAGCGAAAATTCGTGAGCATGCGTAAATTGAGAAAAAAAAACGAAATTAAGTCATAAACAACATATAAAATTTCTCTGTTTTCTATTTTATTACTATCTTTTTATTTTTTATAACTGTTAATGAATTATTTTAGATTTTTTTAATAAATTTAGCTAAAACAATTATTTTCGTTATTATAGGGGTGTTTCAGATTTCTCCGATCGTGAGTGGATAATGTTTTAATTTTTAGATGTACTCGTTAAAGAACATGTTCCATGTTTTTAGCAGTACACGTGCAAGAAAACGAACTTAAAATAAAGCAACACTCGAATCTGTGTGGTGTATGTGTGCTCGAAACAAAAAATACATGATAGGAAAATGTTCGTGTAGATAACGAAATATTAAAACGAAACACAGTCGTGATTGTGTTCGGCACCGTAGAAAATTTAGAAACACACATAATTGATATAAAAATAAAAATATGTGTTTTTTGTTCTGAGCTATGTTTGTTTACATATGTATGTGTCTGTACGAGTTTTTTTATTCAGTGTGTGTTTTTTGCTGAACTCTGCTTTTTACACAAAAACGACAATAAACAAGTAAGAAAATTATAGTCGGTCGAGACCGACTATATGATACCCTATACCATGCGTTTATCTATCTCTTAGGCCCAATTAACTGGATATAGAAAATAAGCATGAACCAAATTTAAGTGGGATTTTTATTAATTTTTTTGGCTGCAGATATGAAAAAGTTCATATCGGATGCTATATCTATATGGGGACGATCTATAATGGAACGATCCTGACCATGTTTGGTAAATTCTCTTGTATTTTGCAAAAATATATACAAACAAAATTTGAGAAGAATCAGTGCAATATTTTTGTTTTTTGATAGATTTAAGTGAAGATCGGGAAGCAGCTCTATATGGGGCCTATGACTAAGAGTTGTCCCAGGTATCATTTTTAGACTACTCATTAAAAGATGTAATAAACGCATACAAACCCAATTTGAGTAAGATCTATATGACAATTTGGATCTTATGGTAATTTATGTCGATTTCATAGGTGTCATTTGTATGGGGGCTAGGTCTGAACATGGACCGATTCTCAACAATTTCAATAACGTTCATCCTATGGCCAATGAAAGCTTACATACCAAATTTCATCAAAATATATTCATATTAGCGACCTGCAGTTTGATTACAAGGTTTACACGGACACACAGACGGATGTGCGGACACACGGACGGACATCGTTAAATCGAATCAGTTGGTGATTCTGATTCGATCGGTATAATTAAAGATGGGGCCAGGTCAAATATTTTTGCTAGTTACAAAAAGCAGCACAAAGTCATTATACCAAAGGCACATAGTGGTATAGGGTATAATTATAGTCGGTCTACACCGACTATACGATACCCTATACCATGCGTTTTGAGACCCTATCTCTCAGGCCCAACTAACCGGATATAGAAAATAAGCATAAACCAAATTTGACTGGGATTTTTATTAATTTTTTCGGCTGCAGATATGAAAAAGTTCATATCGGATGCTATACCTATATGGGGACTAGGCCCAAAAATGGACCGATCCTGACCATGTTTGGTAAGGTCTCTTGTATTTTGCAAAAATATATACAAACAAAATTTGAGAAGAATCAGTGCAATATTTTTGTTTTTTGATAGATTTAAGTGAAGATCGGGAAGCAACTCTATATGGGGCCTATGAGTAAGAGTTATCCAATAGGGATCATTTTTGGACTACTGATTAATGGATGTAATATATACATACAAACCCAATTTGACTAAGATCATTTGTATGGGTCATTTGTATGGGGGCTAGGTCTGAACACGGCCCGATTCTCACCAATTTCAATAGCGTTCATCCCATGGCCGATAAAAGATCAAATGCCAAATTTCATCAAAATACATTCATATTTGCGACCTGCAGTTTGATTACAAGCTTTACATGGACACAAAAACGGACGGACATTGTTAAATCGAATCAGATAGTGATTCTGATTCGATCGGTATAATTAAAGATGGGTGTAGGTCAAATATTTTTGGTTGTTACAAACAGCAGCACAAAGTCATTATACCCAAACCACATAGTGGTATAGGGTATAAAAAAGGCTCTGCATTGTCTCAGGGTTTTTTTCTTTTTTGATTAAAGCTGAAATCGTATACTTTTTTAAAATCCAGAAGTCGGAACCCTTATAACTAACTTAATAAATGCGGTCCATAAAATGTGGAAAATGTCGCAATTTTTTACCTTTTTTTTTTTCTTAAATAACTTAAAATAGTTACACATAATTTTTATAAACAAAAAAAAATGTTCTATATCTTAAAATACCGGGTGTTGAAGGTTCCACAATAAAAGTTTTATTTTTTTAAAGATTTAGTAGAAAGACAAGTAAGAAAATTATAGTCGGTCTAGACCGACTATATGATACCCTATACCATGCGTTTATAAACCCTATCTCTTAGGCCCAACTAAAACTGGACATTGAAAATAAGCAAAAACCAAATTTGAGTGGGATTTTTATTATTTTTTTTGGCTGCAGATATGAAAAAGTTCATATCGGATGCTATATCTATAAAGGGACTAGGTCCAAAAATTTACCGATCCTGATCATGTTTGGTAAAGTCTCTTATATTTTGCAAAAATATGTACAAACAAAATTTGAGAAGAATCAGTGCAATATTTTTGTTTTTTAATAGATCTAAGTGAAGATCGGTAAGCAGCTCTATATGGGGTCAAAGGGATCATTTTTGGAATACTCATTGGTGGATGTAATGAACGCATACAAACCCAATTTGAGTAAGATCTATATGACAATTTGGATCTTATGGCAATTTATGTCGATTTCATATGGGTAATTTGTATGTGGGCTAGGTCTGAACATGGACCGATTCTCACCAATTTCAATAGCGTTCATCCCATGGCCGATAAAAGCTTATATACCAAATTTCATCAAAATATATTCGTATTTGCGACCTGCAGTTTGATTACAAGCTTTACATGGACACACAGACGGACGGACGGACGGACGGACATTGTTAAATCAACTCATAAAGTAATTCTGATTCGATCGGTATAATTAAAGATGGGTCTAGGTCAAATATTTTTGGTTGTTACATACAGCAGCACAAAGTCATTATACCCAAACCACATAGTGGTATAGGGTATAATAAGCACTTGAATCGTAACGAATTTAAATTTTTCTACTCTTTGCAAAAACAGCATTAATTTCCTGACTTTGACAGCTCACCACGGTGTAAGTATACAACAGATATGGATGAGGTTTCACATAGTGATATAGAATTTTATCTAGTTTTATCCTATATAAAAATTTCTGACAAAAACTTAATTCTAAAATTTCAATTAATCGCCACTTTAGGACCATTTGAACTCAATGTGCATCGTATGAATTAAAACTATTATAGGAGTACATTATAAATCAGCTTCTCAGAATGGATCACAACACTTATTTCATTTAATTCAATCTTCTAGCTATTAAACCTGAACAATATAAGAAAATCATTGATAATGCTATTGAAATAAATGCATATTTCGCTCACCCTGAAAATATTTTATCGGAATGCTCTGTGGTTACAGGAAACATATTCGAGAGTTGGCGTTACTGAGAATTTTAAATTGCAAAACTAAAGAAAATTATATTTTATATTTTAATGTTCCTGAAATAAATTTTGGAGTAACAGATTATACCGAAAGCACCACCGAATAAAAGTATCACCGAAGCTAACCTCACAGAAACTTTCATTAATATTTCCGAAAATTTTAAATTGTTTAGTTATCCATGTCACACCCAAGGAGTAGAACGTCACATAAAGATGGTGCCGGATGGCGATCAACCACTGCCCGAACTCGAAAGAGTATCTTGTACTATGCCTAAAATATTCTTTCCGAGCACGTGCAGTTAAAAAGGTTCTTTCGGATCTCAACATTAATAAGTCTCCGGGACAGGATGGTATACCAGCACTGGTGCTGAAACAGTGCTCTTCGACGCTAGCCTGTCCATTGGCCAACCTTTTCAACCTTTCGTACCGTGCGGGAGTCTTTCCCTGTTGCTGGAAAGTTGCTAATGTCCAACCAAACTCAAAAAAGGGTGCGGCTAATAACCCTGAAAATTACCGTCCAATTGCAATCTGCTCTGCGCTCTCAAAGGTGATGGAGAGCATGATCAATTTCCATCTTGTGAACTACCTAGAGGCCAACTCACTTCTTAATGATCGACAGTATGGCTTCCGTAGGAATCGTTCCACGGGAGAACTGTTAGCTCTAATTTCTGAGCGCTGCAATCCATCCATTGGTGAAAGTAAAGTGGTTGTTCTAGATATTTCCAAGGCATTCGATCGGGTGTGGCACGGTGCATTGATATCAAAGCTTATTGTATTTGGGGCCGATAATGAATTCACTAGATTTATATTGAGTTTTCTCAGAGACCGAACATCACGTGTTGTTATTTATGCGGTCTTATCTAATGAGTTTCAGCTTAATTCTGCGGTACCCGAAGGTTCAGTTCTTTCTCCTTCTCTTTTCCTTATCTATCTGAACGACCTTCTTGGTCAAACTTTTAACTCTATATACAATGAATGACACACTCAATCAAGACCTGTTAACAATCTCCGATTGGGGTAAAGCAAATAGTGTTGATTTTAATGTGCTGAAGACTCAATGTTGTATGTTGACCCATAGGGCCATGGATTCAACAATGTCATCTGTATATATGGGTGGTATAGGTATTGAGGAATCGGATACTCTTGATGTTCTAGAATTCAATGTGATGTTCGTTGGAACGAGCATGTTTTTCAAGTGTCGAAAGAAGCATTCAAGTGTCTTGGTTTTCTAAAACGGTGCAAAAATTTCTTCACTCCTTCTGCTCTTCTTAAGATCTATACCACTTACATCCGATCGAAAATGAAATACAACTCCCATTATGGGCAGGAGCTTCAAAGTCTATTTTGGAGCTACTGGACCGTTGCAAATGTGGACGTTGATGCTCATCAATGATAGTAGCGTATCCAACTCTATTTATTCATTGGAACATCACCGGAATGTGGGTTGTGTATGACCTGCCGATAGATAATACCATGGGAAATGTGCTTCTGAGATTAGCGAACTTATTCCAAGTGTCCGAGTTTCGGTTCGCTCTACCCGCTTCTATAGTAGATCACATCCCTTTGTAGTCTATTGCCCAGTTGACCGCACTAGCCGCATGTGGAATAAACTCCCCGTAGAGGTCTTTCCTGACAGTTGTAATCTAATAAAATTTAAGTCAAATATCCACAAACACTACTCCCTCTTTCCTCCTTCCCATAACCTATTTTCCTGAGATCAACACAATGCACTGTATCTTTCGGGGGCATCCCCTGAGTGCTGGTTAATAAATAAAAAAAAAATATATAAAAAAACTGAAGCATCATCGTTAGTATGTGGAGCTAAAATGTCTTCCAGAAAAGAAAAATACAAAAATTGGACACAAAAAAAGGTTTTATTAAATTATGTTTCTTGTGACTGTATAAAAAAATCCAAAAAATATTTATGTATATATATCAAAATAAAAAGAATTAAAATTTAATAACACTAAAACAATATTAAAAATTAAAAAATAAAAAATGTGAGATGGTAGAGCATGCTATCTAACATGCAATCATGAAGGGTTCTGGGTTATTCCCTTTTATTAAAAAAAAAGCGAAGTACACGTCAAAATATGCAATTTTGAAATTTTTGAATAAAAAAAGGAACCTGAAGATAATAATTTTTTTTTCGAAAAATTGTTTACATATATCTTACGATAACTGATCAAAAAAACCACAATTCCGCACCCAGGTCAACTGAAAAACCAATATCAATCTTCGCCTTATAGTTTTAGTTCACCCTATTAGGTGTGATAAAAGATCAATTAAAATCATTAATTTTTAACAGTGGTTTGAGGACTTCTTACAGAAAAATAGTACACTTTGTTAATGGTATTATTGGTTAAATAAGCTTTTTGTTAGAGAATTAAGCCATTATATATCATACATCATAATAAAGTAAATTACACAATTTATACACAAAAAGTTTTTATATATCTCTAGAATTATAACATGGTACGTATCCTGGCTGATCATAAACAGGGTTTCAGTATTTGTCATTTAAATGCACAAAGTTTATGCAAGAAACTTTATGAGTTTCGTCTTTTATTTGAAAATTCGGGTGTTGACGCTACATGAGTTTCTGAGACATTATTCTGTGATAATGTTAGCGACAATATCTATGAGCTGAAGGGGTACTGTATCTTTCGTTCCGACAGAAGTAGTCATGCTGGTGGTGTCGCAATTTATATAAATAATAATATTTTATGTCAATTAAATTGTACATATAATATAGCTAAAGACGTGGAGTATGTTTTTGTAGACGTAAATTGTCGAGGTGATAAACTTCTTCTTGGATGTGTATACAGTCCACATAAACGGATAAAGTTTGACAGTCTTATCGCGAAGCTGGAGCTTTCATCAATGTCATACTCCGAAGTCATTATATCAGGTGATTTTAACAACAATCTTTTCGATGACTCAAATCTTACCACTATAATGTCGATGTTTAACTTGTCAGCTGTCAACACAACGAGACCTACACACTTCACGTCAACAAATAGCACATTGCTTGATCTTTTCTTTACCAGTAATGAAAGTAAAGTCCTTCATTATGATCAGTTAGCAGCACCAGCATTTTCGAAGCACGATCTACTCTTCTTATCATATGATTTTGCAATCGAAACCCAGCCCCAAACATTTACTTATCGTGATTTTAATAATATTGATATCTTGGCTTTGGGATATGATATTTGCTCTACTCCATGAGATCAAATTTTCTATTTACCGACTGTTGGAGAACAACTGTCATTTCTTAATGGTAAAATTTTAGGAATTTACAACAAACATGTCCTCAACAAAACGAAAACTATTAAAAATAGAGATAGGCCTTGGTTCACAATGGAAACCAAGATGCTAATAGAACAGGATATCAGAATATCACGACGAATATAAGATGGCTAGGAAAGCGGTTGTTTCGAAAATAAGGCATGATAAGTCTTCCTATTATTTTAACAAATTTAATACAGCTATTGGAAGTAAAAAAACCTGGAAACAAATACGCGAAATTGGAATAAATAAGACAATTAATCAATCAATGAACGTTGACATTAATGCGCTAAATGAAGCATTTGTAAATATTCCTCTACCAGCCGTAAATAACGAATTTTATGATGATTTTCCCTGTAATAATTTAAACATTCCCAAATTTAACTTTCAGTGTGTAACACTAACAGAGGTAGTTGAAAGTTTCAATGCTATTAAATCGAATGCAGTGGGCCTTGATAATATACACCCCAGATTTATAAAAATGATTTTACCATGGATTGTCCGTTTCATAATGTACTTGTTTAACTCCATAATCACTACTAGCATCTTTCCAATGGAGTGGAAACATGCCAAAATTATACCAATACCAAAAACGGGTAACGAATACCGCCCGATTGCAGTTCTTCCATATCTCTCAAAAGTTTTCTAGCACCTTTTACACAGACAAATCTTTAGGTATTTAAAAGACAACAACTTACTTACAGAGCGTCAATCTGGTTTCAGGCCACAACATGTATAACAGCTTTATTTGATGTAGTTGAGGAGTTAAGAAGTAACATGGATGATGGAAAAATATCTTTTTTGGTTTTATTGGATCACTCAATGCATTTGACACGGTGCACCACTCAATTTTATGCCTCAAACCAAGGAGGTTTTTTAACTTTTCTACATTAGCAGTTAGACTCATGTTTTCATATCTCACAAACAGATCCCAATCTGTTGCTAATCTTTTACCAACATTACTATATGCATCTGAGGTTTTCAGAGGTTTCAACTCTAGGGATAACAGAAAACTTACTGTAACTTTCAACAACATTATTCGCTATATCTTTGGATTAAGAAAATTTGATCATGTATCCCAATACTCGTGTCATGTCTTACACATGTCATTTGACAACACTATTAAATTCAAGAACATTATATTCCTACATAAAATTATTATAACAAAGGCTCCAAAATATCTTATTGAACGATTAAAGTTCGCAAGATCTTCCAGAGGGAATCGAATAATTCAATTTAAATACCGGGACCATGCCTCTGAATGTCAATTTTTTATTCTAAGTATTCGTCTCTGGAATCAGCTTCCTAATGTCATGCAAAATACAAGCAACGCCATAGGGTTTAGAAAATTACTATGCCAATACTTTAATTGATTTTATTTGATTTTTTTAATGTTTTTTTACTTGTAATTTATAATATTTTAAATTTAGATTAAGAGTTACTGATATTAAATATATAGTGAATAACTTATCTGATTCCATTACTGTAATTTATAACATACTATGTCTTGTTGTAATGGAAAATCGCATTTAGTAAAAAATACAAATACAAATTTAGACATAGCTCGGATCCATACGAACAATCATGATTATGAATAATTAAGCATAATTAAGGAATAATCGATAAAGCCCCTAACACAAAATATAATTCATCTAAAAATTTGTATGAAAATGTAATTTGAAAAGTATTCTTGTTTGGCGCAATAAAAACTACGTTAAAACTAAAAAAAGATAATTTTTGTTAACTTAAGTTTTTCCACATTCAACTTGATCATATTTAAGTTTTTCTCAAATTCAATTTATATACACTTGCTGTACTAACGGGTGATTTTTTAAGAGCTTGATAACTTTTTTAAAAAAAAAAACGCATAAAATTTGCAAAATCTCATCGGTTCTTTATTTGAAACGTTAGATTGGTCCATGACATTTACTTTTTGAAGATAATTTCATTTAAATGTTGACCGCGGCTGCGTCTTAGGTGGTCCATTCGGAAAGTCCAATTTTGGGCAACTTTTTCGAGCATTTCGGCCGGAATAGCCCGAATTTCTTCGGAAATGTTGTCTTCCAAAGCTGGAATAGTTGCTGGCTTATTTCTGTAGACTTTAGACTTGACGTAGCCCCACAAAAAATAGTCTAAAGGCGTCAAATCGCATGATCTTGGTGGCCAACTTACCGGTCCATTTCTTGAGATGAATTGTTCTCCGAAGTTTTCCCTCAAAATGGCCATAGAATCGCGAGCTGTGTGGCATGTAGCGCCATCTTGTTGAAACCACATGTCAACCAAGTTCAGTTCTTCCATTTTTGGCAACAAAAAGTTTGTTAGCATCGAACGATAGCGATCGCCATTCACCGTAACGTTGCGTCCAACAGCATCTTTGAAAAAATACGGTCCAATGATTCCACCAGCGTACAAACCACACCAAACAGTGCATTTTTCGGGATGCATGGGCAGTTCTTGAACGGCTTCTGGTTGCTCTTCACTCCAAATACGGCAATTTTGCTTATTTACGAAGCCATTCAACCAGAAATGAGCCTCATCGCTGAACAAAATTTGTCGATAAAAAAGCGGATTTTCTGCCAACTTTTCTAGGGCCCATTCACTGAAAATTAGACGTTGTGGCAGATCGTTCGGCTTCAGTTCTTGCACGAGCTGTATTTTATACGGTTTTACACCAAGATCTTTGCGTAAAATCTTCCATGTGGTCGAATAACACAAACCCAATTGCTGCGAACGGCGACGAATCGACATTTCACGGTCTTCAGTAACACTCTCAGAAACAGACGCAATATTCTCTTCTGTACGCACTGTACGCATTCGTGTGGTTGGTTTAGTGTCCAATAAAGTAAACTGAGTGCGAAACTTGGTCACAATCGCATTAATTGTTTGCTCACTTGGTCGATTATGTAGACCATAAATCGGACGTAAAGCGCGAAACACATTTCGAACCGAACACTGATTTTGGTAATAAAATTCAATGATTTGCAAGCGTTGCTCGTTAGTAAGTCTATTCATGATGAAATGTCAAAGCATACTGAGCATCTTTCTCTTTGACACCATGTCTGAAATCCCACGTGATCTGTCAAATACTAATGCATGAAAATCCTAACCTCAAAAAAATCACCCGTTACATACCAGAGCCTACGGTCAACTCGAGTACTCGAACTACTCGAAGCTCGAGCTACTCGAGTAGTAAATGACCTACTCGAGCTCAATTTATCGTAAAACGATAAATAAAGGTATTTAGTACAACAAATGTATACTTTTTGGAATCGTACAAGTACCAAGAATATCACTCTTAAATTTCACTACTATTCGAAAAAGCTCGACGCCTTTCCATACAAATGTATGAAAATATTCACTTCATATATGTTTGAATTCATTTAAAAAAAAAAACACGGTATGATTTTATATATTTTGAAGTCAGATACACTGAAAGATTGCCTTCCTGATATATTAAACCATTGTGATAAAAACTATGGAGTGGGCTAACTACTACTGGAAAAAGATCATCCATTTTCCACTCAAATGTATGAAAATATGATCTTCGTATATGTTTGATGCTTATTTACAAAAATTTTTTCAAGAACATTTGGAAAAGCTCTTAGTATTTTAATCTGAATATATGTAGAGAATATGTTTTCAAAATTTCAAAGCATTTCGACAAAAATGTTGAAGTGTGGGAACAACTACTCGAAAAAGATCAAAAATTTTGCAAAAAGTGTAAAAAAATTAACATCAGCGCGTATGTAGGTGTAAATTGTGGTAATTTAAGAATCTTTTTTAAGAAAAACCTTTGGAGTTTATCGACTTCCTCGAATAATGAGAATCCCCATATTTGGGCTCCATATGACTGGATAGCTCGGCATACTGATTTGAAAAGGATCCACTTCGCGTTTAATTCAATCTCTTTTTTAGATAAAAAATTTTTCCATGTTGCATTTATGCTGTTTTTCGCTGATATGTTTCTCTTTTCGATATGTTTTTTAAAATTCATTTTTGGCGATAGTGAAATTCCAATTGATTCACCATTGAAAATCCAATTTTCTATTTCTGCGAGTCTCCCTCCTTTTCTGCTCTGAATCATTCTAGCCATATTTGTTGATAAACCAATGCTCTGGAGTTTGTAAAACACAGCTTTACTAGAGACTTTATCAAAAGCTGCACGAAAATCTACAAAAAAAAAGCGTATAGCTTTTTATTTTCATTATATTTTAGATGAGAAATTGCTGATAAGTTGTACAAATTATCTACAGTAGAATATCCTTCATGGAAGCCTGCTTGTTACGCACATATAATATTGTGTTTGTTTAGCCATAAATTTATCCTTGTGTTTAAAATACCCATAAAAATTTTTGCTATGACATTCATGAACGATATTCCACGATAGTTATTCGTTATACCCTCATCACCTTTTTTATATATAGGAAAAATTATACTTTTCGTAAATTTTTCATCTAGTTGGGACGATTCATAAATAATATTATAAGAATTTGCTAGTTCCTTGAGTACCATATCTGGTGCATTTTTAAAAAATTCATAGCTAACCCGATTTTCTCCAGGTGCTTTATTGTTTTTTGCTTTTGCTAATACAATTTTTATTTCTGCCATTGTAATTGGGCGATCTAAATCATTGTCCATAAAGAACATTGGTGCATATTCAATGTTATTTAAAATTTTTGGGGGACTTAGCAATTCTAGGAAGTACTGTTTAAATTGAAGTAGTGGTATTTCAGGGATTTGCTGTTTTTCTGTGCTTTTTAAAACTTTGATTAGGTCCCACCAATCTTTATTATTTTTTACTTGATTTAGTTTGTTTTCTGTGACCTTGTAGTATTCAATTTTACTAGATTCGCATAATTCCTTGAATTTTTTATTCTCAACAATATAATTTAATCTATTTTCTTCTGTAGGATTTTGTCTAAATTTTTGTAATGCTTTAAAGGATTTTTCCCTAGAGTTAAAACACTTGAAATTAAACCATTTGTTTTCCTTTGAGATTTGTTGGTAAGCATTGTTTTTAAGTTTTGAAGTGTTGGCAGAATTTATGGCTTCTATAAAGTCTTGTAAATCTAAAGTATCTTTTCTTTGCCTATATGAATTTATTTCATGATTCAGATTTTGCTGGTATTCTCCTTGTTTTCTTTCATCCCATATTAGTTTTGGTAGCATATTCATTGATTTATCAATGTTTCTTCCTTTTACTTTAACCGTTAAAACTATTGGCATATGATCAGACCATATTTTGTTTTCTACTTTAAAATTATCTACAATATTCCGGTTATCGTGTGCTGCTGCACATATATCATTTACCGATTCTCCGACACCACTCACAAAGGTAAATTGACCCAGTTCATCACCTTTTGTGCATTAAGAATGTGTAATCCAAAATTTTGGCAGAGAAAATTTTCCACAATGATGTAACAAAAATTATATTAGTTAGAGCTGTGTATATAAAGAGAACACTTCCTTCAAGTTTCAAGGCATTCCGCCAAAAATTTAAGTTTGGAGGAACTACTACTCGACAAAAAACAGAAACTAAAAAAAAAATTTTACAAAAATAAAATATATTATTTTTTTCACTGACCTTATTCACAGATGACTCATATAAAAAATTAAGTCATTCCGAATAAAATTGTGATCTGGGCAAACAACTACTTGAAAAAGATCAGCCACTTTCTATACAAATGTGTGAAAATTTGTTCGAAGCTCGAGTAATGGGGGCTCTGCTACATACCACGAAAAAAAGAATAAATTAACTATAAATTTTTTTTTTCCAATAAATTATTAGATATTTTTAAAATTTATTTCAGATATAGGAAAAATATTCGTGCACACAGTAAATATGGCTAAAGTTAGTAACTTGTAGATACCATTTGTGCTTTAGGAATCTTAAAGAATCCCAATTACTTATTTTACCCCACTCATCCAATAGGACGCTCATTAGCATTTCTTTTGAGATTATTTTATGCTGACGGATTCTGCGCTCTAGTAAATCCCACAAATCCACTCTAGGAATAAGATCGGTTGATTGGGGTGGTGATTTCATTTTATTTTTACAAAAATCTTCTCCAAGGCCCAGTTGTTGTGCGCTTTGTTTTAAAATTTTTATCTTCAAGTGTACGGATACATTTTCTAGCAAGTGTATGGACCAACGGCTTTTTAGATTATATAAATCTAAGAATTAAAAACTAACTTTTGTGGAGTATTTCTTCTTCTTTTTTTAGAATTTAAAAACTGCTATTATTGAATTTGTCCGCTTAAAGCTCTGAATTACAAGTACAATTGCGACTACAACTAAACACAACTCGGGGTTTGTGTATTTATAAATGTATGGCGTACATACACAAACACAAAATAACAACAAAATAAAACAAAAAAATAAGAGAAATGAAAATAAAACTTGAAATGTTTAAACAACAAAATAACTACTACTATACTTGTATATATTTACTAAAACCTATACAGACACACATAAGCACAAACATACAGCACATAGAAGTAAATATACTGACATTCACACATACATACATAGTTGTATTCTGTTGGAGGTGTGCAAACAAACACAAGCTCGTATACTCCACTTGAACTGCATAAATTCGAAAAATTTCTATCGGTGCTGTTATTGTTGTTGTTGTTGTTGGGACTATAGTATTTATTTGTTATTATTTTTGTTTTGTTTGTATTATTACTAGGAATTTTTATAAGTGTGTGTATGTGTGTGTTTGTTGAGTTCGCGTTACCCAATTGGAATATGTGACAAAATAGGAAATAATATGCGGAAGCACCATATCCTGGCTGGCAGAATGCGCTACAATTTATCACATATGCAGATATGAATGACACAAAACTAAATTGGTGAAAATCGGTGCATGTTCTGACCAAGCCCCTATCAGACCTACTAAAATTGCCGTTAGATCCAGATTAGTATATCTATATATATATATATATATATATATATATATATATATATATATATATATATATATACAATATGACCAATCCTAATATATATATATATATATCTCCAACGGTTCATCACGATTCTGGTACTATGGGCCATCATCGGTATATTTGCCCACGGAACCATACCTCTAAAATCATTTTTTATTTTAATTTTAATGAATTTATTTTTATATTATTTTCCATAATACTCTTTCAAATATATAAAAATATTGAAAATGTATATACCGGGGGTTTTTTTGGTCGGGAAATCCATTTTTCACATTTATTATTATTTTTAACATCGTTTTTGTAGATTTTTTTTGGCAGTTCGCTTTTGATAGCAATCAAGTACGCACGTACAATATTCTGAGTTCGCTAAAGCATTAAAGTGTAAAAACAATTGTCTTGTTACAAATATTAAATAAATATCAGTAGTTACAAGAACAATATAAAACAAAAAAAAATATGTTTTTTTTTTAAATAAAAAAAATTTACATTGCTATCATCATGGGTGATAGCAATGATAATAGTGAAGATGATGATATATGCTGGCAAATAGTAACTTCGCCAAAAGCACAAAAACGTCGTCAAAGTGAATCGTCAAAAATGTTTGCAAATAAACGACAAAATATTAACAAACAACAAAACATATTTTTTGAAAACAATGCTAGTATATTAACATATTCCAACAATAATACACCTGCACCGCAAAACAATAATAATAATAATACTCAAAAGAATGTCAACAACAATTACAGCAAAAATCAAAAACAATAACGCTAGTACGTCTCATCAAACAGTCTTTTCAAACAATGTAAGTTACAATCGCTTTGCTAGTTTAAGCAATGATATTGATAATAATGATCATGAAGATGATAATGAAAGTGAAACCGAAAACGAACAAAAAATTAATACACCAAAGCCCCCACCAATAGTTATACCAAATGTTGCTGATATTAGAGGTATGATAAAAGTTTTTCAAGACTAATTTCCCCTTCATTGTACACTTACAAAACCCGAAGAGATGGTCAAATTAGGATTATGGTAAAGCATATTCAACCATATAGAATACTTGTTACATTTTTAAATGATAACAAAATTAAATTTCATACGTATCAGTATAGACAAGAAAAATCCTATAGAGCTGTGGTTAAAAATCTACACCCCTCAACAACAATTGAAGAATTCAAAAACGCCATAGAAAGTTTAGGACACAAAGTCAGAAATGTTACAAATATCCGTAGTAGAAATACAAAAAAACCTCTTCCAATGTTTTTTATTGATCTAGAACCAAGCCCAAATAATAAAAGTATATATGACATCAAATATCTGAACAATGCAGTTGTCAATATTGTTCCACCAAAGAAAACACATGATCTCGTTCAATGTCATCGATGCCAAGAATTCGGACACACAAAAACCTACTGCAGAAAACAAGTTCACTGTGTTAAATGCGGATTAGGTCATCTAACAACCGACTGCACCAAAGATAGTGATGCACCACCTTGTTGTATTAATTGTTTGCAAAACCATCCAGCCAGAGGATGTGAAGTATACAAGCAATTGTTAAAAAAAAAAAAATTCAAAATAATTACTTTAATAGACGTAATAACGTTAGATATAATCATCAAAATGTAGAGTTTCCTTATTTGAACAACAATACAAATTTTGATCAAAATTTTAATTTATCGTACTCAGATGTCCTAAAAAATAACCAACAAGGTATACCACAAAATTCACTTGAAAAATTAGAAAACCAAATAGAATTAACTAACAAGCTTTTAAGCATGATGACAGTTTTAATAACAAAACTATGCAGTTGAACTTAAATATTGCAATATGGAATGCTAATGGGCTTTCTAATCATACACAAGAACTAGAATAATTTTTAAAGACACATTTTATCGATATTATTTTAGTGTCAGAGACACATTTTACAAGCAGAACCTTTTTAGAATAAAAGGATTCGATATTATAATAGCAAACCATCCTGATGACAGAGCACATGCCGGCGCTGCAATATTAATTAAATCGACAATAAAATACGAACTTTTTGATGAAATAAGACAACCATATCTTCAAGCTGCATGCATTAAAGTTAAATGCTACTCAAATACCATCTCGTTTCGTGCCATTTATTTTCCACCTCGATTTTCTGTTAAATGTCAAGAATATCAAAATTTTTTTCATCGTTTGGGGCCAAGATTTTTCGTTACGGGTGATTTCAATGCAAAACACCAATAGTGGGGATCTAGTTTAATAAATCCTAAGGGAAGTGAACTATACAAATGCATCATTAATAATAAATACTCAGTTTTATCCATGGGAAAACCAACTTATTGGCCAACAGATCCAAGAAAGATACCTGACCTCTTAGATTTTGCTGTTTATTCCGGTATTTCAAGTCAATTATTAAATATAACTGATTTTGATGAACTAAGTTCTGATCACACTCCACTTATAGCATGTTTTAACACATTCTGACAGTCGCATGCACAAAAACAAAATATTTTTACATCGAAAACTGACAAAAAAAAAAAAAATCGTTTAGTAATTGGATTGATAGGAATGTAAATCTAAACTTATCCATTAAATCCCCAGCAGAAATGGATGACGTAATTGAAAATTTTAAAAAAGTATATAAAACGGCCAACTCAGAGAAATGTACCAATCAAAGATGTAAGCGATGTATGGTGTAAAACAGATAAAACTAAGGCAGAAGCATTTGCTTTTCATCTTCAAAAAACATTCCAGCCACATACATATAACAACACTTTCGCAGATGAAATTCTTGACTATTTGGATAGCCCTTGTCCCATGGATTGGCCTATCAAACACATCTCTCCCTCGGAAGTACATGAAGAAATACAAAAACTTAACTGCAAAAAGTCTCCTGGTTACGACAACATAGATGGAAAAGTAATTCAAGCGCTGCCTAAGACAGGTATTTTATTTCTTACATTATTATACAACTCTGTATTGAGGTTAAATCACCTTCCCTCACAATGGAAGTGTGCAGAGATTGTTATGATAGCAAAACCAAACAAGCCAGAAAATAACGTGACACCTTATAGACCGATAAGTTTACTGGTTATATTCTCCAAAATATTTGAAAGAATATTGTTCAAAAGAGTGTCCCCAGTTCTAGAAAAAAATAATATCATTCCCGAATACCAGTTTGGTTTCAGGCAGAAGCCCGGAACAATACCATCGTATTGTCTCATATATAAGAAATGCATTGGAAAATAAAAAATATTGTACAGGAGTGTTTTTAAATGTCCCACAAGCATTTGATGGAGTCTGGCATATAGGGTTATTTTACAAATTGAAAAACTTCTACCAATGCCTATTTACTCGCTGCTTAAATCGTATTTAACAGACAGAAAATTTTATGTTAAAATTAAAGATGAACACTCTAATATTTATGACATAAAGGATGGAGTCCCACAGGGCAGTGTATTGGGACCAATTCTATACACAATTTTTACGTCAGATATGCCAATCACTGAAAACAATTTAGGTGCAACATACGCAGACGACACTGCCATACTAACTTCAGACATTTGTCCAAACATTGCTTCTAATTTAGTTCAAAGTGAACTCAATGCTATTGAAACTTGGTTAAGCAAATGGAACATAAATGTAAACACTGAGAAATCGGTACATATCACATTCACTTCATAGCGTGGAAATTGCCCCAGTATTTCGCTGAATAATAGTTCAATTCCTCAAAGTGACTGCGTAAAATATTTAGGAATACATATAGACAAGAGATTGACATGGAAAACACACATTAAAACAAAAAAAAAGCAACTTAATATTAAAGCAAAACGACTTTATTGGCTACTCGGCCCCAACTCTCAGTTAACTCTAGAAAATAAAGTATTGATTTACAAAACAATACTGAAACCCGTCTGGACATATGGAATTCAACTATGGGGAACAGCTAGCAATTCCAACATTGAAATTCTACAAAGATACCAGTCTAAAACCTTAAGGTCAATTGTTAACGCCCCATGGTTTGTATCAAATAACACAACACATAATGATCTTTTTGTTCCCAAGCTAGTAGATGAAATCAGAAGATTCAGCGAGAATTACCTTGAAAGATTAAGTAATCATGTAAACCCAATAGCAATTGCTCTTCTTGATGACACAGACGAAGTAAGACGGCTTAAAAGGCTGCATGTCTTGGATTTGCGATTTCGTGGCTAATTTCTTTAAAATTATAAATATTAACTAAAAACAAGTAAGAAAATTATAGTCGGTCTAGACCGACTATACGATACCCTATACCATGCGTTTAGAAACCCTATCTCTTAGGCCCAACTAACTGGACATAGAAAATAAGCAAAAACCAAATTTGAGTGGGATTTTTATTAATTTTTTTGGCTGCAGATATGGGGACTAGGTCCAAAAATGGACCAATCCTGATCATGTTTGGTAAAGTCTCTTGTATTTTGCAAAAATATATACAAACAAAATTTGAGAAGAATCAGTGCAATATTTTTGTTTTTAGTAGATTTAAGTGAAGATCGGGAAGCAGTCTATATGGGGTCAAAGGGATCATTTTTGGACTACTCATTAATGGATGTAATGAACGCATACAAACCCAATTTGAGTAAGATCTATATGACAATTTGGATCTTATGACAATTTATGTCGATTTCATAGGGGTAATTTGTATGGGGGCTAGGTCTTAACATGGACCGATTGTCACCAATTTCAATAGCGTTCATCCCATGGCCGATAAAAGCTTATATACCAAATTTCATCAAAATATATTCATATTTGCGACCTGCAGCTTGATTACAAGATTTACATGGACACACAGACGGACGGACGGACGGACATTGTCAAATCAACTCAAAAAGTGATTCTGATTCGATCGGTATAATTAAAGATGGGTCTAGGTCAAATATTTTTGGTTGTTACAAACAGCAGCACAAAGTCATTATACCCAAACCACATAGTGGTATAGGGTATAATTAAATTATCCAATTGAATTTATGTATATTGTTGTTCTCAATGGAGTTCGCCAATTAATGCTATTTTTTGTTATTGTTATACAATTTGCTTATTATCCTTAAATGGATAGATTGTAAATAAAGATAGTTAAAAAAAAAAACATTTTTTTGGCAAAATTGACGATATTATTACAAACTTTTTTGTATTAAAAAAATGCCGCCAGGGTGCGTTTTCGTGCATTTTTGTGGATTTTTTCACCTTTTTGGGGAAAATTTAGGAAATTATGGCACAAATAAACGAATCTATGACTTTCCCATATCTAAAATAGCCCAAAATGGTCAGCGCTGAAAATTATGTGGGATACCCATATACGACCTATATCGATTTCATTAAATTTAAATCAAAAAATTCCTTTTTTTTTTATTTACTCTTTGAATGAAAAAAATTGTTTTGACTTATATTGACTTAATTTCCTCAATTTTCACCAAAAAGGTGAAAAAATCCACAAAAGATGCACGAAAATGCACCCTGGCGGCATTTTTTAAATACAGACAAGTTTTCAACAGTCATGACAATAATTTTGAAACGAAGTTAAGATTTATCAAGACATATGTATGGTCAGTCCTGCTATATGCAATGGAGGCATGGATCATTAAAGCAGTGGACATAAAGAGACTGAAGGCCTTCGAAATGTGGATTATCGAAGGATACTCAAAATACCATGGAACCACTTTATATCGAACAGCGAAGTTTTAAGAAAAGTTCACCGTGTTAGAGAACTTGTCCCCACTATAAAGAGACGAAATACAGCATATTTGGGCAATACTATGAGAAACCCAAAATATAAGCTGTTACAAGTTATTGCGAGAGCAAATATTGAAGGAATACCCACTAGAGGCAGAAAGCAAACAACATGGCTTCAAAATATTCAGGCGCGGACTGCTTTCCGAGATGTAAGAAATCTTCTATCTTCTAAATCTAAATTTTGTATGGGTCACTAACATTCGAAAATCGAATAGGCAAATAAAGATGAAGATTATATGCGATACCCTATACCCTCAAGAAGTGATTCTGAGTCGATCGATAATAAACGATGGGTCTAGCAAATATTTTTGGTATTTACAAACATCAGCACAAAGACATTATACCCTGACCACACATCGGTATAGGGTATAAAAATCGCCGGATTAATTCAATCGATTTAAAAGGAGACCACTATGAGAAATAGTAGACTTTTTATGAGTTAAAAAAAAATATATTTTATTTAAAAAGTCACTGAGTTATTAAACCAACCTCTTTTACGCACATTCAACTTGTATAGTTTTTTTGTTAACTACCAGTTAATTCCTACAGACCCTTTAAGTTTCCTTTTTATTTATTATTATTTTGCATTTATTTGTTTATTTGTTATTTCTAAAAATTCATTGTTTTTGTTGCTGTTTTGTTTCTACATTTTTGCTTGTTTATTTTTGTTTGCCATCATCGACAACTTCCAACCATCCAACCATTCATTCACTCATTCAACGAACCAGCAAACCAATAACCATTCACAACCCAACCATCAAACCCACTACACCTGCAACATATTATTTTTTTTTTTTTTCTATTATTTATTTATTTTATTTTTTTTTTTTTTTTTTTTTGTAAAATTCTATTGTTTTGTATGATGTTTCATGGCAATAACAAATTTTTTTAAATTTATAAAATAGAACAAATAGAACAACAAACTAAGCAAATAACCTAAGCAAGTGGTTAAAAAAAATTTTTAAAATGATATTCAAAATTAAAAAATTACTCAAACAGAAAAGTCCTTTTTAAACAAAACACAAATAAAAAAAACATATTAGATAAACACATAAATAGAAATATATTTTAGATTTAATTTGAAACTTTCACGGTTACCATAATTTAAGGAAATTTTGTATTCAAAATTAAGTATATAATAGTTTTAACCTGCAATATTAATTATTTTACCATGCAACAATTATTAATTTGGCATGCAATGTTAGTGGCGGCAATATTTATTGTATACTGAAACACAATAAAAGTTTTTTTTAGTCCTGTTGAGCACAAGGCCGTTGCTACGTGTAGAAATTTATTTTCAAAGCATAGACTTAAACGAATGCCTCACTTGTCAAATCGATTAACTCCACTTTAATTTTTTTAATTTTAAAGTCAATGTGCTTGATGTATAATAATAAAGATTAATACTACGGTTCGGCTTGGTTAGGCTCGAGTAGTTCATTTTCTACTCGAGTAGCTCGAGTATCTCGAAGCCCGAGTAATGGAGATCTCTGATTAACACCACTAATACCGCCTTATTACTAAAGAGACTAGTTTTGAATATAAACAGTTAGGCGTCCCAGCACTGTCAATAGAAAAAAAACAGAAAGTGGAGTTAATCGATTTGGCAAGTTAGTCTTTTAAATCGTAAATCGTTAAGGCTTATAAGAAAGATAATTTTGCAATGTACATAAATAACCCATAAACACTAGGGCGGGTCGATTTGTAGGGAGACAAAAAAATCACTCAAGTGAAAAGGAAAATCATATTCTAGGGATCAAATTATGGAACTTTGTCCAAGGAACCATACCTCTAAAACGAATTCTGATGACCCGACTTTTGACATGTCTGTCTGTCTGTTTGCCATGGGGCAACCCCATCCCCCTCATGCAATTGATCTGAAACTTGGCTTATAGTCTTGTAGTGACTACAGACTAATTTTGGGGTAGTCACGCAGAGTCACGTATAGTCACGGAGTGATCTCAAAGTTATTTACCCCCATCCGATCGATCTTTTTGAATAACATAACATAGTCAAGGCGTATGATTATTATTTATTAGCAGAGTAGAAGATACGAATACGTATGAGTGTTAATTTTAATATTAAATCAAACATAATCAGCCCAATTCTAAGCAAAAATGGTGATTTTTTGCAATGTTTGTATGGGGAACCTCCCATGGGGCTCCAGGGGATGTGTCACTGGCATGGGTGAGTCGGCCCTCCAAAGTTAGTGGGGATCAATCATACATTTGGACTCGATTGAGGCACTCTAAATGGGTCAAAGTGAGACAGAGGAGCACTGAAGGTTTAAATAAATAAAAACTAACCGAAATATTTTTCTTCAATTCTAAATAGTGCTTTCATCGAGTTTAATAGAAAAACTTGTTTTCGGTAATTTTTATTTAAAAATATCTTAAAATCCAAAGCTGGCCTTGGCAAATAATGGGTTAACGTTCTCAGATTTATCCAAAATTTTAGGAACGGAAGTTCTACATATTTGGTTATTATATTTTAAGCGTCGCAACTAAAAATTCAACAGCACTTACAAAATATTTGAATTTTTTGAATAAATTGTCTTTTATTAGCTTGGGGTCATATGTGACCCAAATTCCAAAAGCGTTAATGGGGTCATATTATTTTTTTCCGAAACCCTAGGCTATTAAGATGAAACATAACATTAAAAAAAAGGAAAGTGAAGAATTTTTGATACAAAGTATTTAGAAAGAGTACATTAACAGAATATTTTCAAATCCCATTTTTCTCGAAATCCGCAAAAATAAAATCCTTGTCAAAAAAAATTCTGGGATAGGGATTTACTTAAGAATTCACACAGTTTATGTGCAACATGTACTTAACAAAACCTTAAAGAGCCAGATCCATTTGTTTAAATATTGTTTAAGAAAATTTTTTAAAACTTGAAAAAGGAGTTTTCAAAATTTTATCAACAAAATTTCCCATTTTCGGTCTCAATGCGCAATAGGTTAACAACGTGATAATAAAACAATACTTCATATCTGATTACTTATAAGTATAGAGACAATAAAAAATTATGGCTTTAATCAATTTCTCAAAGTTGAAAAAATTCTATCAAATTTCATGACTTAGTTTTTTTTTTCACAAAAGTGGTCAGGGGCATTTGCTATTTCTTGGCGAATTTTTATTCGATTCTGATCCCGATTCTTATAACAACTTGTCGGAAAAATTAAGCTATAGAACGAAATTTTCGTTAAATCTCAAAAATATTCATATTTTCCCCATATAAACACAATTGAAATTTTCAATCGGTTTCCGGCGCGACTTTTCTTTATCCGATTGCCTCCAAACTTCATATGTATTAGTTTTGTATGGAAAAGTAACAAACTGGACCCCACCCATACCCAAAATCGCATTTTAATTTTTTCAAGGACCACTATAATACACACTCATCGACACCATACAAGTACTCATATATACCGACACAACAACAGAACAACCACACCAGCTACTTAACATACATTAATGGTACCACATATGCTAATTGACACTATAACACCATTATTGATAATAAGATTATATCACTTGTAATTCTCAAACAGTTTATAAATCAAATACGATAAGTATACAAAGATGTTGCAGGTAAAGTCAGGCTAGATTTCGACAAGACTTCGCGTCGGATCAATTTACTGCATAGACGGTCGACTCCGGTTGTCACCGATAAATCTAATCCAGCAGCCTCGGGTTGACTGCTCCCGCTACTCCAGCAGCCTCGGCTATCTACTCTCGCTAAGCCCTTATCTTTTGAGTCGGCATAACAGCACCACGACGGTCACCAACGCCGCACAGTGGCGCCCGTAGAGCAAACGAGGTTGCAAAAATCAAAATTTTCATGTGCGCCGACGAAGTTTTGAATAAACCCATGTTATAGGAAACTTTTCAACGATTTCAAATATGCTACTCTTAATAATATCACATTTTTAGTTTAGAAGATATAACCGTTCAAAGTTGACCGACTTTCGGTTTTCAAAAAAACACACAATTTTTAATCAATTTGTTGCGATTTCAGGAGTAATATCACGAAAAATAGGTAACGAATCGCCTTATTTTTTATTTGAATTGTTTGATGTATTTATAAAATGTATAATGATAAAAAAAAAATTAACTGTTTGCTTTGTGTTTCTCCTGGTAAATCACTATTTAAAAACTGTCCGTTTTTTCGGAAAATAAAAAAATCTGTATTTTTCTATATTTGCAAAACATGTTCTTTGATTATTTCTTTACATAATTCAAAAGGTTTTATCTGCCCGTACATGCCCGTTTGGCTTCTAGAGGTAAAAAAGGTTAAAAAGACATGGTTGCAGAAATTATATGGCGTGCATCCCTTACATGTTTTGACTGACAGTAGTTTGATCTAATAGTTTGAAAATTGCATTTTAAGTCGGTTGTCTACCTGTGAGCCTCTAAAAAAGTCTACTCCCAATATTCTGTGGATGCACAAAAAACTACTCATTGAAATTCGCAGGTACGCACCTCACTTAAAAACTACTTTGGAGTACAAATGGTAGGCACAAATCTTATTTAGACACGAGCAGAATATCAAAATTGCATAATTCAGCCTAAATCCATATGTATGCAGGGAACAGGTGAATTTTTAGGCATGGTAGCATAAGCCTATATATTGCAAAATAAGCATAATGCCTGGATTAGTCTACGACTGAAAGTTGGCGCAACAAGTACTTAAACCATGGCGTTAAACAATTTAAAATTATTTGAACTGTTTAGAAGGTCAACAACAACAAAGTTTTTCACGGAAGCTGCTTTAGAAGAACTTGATAGCTTATACGGAAATATTGAGACAAGCGAAATTATAAAAAATAATTTTTATCTGATATATGCAAATATTAAGGCAAAATGGGTGAAATCTAATCGAACCATTCAGAACTTCAACTCCAAATACGAAGACTGGCTTAATGAAGACACCATCCTGTATATATTGGCAGTAGATAAACCCACCACATCAACCAGAGGAGCAATAGGAAGGCCAAAAAAAAGTATTGAGGAGTGTTCAATTTTCACAAGAAAGAGGAAACTTGCTGATGCCAGCAATGACTTGACCACGAAGCATTTATCGGACGCGCTGTCTATTAAATATACAAAAGATAGTGAAAGAGTTAGGTCGCAGATTACAAAATCTGTTGCTGACGCAATCCCACTGCGACTAAAAAGGAGCAAGCATATTACGCAAGCCAAAATAAATTCACGACCACTGCATACGGAGTTTACGGAAGTCTCTGTGAAAGCCAATCTGCAGGATCTCATGGGCCATACAGCAAAACGGTTGTTGGAGAGTCTTCCTGAAAATGAGGTGAAAATTCTTCCTGAGAAACTGACATTGATCAGCAAATGGGGCTGCGATGGATCATCCGGACAAAGCGTTTATAAGCAAAGGATATCTTCCGATGACGCTACAATATCGGACGGAAATATGTTTATGGCATCTGTTGTTCCTTTGCGGCTAAAATCTGATGTTACCCTACACTGGAAAAATCCACGTCCGTCATCAGTGAATTATTGCCGACCAATAATATTTCAGTTTGCAAGGGAATCGGCAGAACTCATAAGGACCACGGTAAAGGACATTGAAGAACAAATAAGCAAGATTAAGCCTACAAAGCTGCAAATTGGAGAAGGAAAATATATTGAATGCAACTACGAGTTCCACCTGACCATGGTTGACGGAAAAGTCATAAACGAACTGACAGGAGCAACCTCAACATTGTCATGCCCGATTTGCAAAAAGAGTCAGAAGAACTTTGGTAATTTAAACGATTCTACAAACGAGGAGAATTACGAATATGGAATGTCACCATTGCACGCAAGGATAAGGTGTATGGAGTTCTTGCTAAAACTGGCGTATACCCTACCACAAGAGGAGGAAAACTTCGATGAAAATACATCAATAAAGGATAAGGAAAAGATCAGAAAGAAGCAAATACAGGATGCTTTTTTTAAACAAGTTGGACTAAAAGTAGACTGTCCCAAGCACGGATACGGTAACTCAAACGATGGAAACACTTCTAGGAGATTTTTTGAAAATGATGAGGCAGTAACTAGAATCACTGGAATTGACAATCAAATCGTGAAAAGATTGGGAACGATCTTGAATGTTTTAAACTGTAAAAAAAATTGTCAATTCTACAAAATATGGAGAATATGCATCGAAAACTGCATCTCTTTTAGCAGAAATGTGTCCACAGAAGAAGTTGACCCCGACCGTCCATAAAATATTGGCGCATGGCAAAGATATAATTGAGTACCAGTCTTTGCCAATTGGAGAGCTTTCTGAAGAAGCACAGGAGTCTCTTAACAAATTTTATAAAAAAATATAGATACAGAACACATTCAAAGCATCAAGGGTAAGGCAAAATGAGGACCTCTTCAACATGTTGGCAGCGTCTTCCGATCCACTTATTTCTTCCCTGCGGCATGTGAAGTCACGAATAGAGTTAGAAAATAATTATAGTTTAGAAATGATTAGTCTTTTAGATATACCTTCTCTTACGAATTGTGATGAATATTTTACAGAAAATTGAAAAAATAAATTTAAAAAAGAAGTAATTTTTTTTTTTTTAATTTGTTGGGTAATAATTTAAAACATAAAACCCTAAAGAAAAAAAATAAAAACAATCTAAAAATGTAAAAATAATTTTTTTTAGTTACCATAAAATTGATTTTTCTACAATTTTAACTTTGATAACCCATAAGTAGGCCCCTACAAAGCTTAGCACCCTTTCCAAACGCTCGTTTCATAGGCTGAACAGTTATCTATCATATGCTGTTTAAACTGTTCAATTATGTAATTCGGTTCAAAAGATATGATTTTTGCAACGAAAAAACTCAAATGGCGCCACTCTGCGCCGTTTTAGCATTTTAGTTGCTAGATTTAGAAACTTTTTTTGTCGTTCAGCATCCAAAATTTATGAAATGATGCTAGATGCTAACTTTTATTAATAAAAAGTTGCTTTTAGCATCTTTTTTTTTATCTTTTTCATTATTTTTGAATATACAATTTTAATGGTATTTATATGTTTTAATTTCTTAAAGTGTAATACTGTATTGGCGAAAGTCCATTTAAAGAGTTATCAATATTTGTATTGTCTTTATTAGTTTTATCTTTCTCAAAATCCGAAGTTGAATGTTTATTTAGTTTAATGGCTTTAGTTAAAAGCAAACTTTGAACAGAATAAAATCCGAGTTGTTATGTTCTGTATGTATGTATAAAAGAAGGTTTGAAATTGAAAAATGGGTGCTGTTACACTTACAATATACCGAGCGATGAAAAAAGTCGATCGTCAGAAAAATATCAGAGCCAAGAAGAAATTGAAGATGAAGACATCACAGAAATATTGGATTCCATAAACCAATTATTGTAATATAACACTGTGGAACAAATTCAGGTTAGCAAAAGTTAAGTCGATTTTGAGTGAGTTCGAAATTTTTTTTTTATCGACCTTCGAACTTTGCAGTCAAATGCCGATTTTCAGCATATTGTTTTTTGGCTATATTATATTTTTTCAATCTGTAAAAGCCAAATTATTGCCAGAGACCTGTGTAACAATTAAAATTTTTAAAAAAATTGATTTAGAAAATTTTTGTGGTGCTTATGAAGCAAAATGTTGGAAAAATTATTTTTTTTCATGCTTTTTGAAAATATTTTCCAAAAAACTAAGTCTCTTTTGCTTTCTGTTTGATCTATAATATGCTTCTCAGTTTCTTCAATAAATTTCATTTGAAAAGAAAATGGTCTTAGTCGATAATTTGCGTTAAAAATCCCAAAACCATTAAATAAATAGCGATTTAGGTAGAAGTAATTAAAAAGGGAAGTTCCAAGAATTAGGAATTAATAAAACAACTTTTTTGTTTTCAACCACCGCACAGGTAGCGATTTTTTTTTATTTCGTACAAGCGAACTAATTTCAAAAATGAAAACTCAGTTAAGACTCGAAACTCAGCCGAAACTGATGTCTTTTAATTTTCGCTCGGTCGTGATAAAATTCGCTATTAATTTTTTTGAAACGTATTTCATTTTGTGAGTGATTTAAGTTAAGTGCATCGGTTTCATAAAAATAACAAAAAAAAAACATTGTATAATATTTATTGTATTAAAAATGTCGGAACCGAAATGTAAAATGGAACATTTTTGTAATGTTTGTGGACGAAGCCTATAAACAATTTTTCTCGCAAAAGTTTATCACTGACGTAAACTATGCCCCTAAAAAAGTTTGCTTTAATTTCTATTCAATTCTTATGCAATGAAAAAGTGAAAAGAAGAAGGCTATGCCTCTTGGTATACCAATGATGTGGTTAGACAACAGCCCGCATCAAGAAGAAAATTGCTGTGGATGTATCAACTACCATAAAACTTTGAATAGAAGTAAAGCAAAGAATAAAACTTATGTAGCAGTGCCAAGTGTCCAATTACTATTACCGCACTCAGAATTCGTTCCAGTACCAACATACCGAAGTATTGACCTTCAAACAGATATCAGTACCAAAACCGCCGCTGATACATCCATGGATTTCTTCTCAGAATACGACCCTGATGAAGGTACATCCTATGAAACATCAAAGGACCCAATCCTTGTCACACAAAACCAATTGGATGGAATTTTTGCATTTGAATTTTGAATTTGGCTTCATTTTTGACAGGAAATAATTTGCTGGCGAAATGTACCAAAGTAACCGCATATCGAAAACGCAAAAAGAAGTTAGAAAAGTTCTTCAATGTAAATGATGCAAAAAATTTCGCTTATTGCAAAGGTATTGAAAAGTTAATGGAGACGATAGGGCTAACCTATAAAAAAGATGATTGGCGTTTATTCATCGATAGTTCACTAATCAGCTTAAAAGTTGTGCTTTTGCACAAGACAAATAGAATGTTCCGATTGCGTATAGCACTGACACTAGTGAAAATTTCGATAATTTGGAACACATTCTGGAAGTACTCAAATATAACGAATACCAGTGGCGCATTTGCTGCGACCTCAAAATAGTTTCATTGATTACAGGCTTAACAGCATCTGGCCATCCAAAATATCCGTGTTTTTTGTGCGATTGGGATTCGCGATACGGAGAAGGTATTAAAGGAAGAAACCAGTACAAACAGCATAACTGGAATAGTCGCATTGGACGGAAATGGCCTAAAGACAATGGGCTACACGAAAGTCTTCTTCCTGAAATGAAAATTTTGTTGCCGTTACTCCACATTAAACTTGGCATTGCTAAAAGTTTTTTGAAATGTATCGCAAAAAGACCAGCAGTATTCAACTGCTTAAAAGACATTTTCCCAAGACTAAGTAACTCCAAAATTCAGGAAGGGGTTGTTAATGGTCCCGACATACGGAAACTAATGAAACGTCAAGATTTTGACCAAGTTCTGACAGACCGAGAATTAAAGGCATGTCTCGCATTGAAAGCAGTCATTAAAGGACATTTGGGTAAAGAACGTAAAGACAATTACAGGCAATCTGTTGCAAACATGTTGGCAGCTTTCGATGAAATTGGGGTTAATATGTCGTACAAAATTCATCTCTTGCATCAGCATCTTGATCAACTCGCTCAACAGTTGCCAACTGAATCTGATGAGCAAGGCGAACGTTATCACCAAACTGCGCTTCCATTTGAAATAAGGTAACTATAGAGTGTGCATATTTTGAATTCCTAGATTTTTCTAATATCTTTGTCAGAGTGCACAATTTAAACATGTTAACGATTGAAAACTATTTTCGTTTCAGGTACAGAGGAAAGAAATCTCCAAATGCAATACTTTCTGAAATTTTTTGGTGGTATAAAAACACCTTTGAAGAAGAGGAAGACGAGGAAAAAGAGGAAGAAGGGGAAGACAAAGATGAAATTCCAGAATATCTGTTGGACGAAATTATCGACCTTTCTGATGATGATGACGATGACCAAGAGAGCAGTGATGTTGATCCACAGCCGCCTGCTAAACGGCAACTGGCCAAATCATTAATTTAATTTATTTAATTTTTTTACTTAAAACTTTTCATAACTAACATTTCAAAAATAAATTTTATAATTTCTTTTTCAATGTTTCTTCAAAACCAACACTGAGCAAAATTGGTACATAAAAAATGAGAAGTAAATTAATATTAAGCTGGAAAACGCAAGTTTTGTATTATGATTGTTTTCTTTTCAAATGAAATTTATTGAAGAAACTGAGATGCATATTATAGATCAAACAGAAAACAAAAAAGACTTAGTTTTGTGGCAAATACTTTCAAAAAGCATGAAAAAAAATAATTTTTCCAACATTTTGCTTCATAAGTACCATAAAAATTTTCGAAATCAATTTTTTTAAAAATTTTAATTGTTGCACAGGTCTCTAGCATTAATTTGGCTTTTACAGATTGAAAAAATATCATTTAGTCGACGAGTTATAGCCAAAAAACCATATAAACAATATGCTGAAAATCGGCATTTGACTGCAAAGTTGGAAGGTCGATTAAAAAAAAAATTCGAACTAATATAAACAAACGCCGCGATACGGGTCTTCTAATTTAGCCTCTATTTTCACCCCTCACTCTCAGAATCGACCTAACTTTTGCTAACCTGAATTTGTTCCACAGTGTAATCGTATCTTTTGATAACGTTAATTCTGTTATATTTGAAATTAAAGAAAATCCCTCTAAAATAAAGAATATTAAATCAAAAATTAAAAAAAACTCAATTTGATGTTAAAAAAATTACAGATGAAATCCAAAATAATTTTGATTAAAATTTAAAAAATATAAATCGAAACTTATGTCTTATATTAATTTTTCGATTTAAAAACCAAAGAATTTATTAATAAGTATTTAATTTTTCAATATAAAAGTAATGGAATTTGGAAAAAAAAATTTTTTTTTTTTTTGGCTCCAGTACGTTTTAGCAGCTTTTTTTTGCAATTTAACATCTTTGCAATTTCAAATTATGGCAACACTGACTCCATCACACCACGTTAACAAACTACCGATTAACGTAACCGAACTAGCGATATTACAGAGGTCTGCCGATTAACGTAACCGAGCTAGCGTACGGTTTTAGACCATGCTGAACATTATTATTTGTATAAATAGATTAAGGAAATACAAATTTTTATAACGACATTTAGAGCCGATGGCCTTAGCAGCTAGTGCTTACTTAATATAATTTTGTAATAATGTATTATTACATAGTTATTAAATATATAAATAAATATAATGATATTTGAATAGAAGGAAATAAAGAATATTACGTAAACGGACTACCGATATTACCGAGATCAGCCGATTAACCCAACTACCGATGGTGCCAAATTACCGAACTGCTGAGTAATCGATCGTCAAGAAGAAGACGGAAAGGATCCGTTTGTGTCATTATTTGATATATACATCTATATATTAATACGTGAAGGTAAATTTTTAGTTCCCTTTTTAAGCAATATGCGGGCACGGAGGAGTGTGAAAATCGGCACAGTTATAGTTCATATGGAGGAGAAGCTGAGAATGATAAAATTTATGTTTAATCTGTCTTAAAAATATATTAACCCTCATCGGTACCTCGAGAAATACATCTAATCAGTCCCATTGTATGCGCGCGCATATATTTTTAATTGTAAAAAAGCTAAAAAAAATTAACAACCATTTATGTTTTGTGATTATTTTATATTTATTATATTGTTTACTATCATATTAATACATTTGAACTTCATAAAGGTAGATTTAGAATGAAATTAAAATTAGAATATTACATATATTAGAAAAAAATTTAATTTTTAACTTTTGTCAATTAATTGTACATTTTTCGCATAAATTGAAATTATGTTCATCACAAATGAAATTATTATTTGTATATGTGCAGATGTAGCATCGGCCTCGTTTTGATGTACTTGGTAAATGGCGAATCTCCCGAATCCTTTGAATAACACTGGAAGTATCATTACTTTGAGGTTGTTTTTTACGTTTAGTAATCTGTTTTTCAACGAGATTCAATTCAACGTCCTCAATAAAAAGTCGACGACGAATATTATGGTTCGTTTTAGAATTTTTCCAATTCGGGAACAATGCAATGAACGTCACGAATGCATTCAACGCACTAACATCAAGCATGTTACAAAATATTGCCATTGGCCACCGATTGGCTTTTCGTTTGCATGTGTACCTAGCCACCATTTGATCCATAGTATCAACTCAAATCTTGGTTTTGTTGTAGTCTTCAATGATGTTAGTTTTCTTCTGTTCACTATTCTCATTTATGCTGACAACATTGTGGTATGTACTGAGCAATGTCACAAATCGGTACCGGCGAGGAACATATGACAACATAACTGCTTGCAATTTATGTTCATATACAACTTCTGTATGATAAATTGGCTTTTGACGCATGTCGAGTAGAACTGAAGGAATTTCAGTCCTATTTTTCCTTATTGTTCCCAAAATAGTCATGCGATTCTTATGCAAATCTTCTGCCAATACATACGAAGTGAAAAAGTTGTCACACGTTACATTTCTGCCAGAAAGTCATTCCACCAAATCCAAAACAACACGCCGTCAAAGATTGCGTTCAGGAGTGGTATTACGATTCCGACCAACATAAATTTGTGTGTTGTATGCATACCAGCATTTTGAGTCGCATAGCACCCAAATTTTGATGCCATATTTCGCCGGCTTGGATGGAATATACAGACGAAACGGACATCGCCCACGATACGGAACTAACTGTTCATCTACGGTAATGTTTTTTCCTGGTGTTTATAAAGCTGTAAAATTATGATTCCATTTATCGTATACATTTCGAATTGGCCGACCAGTTTTTTCATTTCACAGTTTAGTGACACATTCACCGTATGACCGATACAGACCAGAAAGCAGCAACAATCCAAAGTATGCGTGCAGAGTGTCCAAATCAATGTTTTCCCATTCGTCTTTGTACTTCCGCAAACCATATAAATTCGTCATGTTCAAAATAATATTCTTAACCGGTCCAAGGAACATGTGAAATGCAGACGAAACATCAACATCAGACGAAACATCAATTAGCAGCTGCTAATGCTTTTGGACCTGAATTATAACAAAAATGAAACATATAATGAACATGAACCCATAACAAGGAGGGTAGGTTTTTACCTGAAGTGAAATTTCGAAATGAATTTCTTCGATTTATTTCAAATGGTTGCGATGAATATTCAATTTTCTTATTTTTTGAAAAATATTTATTTTCAGGATTTGCTGCATTTTCTTCTGCTAAATTTTGCTCAAGTGGCTCAATGTCGTCTTCATCCGAATGCACGCTAACTTCACTTTCATTACCCTCGTCTGATGATGCAAAATCATCGTCACTATTGCACGGAAATTCGCCCGCTTCGCTTTCCACATCAAAATCCATTTCAAGTTCATCTCGCAGCCTTCTTTCACGTAAAACTCTATCCATATTTTATCAAATACTTCGAAACACAACCAAAATTCAAATAAATGCGCCAACAAACTTCACTTATGTGTATTCGAGAACAAACTGAATTTCATAAAACGATAAAATAAGAGCGCGCACATACAGAGGGACCGATTCGTAACTATAACTGCACAGGCAAATACACTAAGGGTACAAATTCAAAAACAGGTTTTTTTGGTTGTTCAAGCAAAATAATTCTACTTTGCAAAATATAGGGTCATTCCGTTACGCCCTGTTAATGCGAATGATTTAAGTTATATATCAGACGCTCTGTGTCGAATTGTGAATTGCTAAAATTGATTAACATACCTTTAGGTTCATTTAAATATTCATAAATTTATTTTTATTTATAAAGAGTTTTAATAAAAACTTTGTTTTTATAGGTTATATATATATATGTATATATATATATATAGATTAATCTAATAATAAAAACTTTGTTTTTATAGGTTATATATATATATGTATATCTATATATATAAAATTCATTTTCTGTTTGTTTGTTTGTTTGTTTATTTGTTTGTTTGTTTGTTTGTTTGATCGTTATACAAATTTTTATTTTTCAACGGATTTTCCTGAAATTTTGCACACACGATCTCTATACCCCAGGAATGGTCGCCATATACTTTTTACCGGCCACGCCTACTTTTACGCCCACTTTTTGTGTAAAATTCATTTTCTGTTTCATTCATATTTGTTCACTATTCAAATTTTTATTTGTTAACAGATTTGTCTGAAATTTGGTACACACGATCCCTGTACTCCAGCTAAGGTCATCATATACCTTTTATCGATCACGCCTACTTTAACGCCCACTTTTTGTATACAATTCATTTTGTTTTTTTGGTATGTTTGTTCGCTATACAAATTTTTATTTTTCAACCGATTTCTCTGAAATTTGGTTCACACGATCTCTCTGCTCCAGGGAAGGTCGACATATTCTTCGTACCGGTCACGCCTACTGTTACGCCCACTTTTTGTATACAATTCATATTCTGTTTTTTGGCACATTTGTTCGCTACACAATTTTTTTTTAAACCGATTTCTCTGAAATTTGCTATGCACGATCTATGTACTCCAGAGAGGTCGCCATATGATTCTTGCCGGCCACACCTACTTCTACGCCCACTATTTATACAAAATTAATTTTCTGTTTTTTGGTATATTTGTTCACTATGGAAATTTTTATTTTTCAAGGGATGTCTAAAATTTGGTCACACGATCTCTATACTACAGGGAAGGTCACCATATGCTGTTTACAGGCCACGCCTACTTTGCGCCAACTTCTATGTATATAAAACTTATTTTTTTCCTTTTATTTGTTTCTTTATTTGATTGCTATACAAACTTTTAGTTTTCAATGGCTTTCTCCGAAATTTAGTACATATTCCAGGGAGGGTCGCCATATGAATTTTACCGACCACGCCTACTTTTACGCCCAATTTTCATATAAAATTCATATTTTGTTGTGTGGTATATTTCTTCCCTATACAAATTTGTACTTTTCAACGGATTTCTCTGAAATTTGGTTTACACGGAAATAACTACACGGTGAACAAATTCCCCAAACTTAAAAAAAAGGTGCATAAAAGAAATGAACAAATTCCCCATTTTTTTTTTAATCGAAAGAAAAAATGAACTGACTCCCCAAATTCATTCTTAAATTTTTACATATTTCTATTTAATGAATTTTGTTAAATATTTATTTTAGTAAACATTTGCGTACTGCTCTCAATATATGTCCTACAATAAATGCATTTAAAATGAGTATTCTTTTCAATAGCATTATTTTGTTGCGCGGAAGCTACGCGCACGGGGAATACAGCTTAGCTAGAATATCGGAATGATCTGAAAAGTATATTTTGACAATTAAAACAAGTTGGCAACAGCTGCGCGGCAGCACAGGTGTGGTTGCCAAACGCGCGGAAGTGGCGCGAGGCGCGCGACCGCGGACTCGGCCGCGACGGATGCGGACGCGACGCGCTCTCGGAACAGAGCTCAGCTAAAATATCGCAATGCTCTAAAAAATATGTTTTAGGAATTAAAATAAGTTAACGAGAACTAAGCGGAGGCACGGGTAGTAGCTCGCGGAACACAGCTCAGCAAAAATATCGCAATTATCTGAAAAATATATATATAAAATAATATATATATCTGAAAAATATATTTCACACAGCTTAGTGAAATGTCATATGATAAATTTTATCTACGTATGTGAAATAATTACCTGTTGATAAAAATAGGCCACACATATACTATAAGCAGTTGCTTAAAGAAACCTTGCGACACAATATTAAACGTCGCATTAGTTTTTCATTTCTGAAACTTGAATTTGACGTCTCTGCTCAATGATGATCACTTATTGAATGAAGTAATTCAATTTTAAAAGTTTTGAATCCTTTAATTTACGAACCATTCCGTTATATTTGATGTTTATAAATAAACTGAAAAAAAAAAACTTAAAGCGGTTTCGCAGCTTATTTTTGAAGCATTTTTGCTACAACATCTTATAAAAAACTTCTAAATTAAAAAATCAAAAAATTTTTAATTGAAATAAAAAATGAATTTACTGCCCATACAAATTTTTGGGGAGAAAGTTCATTTTATTGGGGAATTTGTTAATTGGGGACTAAGTACTCAGCGCCTGGTAAGCATAGTGAACCATTTTTCAAGTCAAAGGCTTTTTTATCCCGGGCAAGACCGGGTAAAAACAGCTAGTATATATATATATATATATAGATTAATCTAATAATAAAAACATTGTTTTTATAGGTTATATATATGTATGTATATATATATATATATATATATATATATATATATATATATATATATATATATAGATTATAGGTTATATATAGGTATGTATATATATATATAGATTAAAATAATCTAACCTATAAAAACAACGTTTTTATTAAAACTCTTTCTTTCCTTATGGATAAAATTTTGAAGTCTGAATGTGCGTGGCTGTGTGTGACTATCTTAAAATTAATCTTTGGCCAAAATAAGTCTATGGATAAAGTTTCAGATCGATCAGATGAGGCAAAGTGAGGTTTAAATGACTCCGTGACTATGCGTGACTGTGCGTGACCATGTCAAAGTTAATCTTTTTTCACGACAAGTATATCGACCAAGTTTCAGATCGATCGGATAAGGGTAAATGGGTTTTAAAGGATTCCGTGACTGTGCGTGACCATGCGTGACTGTGCGTGGCTATGTCAAAGTTAATCATTTTCCACAGCAAGTATATCGACCAAGTTTCAGATTGATTGGAAGGGGAAATGGGTTTTAAATCTCTCCGTGACTGTGCGTGACCATGCGAGACTCAATGCGTGACTGTACATGACTGTTTAAAATTAATATTTGGTCACAACAAGTCAATGGACCAAGTTTCAGATTGATCGGATGAGGGGAAGTGAGGTTTTAATCTCTCCGTGACTGTGCGTCACTACGCGTGACTGTGCACGACTAGTCAAAGTTAATCTTTTTTTCAGAGCAAGTGTATGGACCAAGTTTCAGATCGATCGGATAAGGGCAAATGACATTTAGATCACTCCGTGACTGTGCGTGACTACCCCAAAATTAATCTATAGTCACAACAAGACTATGGGCCAAGTTCCAGATCAATTGAATAAGGGGGAATGGGGTTGCCCCACGACAGACAGACAGAGAGTATGAGTTAAAGGAAAGAGTTTAAAAACATTGGAAGACAAAAATTTAATGAAAAAATAATATTTTTTAGAATAAATAAATAAATCAGCCCCGACAAAATGGTTTGAGGGTCTTGGAGCAGACACTGAACACGACAGGCTAACACTCATTACAGATTGTCCGGATTAGTTTAATAACTGTGGGCATTGCTCGATTAAAAATGATGACCAACATCTTAAAATCCTTCTACTTTATTTACAAAAGTTCTGCCAATAATCATCATCAGAGGGTTAATTTCAGCATTTCTGTTGTTTGATAGCTAAACTACATGGCCATATGAATATTTTTTTTTTTTTTTTTTTTTGTTTATTTTCTATTATTTACATTCAAACATTCATCATACGCCATGATGTTTAATTATATCGTTACTTTACTAACATTGAATTTTTCGTTTATTCTCATTACAATATGTACTCCCAATTTGTGTTTGGTGTATGTAAAAGTGTAGTATATTATGTATTATTTGTTGTATGGTATTAAGTTTTTTTTTTTTTGTAAACTTGTTGTTGTTTTTTGTTTGTTTTGTTTTATTTTTACAATGAGAATTGAACTTAACAATGCCAAAGCTAACAAACAATTGTAGAGAAAACTAATGCTGCTATTGCTGCTGCTGCTGCTGTTGATATTGCACATGGTTTTTCAGTTTTGGTAAAAACTTAAATTTTATACAATTTTATAAAATTTCTTTTAGTATTTATTTAATTCAGAAACGAGCTCTCGAGTATAATAACGATATTCATATATATGGGCGTTTCATGTCAAGTGATCCAACTTTTGAAACCGATATCTTCCGATCGGGATGAAATTTGCACCAAGGTTAGTCCTATTGGATAGTAGTTCAGACATTGTTTTTCAACAAGAGCGGGCCAGAACTCTCTGAGTTAGAGGGGGTCAAAATTTTACATTTTGGCCAAACAGATGTTTTTTCTGATCCATGTAACTTTTTTCCTGTTTTTCTTAGCAAAATTTCAATCTTTTAGAAAAAAATTTTTAAAAAATATAACAAAATTTTTTTGACTTTTTTTTGCAAAATCCAAAATTTTTTTACTTTTTTTCAAAAAATACGCTTTTTTGCTCAAAAGAAAGCTCAGGTTGTTTCCTTTAAGAGCTTTTTGGTCGCTTAGTGGGATGCGAGTGGTACATCTATAAAAAAAATGTTTTGTAACTCAAGACAACGGTTTTTCAATTTTTAGCATATGCACTAATTTGGATTTTTTTTCCTATTAGTCTCTTAGTGTTTGTAAAACCTTAAAAATAAAACGTATACTGAGAAACTAGACAAATTAGCCTTTCCGACGCTATGTAACATACCTTCGATACTGTAATACCCACAATATGTTAACCTCAGGAAAAAAAATCACTTTTTTTCTATAGAAATGTTGAAAAATTATTTTTTTTATTTATTTGTAATAATAATTAAATTAATATATAATAATAATAATAATAAAAAAATAAATAATTTTAATAAAATTTAATCTTAATCACATTAAATCCATTTATAACATAACTTTTTTTTTAATTAGTTTATTGTAGCTGATGAAGTATTTAAGTTTTGTAAATTTTTAAATATCCACTCTTTCATCCAGCTTATTTGATTTGCGGAAAATTTTCCGAAAACAATTTCCCGAAATTACAATTTCCCGAACACAATTCCCCGAAATTACAATTTCCCGAACACAATTTCCCGAAAATACAACTTCCCGAAATACAATTTCCCGAACACAATTTCCCGAAACTACAATTTCCCGAAATTACTATTTCTTCAAATAGCTTGGTGATGGCATTTCCGAAACAATACCATCAGAAATTCCGGCCGAAGCGCAAGCAATCAGTTCATGACCACTTGATTTAGTGGTCCGGGCAAGATCTTTCAGCTCATTAACGACTTTTTCTTTAGCAGTGAGCGTTATCCGTCGGGAGGTCTGAATACCGAAGTGTTCAAAGTCACAATGAAAAATAAGCGTATGACACTCCAATAAATAGGTCCGTATGACGAGGGAGCGTGGAAGAGCAAGGGCGCGGTGCGGGGTGGGGGAATTGTTTTTTCGAGAAGTCGTATACTCGGGAAATTGTTTTTTCGAGAAATCGTATGCAGCAAGTTTTTTTTATGGGGGAAATCAAGAATATATGGGAAGTTGTAAACTAAAAATAGGGAAATTGTAGTTTCGGGAAATTGTTTTCGGGAAATTGTTTTCGGGAAATTGTAATTTCGGGAAATTGTAATTTCGGGAAATTGTAATTTCGGAAAATTGTTTTCGGAAAATTGTAATTTCGGGAAATTGTTTTCGGGGAATTGTTTTTCGGGGAATTGTTTTTTCGGGCAATGGTTTTCGGGAAATTGTATTTGGGAAATTGTTTTCGGGAAATTGTTTTCGGGAAATTTTCCGCAGAGGAGCTTATTTATCGCCTTTCTTTGCTGCTTTTTTGCCAATCTTTTCTTGGCGTTACTAGGATCAGCTGTTGATTTCGCTGCTGGTTTCTGTTTTGGCTTTGGAAAGAAATCGTATTGAATGGAGGCAGAAAACATGGATCTTCCATCAACAAGCAGTATAAAAGCATGGTATTGAGCGGTGCCATCGATTGATAGCGCAGCATCGAATCTGCTCTTCAGTGTTTTCAATGTTTTCTCATGATTCTCTTTGCCACTAAAAACTATTTTAATTTCTTTACAATAATTCTTTGCCCAATGGAATAAAGCAGTCGCCTATAACATGCGATATTGATGAGAGCATTTATTTTCAGGTTTGCTCCGATATTATCACATGTTCCTTTACCATGAGCAGTAGGATGAAAATACCACTCAGCTGGCATCTTTTTTATGAGCTATAAGATTTGCGTAGCTACTTTTGTTTTTACTACGTCCGAAACGTAGCATACCTTCTCTACTGTAAATTTAGATTTTAGATATTTTAGTATTATCTTCTGGTACCCATAAACTGCAACAGTATCATGTTTTAAATGGTGGGATATGATTGCCACACTTTTGTGTTCCACTTTTTCATCTTTCCTGTAGTAAATAACTACTGTGAATATAGTTCCTTGGTCGTTATTTAAGTGGAAAGCTTGTATGGCATCATGAAGAACATATTTATAGTTTTCTGTGAAATCATATGAAATAACGAATTCACCAGACTTCAAATGTATCTTCAAATCCTTGAAGAATGACCATTGCTCTTTGACTAAAAAGTCATGGGTTCTCAAGTTTAGCAATCCTGTACACATTTCTTCCACAAAATCATCCACATTTAAAATTATTGTTTTCAATGTACATCTGTCAGTCTGAATCCAAGATTCAAATTTGACCTCTTCTATAAGTGATTAAGTTCTCTTTAATGAATGTGGTTTCTGGACAATTTGAACATTCTCCTAAGTGTCAAGAAGTTGTTGCATTAGGACACATAGTCAATTTAACACTATTGCAATTGACGATGTTTGACAAATTTTTCAGGCCAATTTGGTGGCAGTTTACAATTCGCTGACCGTGGACGGGTAATTATATCCATATAGAGGCCGCACACTGTTTACACAGCATATTCCATCTAAGACAATCAAGTACGAAATAAAGGTATGGTGGCTGTGCGATTCGAAATCATTTGATCCCTTTAAGGAATTAATTTACTCTGGGAAGTTGCTGGGCAAGAGCATCAATTTGCGGAAAGATATGTAAATATAGGCCGCACAATTTACGCTGACAATTTTTTCTCCACGTTGGATACGACAGAAAACTGCATTTGTTGCAAAAGTACGCTCAAATAAAACATTTGTACGTTACGTGAGTTCCTGAAAAGTTCTGCGCGTCCAGTTTGCAGCTTATTTTTTGGCTTCTTTGAAGTCGATGTATGACTGTGCTCATATGATCCAAAGGAGAGTAAAGCATTAGTTTTTCTGTCTACAATGCACTATAATTGCGACGTAGATAGAGCTGAAAAAAGGAAGCCCATGGTTATTCTTTATTTCAATGCAAATAAATCCGCTTAGCACATATTCCTGTAAACGATCCACAAGCCGCTGACCACTTGCAATGTTCTACAATATCGCAAATATTGCTGCGTTAATGGCATTTATCAAATATAATAAAATTAAGCCAGCAAAAAAAACCGTTAAGCAACGTTCATTTTTGCAATTGCTCACGACATAATTAGCACTGCCTAATATTGATGAACGAGCCACCAATGAACGTATAAATTGTATCTCAGGATTCGAAGCGCTATGGAAGCACTCAATGTTTAGGTAAATATTTTTTGTTCTTCTAGGAAGTAGAAGGGCCGACAGCAGGAGCTGTACCTTCTTTTGTGCATCGATCGAACCGGCCGTCATGCCAGTTATGTTGTGTGAAGTACGGACGCCAGCGTATAAGAAGAGCGTATTGCTTTAGTTGCAACTGAGCATTTAACATTGCTGCATCATTGCAATACTCACCCTGGAAAATCACAGCACTCGAATTGGAAAATCACAACAGTGATTTTTTTTCATTTCTTCATGCATTTTAATATTAAGTAAAACCGACATTGTCAAATGACAATATTATTATTAATAGTGCTATTCCAACAAATATTCCCAGATAATTTAGAGTGATTGCGTCTAATAAAACTATTTTTGCTGTTCGAGTCACAGCTGAGACAACAGATGAAGATGAATCATTTTATATAAAATCACGCCTTTCTATTGATATCGATAGAAATGTTTCTAAATTTAAATACACTGAAAAACGAAGTAAAGCATCATTTAAAATTATCCTTGGTGAAGAAGTATTTGCTAGGGTTGTAAATCCTGATTTTTGGCCACCGAAAGCTATAATTCACGAGTATATTTACAAAGATAATGCTTCCTCTAATGCCATTAAATTACCTCCTCGTATGGTTCATTTATCAAAAAAAAAACTAAATTTCTTAACATTGCTTACATTTTTTTATAGTGTATCAGAATGTTAGGGACTTTAGTTACCATATTACTGTGTTTACTGAAACCTGGTTTAACAAAAATTTTATTAACTCTGAAATTTTTGTAATAATTACCATATATACAAATGTTTTCGTGTTGATCTTAATTTTCCTTCTGAACAAATCAGTAACTCTTAGGAAAACTGAGAATAGGGGATATTAGAAGTATAAATGCAAAAAATATTCAAAATTCAAAAATAACGATTGTTTGTTTAGACAGAGTTGTATTTTCTGAAATTAATACAAAGTAAAGCTGTATGGTATGAAAACTGATTCTAACCACACTGCTCGTAGGCCTGACTTTAGGTGAGTGTGTTAAAGTGCTGACCAAAAAGTGCAAGTACGAGTGTATGTGAATGTTCATGGTTCAAACCTCACGGCCGCCCTAAGTAGAAAAATTTCATATAGAAAAAATCTATTCAATTAAAACGTAACAATTATCACAATGTTCAATAAATCGCTGATGAAGGCTGAAATGCCAGAAACCGGTCCGATTAAGAATACAGTGTAATTATGAATTTTTGATATATGTGCTTTCTTCTTCTTCTTTACCACGCACCATTGAAATCATAAACTCTTCTACAACTGATAACGAATTTGTTGCAATAAAAATAATATTAAGAAACAAATCATTATTCATCCCATGTTCGTATATCCGTCCTGGTTCTAGCAATGATATTTACATTAAACATATCTCCGTTATGAAAAAATAATTCTTGAATTCTAAAACATCTGATTTAGTAATCTTTTTTTGGAGATTTCAATTTAACATCGATTTCGTGGACTAATTCTTATAACACCAATTATTTGGTTCCTATTTTTATGAAAGGCTGTGTAAATGAATTCATCGAATCTCTTCCAATTGAATTAAATTCTCGATGCATGATTAATTTAACTAAAGCGCATGACCAGATGTAGGTTCAAACCTCACGGCCTCCCTACGTAGAAAAATTTCATATAGAAACAATATATTCAAATAAAACATAACAATTATCACAATGTTCAATAAATCGATGATGAAGGCTGAAATGCCAGAAACCGGTCCGATTATGAATACAGTGTAGGTATGAATTTTTGGAAATATATGCTTTCTTCGGCTCTACCACACACCACTGCAAACAAAATCAAAAAATTGCATATTATTTACAGTTTTAATTGCAATATGTCTAAATAGGACGTCAAAATCTAACAAACTATTAAAGATTACCCAACATTTAATGCTCTACTTTATGTTATTAACTGGAATGTTATCCTTTCATCTATTGATTTTAATGAGATGATCGCAAGCTTTTATAATACGTATATATACACGAAACGGTTCCTATAATTTCAACCCATACAAAAATTTCTCTACAAAATTCAAAAATATAAACAATAAAATGTAAAAAAAAATACAAAAAGTCTGGTTCTCCCATTGATTTTAGCAAGTATTTAATTGTTGGATCAGAATACAATATTGAAAAGGAACTCGTAAGAAACATAATTTAAACCGGAATCCCAAATCATTTTACAATTTTTTTAATTCCAAACGCCTATGACGAGAATATTCTAATTCTTTGAAATTTTGATCAATATCAGCTGTTCAAATATGAACACGATTAGATTAGTATACTAGAATGTTACTTCGTAGTTAGAATAATCATAAATAATTCTTTATATTTCTATGGGTATTTTTGTGGAAAAATCCCACAATTAAGTATAGGTAATATAATCTAAAATCACTATATTTCTTGGTTATAGTAAATTCCCAAATTGAAGATAAGTGTTTTAGTAAAGACATCTGGCAAACACATGTTAGACACACTGATAATGTAGCAGTGTGTCATATCCGTCAAGGGGATGAAAATGTGTTTGCAGGTAGCCTAGATTAGTTTTAAGATTTTTGTATATAGTAGTTAAGATTTAAATTTATTAAATAAAGTTAGTATCATACAAATACTCAAAAGAGACGGTAGTTTCTAAATTATTAAGTTGAGTGTCTTACAAACATTCAAAGAATATAGTTTAACTTGATTTAGTTGAGTTCAATTATAGAGTGTCTTACAAACATTCAAAGAATATAGTTTAACTTGATTTAGTTGAGTTCAATTATAGAGTATCTTACAAATATTCAAACGGTTCACGTGTGTTTTTTAAATACGCGTAAACATTTGGTCCTTCGAACCGGATTGAACCAGTGATTTATAAATAATTTACATTTGGTCCTTCGAAAAAAGAAAAACCAGAAAAAATTAAATAAGCGTAATCATGGCTATAACAGTGATTTGGTTAACCTAATTAAAAATAGAAGACAAAAATATCTCTAATCAGAGGAATAAATGTCATAGAAGGCAAACTCGGCCAAAACAGAGTGAAAATTTATTTAAAAAAAAATTATAATAAATAAATATTAGATTGGAAATAAATCAAATATTGAAGACTTAAAATGTCGAAAAAACTGTTTGAGCGCCAATCAATACTGGGACAGGAAGCAGTCAATCTAAGAAACGCATTCAGCCAGGAGAATGTTCGACTTAAGCAACTTCCAGAAAAGGAAAGACGGCTCGCTAAAATTAAGACGGAGTTTATTAAAAATCACGAAAAACTTGTGAAGGCAGGTGAAGAAACGAATGAATATTTCGTTCAAAACTATTTTGGATCCATCACCAAGATTTTTGAGGAAGTCGGAGCGAAAATGGCGAAGCTATATGAGCAGTCAGAGCTTAAAGTGGCTGAAAACGAAGAAGATGACACTCACCCAGAACAATTAAACACATCATCACTACAATTTCAAATAGAAGACAAGGTGGGCACTCCACAATCAACTGAAGGAGATGATGAAGACCTGAATGAAATTATATTTTTTGATCAGGCAAGGTCAATGTACAAGAACTTGATCCAAACACAAGGGCGCCTTGTCGCATTCAACAATGACCAGTTAGATGATGAGTTGAAAATAATTGATGAAGATTATGAAATACTCGAGGAAATCTTCAATCAAGTTAATAAAAAGGCTAAAAAATTTCCTCAGATTTTCCACGAAATGAAAAGTATCAGACAGTTGAAGCGGGAAATTATTAGAAACATCAAATCAAGAAAAAGTCAACTGACCGAAGAGCCTGAAGCTACAAAATCAAGATTAGTTGATGTGAAAACTCCAGTATTCGACGGGACAGTGAGTGAGTGGAATCAATTCCACGATTTATTTATGAGTGTGGTCCACAGTAAAAATATGCCTAATGTGGACAAGCTGTATTATCTCAAACAAAGTGTAAGAGGGGATGCAGCCCATCTGATTCAGCACCTAAAGATAACCAATGACAATTATGTAGCAGCTTGGAAAATACTTAAGCAGCGATGCGATAATCGCCGGTTGATGTTTACAACATTGATAGACAAAATCCTTGATCAACCTCAAGCAACGGTGACACAAAAGGGACCAACCCAACGCACTAGCAATGTCACGCATATTAAAAATTCAAAAAGTATGCTGGAACCGATGGAGGTTGCAGAGGTGACAATGGCTACACATAAAATAAATGTACAAAAAGGCATTGTGTCCAAAAATAAGCCTCAACAGCAACAACAAACCTACCATCAACAAAAGTCATATACTGCTACTAAGCCTGAGATGTACTGGCAAAAGGGTTATAAAATCTATAAAAGTACTTGGATAAATAATACTGATGACGAAGAACATAACAAAGATTATGCTGAAGATGAGATGAAAAGTCAGGTAACAAAACATAGCATACGAAAATCATGGACGACAAAAGAAGACACAACAACAAATTTGCGTTTGGTTGTTGAAGAGTCGGCAAGACCAACAAATGGTAAGAGCAAAAATAATTTAATATACACAAATTCCAGGCTGCAAGAAGCTTCGGAAAATAGTGATATACAATATGATGAAAATTTCCTTAAAGAAAAGGAAGAAACATCATAATCGTCAGTTACAATAAACACCTCTCCATCTTCAAAAACACCAATAGCACCAGTGACAGCATCAACAAATTCTACTGATGATTTACATGCATCACAGCAACAACAAAAGCCTTCAACACAACATCATGATGCCATCGTTGCTTTGCTACAAAATCCAGAACAGTACTTAGCTTTCACAAAAGAATCGAGTACCCCTGAGAAAGTTTTGGAAATCATACGAGATGCTGATGCCTTTATTTCAGGCCCTCCGAAATTACCCTCAGAACATCATGATCAGAATAAAAATGAGGATGCTGCAACGGCGGGTGGTAATACAACAGTGGGTTCGATGCAAAATACAAATATAAAAACAGCCACTATATCCACGGCTCTAAAACAACAACCTATATCAAATTCATCATACATTGATACAAAAGATCCAGCAAATGGTGATTTGCGATATGGTATAAATTACTTTTCCAAAAATGAGTATGATGCATCGGCAAGTGGTAATACTATGAGTTCGATGCAAAATACACACGTAACGGCAGCCACTATCTTTAAGGCTGTAAAACAACAATTACCAGATGAAGAAGATACAGACAAAGATTGTGATGGTCTTGAAAACGCCACTCTTGAAGAACAGTTGAAGGATGTCAAGAATTGTATAAATTCACATTTGCTGTGATGGCTGCCTTAGAGACTCAAGTAAGTGATCTGCAACTAGACGTAAATCGTATAACCCAACTACATGAAAAAGTTCATGCTATGTACTCGGAGAAGGAACAACTGCACGCCGAGTATGAAAGAGCACAACACAATGAATTGCAGAATAAAATAAAAGAAACTATTGATGAGACGGACATTACAGAAATTGCGAAACGCTCTCCAATTGTCGTTACACGCCCGGCAGAATGTTCACAAATGAACAGGTTTAAGCATCAAGTAAGACAGAAGATTATGACGAAGATGAAGATGTTTACGAAAAACGTTACAAGTTTAACGAGAAGCACAAGACAACGTCTTAAGTTCAACCACAAAAAAGTTAGATGGCGAATAACCTTCCACAGCAGAATCAGCAATAGTATCAAGCACCACCACAGCGACAACAACAAAAACAAAATCAACTTCAATATTATAGTATTGGCAGTAGCTAAGGTACACCATGGTTAGAAAATTAAAGCAACAGTATCAATTAAAAAATCATATTCTAATCTGCAATTGCCTAAATGATTGCATCTATTTTTCCGTGCATAATTATAACATGCATTATTATAATAAGTATAATTTGTATTAGTTCAGTATAAATATTACCGTAAAAATAAGACTGTTGTTAAGCTAGATTTTTCTCCTCCTGCGCCTATTCAGGCCTGGCAGAATGTTCAAATATGAACACGATTAGATTAGTATACTAGAATGTTACTTCGTAGTTAGAATAATCATAAATAATTCTTTATATTTCTATGGGTATTTTTGTGGAAAAATCCCACAATTAAGTATAGGTAATATAATCTAAAATCACTATATTTCTTGGTTATAGTAAATTCCCAAATTGAAGATAAGTGTTTTAGTAAAGACATCTGGCAAGCACATGTTAGACACACTGATAATGTAGCAGTGTGTCATATCCGTCAAGGAAATTGTAATTTCGGGAAATTGTTTTCGGGAAATTGTAATTTCGGGAAATTGTTTCCGGGGAATTGTTTTTTCGGGGAATTGTTTTTTCGGGCAATTGTTTTCGGGAAATTGTATTTGGGAAATTGTTTTCGAGAAATTGTTTTCGGGAAATTTTCCGCAGAGGATAAAAATCAATTGCTGTTCGTTTGTCTCGCTAAAACTCGAGAACGGCTGGGCCGATTTAGCTGATTTTGGTTTTGAAATGTTAGTCATAGGGAAGGTTTAAACGGTGAGAATAATTACGAAGAAGATAGTAAAAACAACAATTTCATTTTCCCGTATAAACTGTTGTAACTAGTTTTCTTTCAAAGATTTGACAGTATTGTCGTGTTTGGGCATGACAGCACCAAATCGTGCCATGTGCGATGCATTTAACCATGAGTTACAAGAGAACAACAGTACGCAATTGAATACACAACAAAGGATTGCGTATGATAATTTGATACAAGCTGTAAACAGAGGATCTGGTGAAATTTACTTCCATGACGCTCCCGGGGGGACTGGAAAAACGTTCTAAATTTCATTGCTATTGGCACAGATCAGATCGCAAAATGAAGTAGCTATAGCGTTGGCTTCATCTGGAATAGCTGCAACATTAGTGGAAGGTGGACGAACTGCACATTCTGCCTTGAAATTACCACTAAACATGCAAATCAACGAAGCACCAGTGTGCAACATCGCCAAAAACAGCGCAATGGCGAAGATTCTACAAATGTGTAAATTGATCCTTTAGGATGAATGCACGATGGCCCACAAAAGTCACTAGAGGCAATGGAAAGAACTTAAAAAGATCTTTGTGACAACAAAAACATTTTTATTGGAGCCATTATTCTATTATCAGGTGATTTTTGTCAGACTCTTCCAGTTATTTCCCGATCAACTGTTGTTGACGAACTAAATGCATGCCAAAAATCATCTAATTTGAGGCGGCGGGTAAAGACACTCCAATTAATAACTCACATGAGAGTTATGGTAAGGTCACAGTTGATACATCGACCGCATTAATTACACTGGCCACGGATTTCTGTCAATTCACCGATTCAAAACAGGAGCTTATTGTGCGTGTTTTTCCGGACATAGAACAGCACTTCAATAACCATAATTCTGTGGTTTTCTAGAATAACCGCGTATGTCATAAAATCAAAATGTTCAGGGGAGCCAAAAAACACGTTATATTTGAAATTATGGGCTCGATATAAAGATTTTAGAGCTTTTTATTTAACAGTCTTGTAGATATGGGCAGTAAATTCTTTATATAAAATTTTGAGTCAAAAATCTTCAGAGGAATAGATCCTAGAGGAGGACGAAAAAACAATATGTAAATTACACTTAAAGTGTGTGCAGATAAAACAACTTATGTCGACAAACGTCGTTTTCTTTGAAAAGGAAAACTACCATAAGTTGTTGTTGCTTGAAAAATGTATTTTGTTGTTCGTCAACAATAAGTTAACGGGACTTAGGATGATAATATAACAACGTATCACGAATAATAGTGACAAAAAAATAACAGAAATAAACACAAAAGTTTTTACAAGGTGGTTATAAACTGAAAACTATCCAAAAATGTTTTGATAAGATATTTTAATAAGAACGTATGTTGCTATGTGTCGTTTTCTGAGAAAATAATTTGTCAGCGATCAAACGTAGGTTGACATACGTCGTTAGTGCTGTAAATTAATTTAATAAACATTTAAGTTACGTCGTTCTTTAAAGACAAAACTCAGAAATGGTCAATATATTTTTTTTTAAAAATTGAACACATGTAAAGAGCGTTAAAAATTAATATATTTAGCATCGTTAACTCAAAACTGGCAAATATGGACATACGCGGTTATTCAAGAAAACCACAGAATTGGCTTAGTGAAAAAGCAAATTGGCGACCAAGAATGAAGATTCGATGATCTCAATGAGACCATTCAAAATTTTCTTCCTGTGTAACATTAATTAACCTCGATTGTGACTGGCTATGATAAAGCTAATGAATAACGTCATCGAGGCCGAGATTACCAAGGGAAAATACAAATGAAAGGATGTCTTGCTTGACCCCGCAAATACCGATGATTCGATTTGAAGCGTCTAAAGACAAAAATATAGTTTATCTGAAACTTTTAAATTGATTAAATGTATGACTCTGCTTTTATTTAATATAGATAAAAAAAAATTATTCATTTGAATTGTTAGCAAGCTTCATTTAATAATCGAACAAAATTAAAACGGTGTAAGATAAGAATGCCGAATGTGTGTGAATGTTCGTCAGGGTTTTAGTGAAATGTATACATATTTGTTGTTACTAAAACATATCCGACCGAATTAAACTTCAACTCAATACAATTCAAATAATTTTATTGCAGGAAAACTTTATTTTGTAAGTTCAAAGGGTTCTGAAAATTTTGATCGGTTGGTGATATATCGATCAATCTTACAGCTAAGGCAAACCAGGTATGCTGTTAGGACTCGGTTCGGTGGGATGCAACGGCGGCACGGCGGGTGTTATACTTAAATCTGTAAAACTTTCTCCATCCAACATTGATGACATTAAGGAAGAGACGAATTTTTGGTTCTCATTCTTCCAATATTTACGACTATAGGGACTGACGGTGGTTGAAAATCTTTATAAATCACCTTTAAAATACTGTAATTAATACGAAGCATATCCTAGAGTTAACAATGAGTAAGTATCTGTCTTTCATGAAGTAGAATTAGTGCTGCCCGCTAAAAAATCTATAGTTCGCTCAATTATTTTCAACTTTTAGGATAGTTGATATGAAGTACACCGGGTCATCTAGTCCCGTTATATAAATCTGCCAATAAGATCACTGTGTGTAACTATTGAGTGTAATCCCCAAACTTCTGGAAAAAAATTATATGAGACTCATTATCTCATCAAGTATCATCCTTAATTTCTCCATATAAACACGGCTTTCGTTAATCTCGTAGAAATGACCAATTTTGGGACTTACTACAATTATTAATGACGGATTTAGAGATCGGGTGCAAACTGATGGAATTTACACCGACTTTAGTAAAACCTTTAATAAGGTAAATCATGATTTATTATTATACAAGTTTAATTCAATGGGTTTCAGTAATTCTTTAGTTTTCTGGTTAAAATTTTATTTGACGAACAGATCTCAGCGGGTTAAATAAGAAACGATGTCTCTAAAAAAAGTGCTTTCTGGTGTTCCACATATTACAAATTATATTCAAAATTTTTTGCTACAATCCGATTTAAATAATTTCTGTACATGGTGCAATATAAACCTAATGGTATTTACCACATTATCGATTTGTCCGAAAACAAAGAAGTTTAATTCTATGGGTTTCAGTATTTCTTTAGTTTTCTGGTTAAAATTTTATTTGACGAACAGATCTCAGCGGGTTAAAGAAGAAACGATGTCTCTAAAAAAAAGTGCTTTCTGGTGTTCCACATATTACAAATTATATTCAAAATTTTTTGCTACAATCCGATTTAAATAATTTCTGTACATGGTGCAATATAAACCTAATGGTATTTACCACATTATCGATTTGTCCGAAAACAAAGAATCTTTAAAACGTACAATTATTCTACATCTAAATAATAAAATCGTCATTATTTTATTTCTTAATTCTATATATACACAATAAACACATTAGTCTGTAAGAATATTTATAATTCCATAGACTTTTAATAAATAAATAAAAAATATATTTGTTGCGCCTTTTTAATAATTTATATACTCTAAAATTAACAATCAAAATCATCAAAATACCACACAATTCGTTATAGGTTCCTGTGGACCTTTTCGCTATCTTAACGACAATGGAAGTTCCACTAATCATCAAAATACCACACAATTCGTTATAGGTTCCTGTGAACCTTTTCGCTATCTTAACGACAATGGAAGTTCCACTAATCGGACGGTTAAGTCCCTTACAAATTTAATTTTTGGCATAATTCTTTATTAGCTTCATTTTTACTGATGTTCCTTGAAAACAAAAGTTTTTACTTAAGTCTCTAAGGCCAATTAATTTATGTTGACTATGGTCTAAAATACAGGTAGTTAATAAATATAACCGATTTTTGCTATAAATAACGGAACTAAGAGGCTTAAATTTCCTCTCAACTCCTTGAAGAAATTAACATTGATAAAAGACACTAGCTTTTTTACTTTTTCCCGTGAACGACATTTCCCTGAAGTCGCTTAACCACTTTTTATTTAGTGGTTGAAAGACTTAACCTTTCATTTAAATGTTGAAAAGGCTGCACTTAAGTCAATGTTAAGAGAATCCTAGGGTGTTACTACCTAATGAAAACGGAAAAAAATCCCTATTAATAGGGAACAAAAAAAAATTGTATTACCTAAAATTAACCTTTAATTCTCAGGTATATCTCCTTTTGGTAATCTGATCATACAGGGAAATTTGTATATTTAATGTGGTGAGTCCACAACATGTCTAGAATGTCTATGAACGTGATAGGGAGACATTCGAATTTGATACCTATCTGGGTACTGGGATATAACAAAAAAGTCATTCCAGAGAACGCCTATTTTGGGAACGAAGAAGAAACGTCATCTGCTATCGGCCAGTATATGCCTCTCTGAGATATCAATCCTTTAGCAGTCCGGTACTATCGGATCTGATATCTCAATCAGGTGCGGATATCAACAAGGGCCCACATAAGTTAGCCTGTACTGACTGTAACTGAGCATTTCTCAAGATCTAAAAGTAGTTCTACATTGAGGAAACCCATCAAAGCCGTCTCTAATATGCGAGAATTTTATTGCCAATTATACATTACTACTTTAATACTTTTAAGTATTTTGTAAAACCATCAATGTACATATGCAAGTGTGTGTGTTAAAAATGTTTGCATGTTTTTGTAGTATTTGTTTTGTTGTCACTCGGATTCTGAAATATATAGCTTGTACGTTATGTATTTTATATGGTACTTACAACAATTCATTTCTAAAAAACAAAACAAAAAAAAAAAATATTATGCGCAGAGCTCTAAACAAATTTGAACTCCAATTAGCTTTTTTTTTTTTTTTGAATTTGAATTTATTTATTGAATTTCATAAATTATAATTCAATGCAAAGAATTAATCTTATATAGAAGTACTGAATACTAATTATAGTTATATTTTACAATGTACAAGAAAAACATAATATAATAAAATACTACCTAATACTAACAAAACAAAGAAAAAAGAAAATAAATATAAATAATAAAATAATAATAATAAAATAATAAAAGAAAAAAACAAGTAAGAAAATTATAGTCGGTCTAGACCGACTATACGATATCCTATACCCTATCTCTCAGGCCCAAATAACTGGATATAGAAAATAAGCATAAACCAAATTTGAGTGGGATTTTTATTAATTTTTTTGGCTGCAGATATGAAAAAGTTCATATCGGATGCAATATTTATATGGGGACTAGGCCCAAAAATGGACAGATCCTGACCATGTTTGGTAAAGTCTCTTGTATTTTCTAAAAATATATACAAACAAAATTTGAGAAGAATCAGTGCAATATTTTTGTTTTTTGATAGATTTAAGTGAACATCGGGAAACCGCTCTATATGGGGCCTATGACTAAGAGTTGTCCAATAGGGATCATTTCTGGACTACTGATTAATGGATGTAATATATACATACAAACCCAATTAGACTAAGATTTGTATGATAACTTGGATCTTATGGCAATATATGTTGATTTCATAGGGGTCATTTGTATGGGGGCTAGGTCTGAACATAGACCGATTCTCACCAATTTCAATAGCGTTCATCCCATGGCCGATAAAAGATTAAATACCAAATTTCATCAAAGTATATTCATATTTGCGACCTGCAGTTTGATTACAAGCTTTACATGGACACACAGACGGACGGACGGACGGACGTACATCGTTAAATCGAATCAGATAGTGATTCTGATTCGATCGGTATAATTAAAGATGGGTGTAGGTCAAATATTTTTGGTTGTTACAAACAGCAGCACAAAGTCATTATACCCAAACAACATAGTGGTATAGGGTATAAAAATAAAATATATGAATATTTAACTATTTAACCAAAAATATTTGACCCAGACCCATCTTTAATTATACCGATCGAATCAGAATCACTTTTTGAGTTGATTTAACAATGTCCGTCCGTCCTTCCGTCCGTCTGTGTGTCCATGTAAAGCTTGTAATCAAACTGCAGGTCGCAAATATGAATATATTTTGATGAAATTTGGTATTTAATCTTTTATCGGCCATGGGATCAATGCTATTGAAATTGGTGGGAATCGGTCCATGTTCAGACCTATCCCCCATACAAATTACCCCTATGAAATCGACATAAATTGCCATAAGACCCAAATTGTCATATAGATCTTACTCAAATTGGGTTTCTATGCGTTCAGTAGATCCATTAATGAGTAGTCCAAAAATGATCCCTTTGGCCCCATATAGACTGCTTCCCGATCTTCACTTAAATCTATTAAAAACAAAAATAATGCACTGATTCTTCTCAAATTTTGTTTGTATATATTTTTGCAAAATACAAGAGACTTTACCAAACATGATCAGAATTGGTCCATTTTTGGACCTATTCCCCATATAGATATAGCATCCGATATAAACTTTTTCATATCTGCAGCCAAAAAATTAATAAAAATCCCACTCAAATTCGGTTTTTGCTTATTTTCTATGTCCAGTTAGTTGGGCCTAAGAGATAGGGTTTCTAAACGCATGGTATAATATAATAATTTTATTACTTGTTGAATTTAGTTGCGTTGCTGATAATTCCAAATTCGTATGGCATTAATATAGAAGTGTAACTCCGAAAGTTGAGTCTTATGTTGTATTTGAATAATACGGCGTCCTCTCTCATACCTAAAAAAGTTTAGTCTTTCGTAAAGGTATTTAGGTTGGCCTAATTTTATGCAGGTATATTAGTGATTTACATTTCCAAAGGTTTTCAAAAGTGACACCATAAATTTGTTTAGCGTAGAGATATACGCTACCAAGTCGTGGTATGCCAAATATATATCGCGCAATGTTATTAAAAGATACGTTCAGTTTACGCATACTGGTTGCATCACTGCTTGAGACTAACTCACAACCATAAGGGTAAAAACATATGAAATCAACCAATGAGTTGACCGCACCGATTTCGAATTGGATGAATTTTGGTACGAAGGGAAAGTTAAACATAATAATAGCGTTTGCCAACTTTCAGTGTCGTAGCTCTCGTATTTTCAGAATTATGGCCATTCCAAGTTGGCAAAAATCAATAAAAATGCACTCAGATACCTTAACACAATTTTTAATATCTCGAAAAGTATTCATTGTACGTTAATAATCAAGGGCTCATTTTACAGACTAAAACATGCGCCATTCCAAAAAAAATTTTTTTTCAAATTTTCGATCAAGGATAATGTAAATAAAAAAGGACTAAAATTTCCAAAGGATATTTCTCGAAAATCAATATTTTTAAAAATTTCAAAAAAATATATGTTAATTCTTATTATGTTTTGTACAAGTCTGTCAAATTTCAATGTGGAGTCTTTATTACAACATGAGTTATTAAGAAAAAAGCAGGCGAAGGTTTATGTATTTCATGAAATGTACCAAAATACAAAAAGGTGACAAATTACAAAAAGAAGGACATATCAAATGTAACGGAACTTTTTCGACTTTACAACCTAGACAAAATATTTATTGCCTGTTCACACAAAAAATTTACAAATATTTTATGACCTGTGGTCGGCTTATTGGCAGTAGCAAATTCAGTCCCTATTTAAAAAACATTTTATGACCCGTAGTTCATGCAAATTTTCCAATTCAAGAAAAACAAGGCGTGTATTTTTTTTTACCTGTAATCTATTTTTTGTACCAAAAAAAACAGTATAAATCGTTCAGAGACTGTAAGTCAAACTTCAGTTTAATACTAGATTTCATAAGTGCTAAACGTCAAAGTGTTATAGTGTTAAAGTGACTTGATCGTTTGAAAAAACAAAAAAAAGAGACTAAATATTTAAATAAATTATAATTATTGTCAATACAAAAAAGTCGTGCACAATTCATTCGGTTGTGGTATTTAAAAAAAAAAATATGCCATTCCATTCAACATTTTGCTGTAATCCTTTTAAAAAATCCGGTCACACTGGGTGCAATAAAAGTTTAAGACAAGTCCAAGAATGGATGCTACAGTATACTAAGGATAAAAACATTACGATCTCAAATAAAATTTGTGGGACATGTAGAATAAAATTTTCGCATCTGAAGAAATCTAATAGATCTAATTTGGAAGAAGCTTCAGACATAAACGAAAATGTAGATACTTTCGATGACATTGCGTCAGGCACGGAAGAAGATGACATTGCGTCAGGCACGGAAGAAGTTGCTATTTCAAAATTAAACCAATCTTTACCGTATCTGGAACAATCTCCGATAAAAAAGAAGAAGTTACATCAAAAACGGTACAGAGATGGAAAATTCAGGAAAATAAGTGATTCGATTCAAGACAAAATTTTCCACGGTTCAGCACAATCAACTTCGCATATGTGCCCACAATCCGAAATAATAGAACAATTAAAAGAAAAGTTTAAAACATTAACAAAAAATAGCGAGAAAATCCAACTGCTAACAATTTTACCAAAAAGCTGGGCAATACATAAAATTGAGGAAGAATTCCTGGTTACAAACTATATCGCGCGAAAAGTTAAGCATTTGGTTGAAACAAAGGGTGTGAGGAGTACGCCTAACCCAAAACTGGGAAGTCCAATTTCACCAGTGACAAGCAATTTAGTAAAATCCTTTTATGAATCCGATGACGTCAGCAGGTGTATGCCCGGACAGAAAGATTTCGTGTCTTTTTTTGAAAATGGTACAAAAGTCAGGAAAAATAAAAGACTTTTGCTTGGAAACTTAAGAGAAATGTACGCCTTATTCAAGGAACGACATGATGGAATAAAAATAGGTATTTCCAAGTTTTGCCAACTTCGTCCGAGGAATATAATTCTAGCAAATGCGAGTGGATCTCATAACGTGTGTGTTTGTACAAAGCATCAAAATGTGAAGCTGATGATTGATGCCATAAATTTAAAAAAATTAACTGCTGGTGTTCCGAATTATCAGCTTGAATGTTACAAAGATTGTTTGAAACAAATGACATGCATTCCATCTTCTTCAAAGTGTCACCTACCTAAATGTAACAAGTGTCCAGGAATTGAAAATTTAAAAGCAAAACTAAATCAATTACTAGAGCAAAATGATATTGATGAAATAACATATAAACAATGGGTAAGTGTAGATAGGGATAATTTGGAGACCATGATTGGCCAAGCCGACGTTTTTGTGGATTCCCTATGTGAAAAACTTGAAATTCTATTACCTCATTCATTTATTGCAAAACAGCAGGCAGCATATCTGAGCGAAAGAAAATCAAATTTGGAAGAAAATGAGTATATAGCAGTTTGCGATTTTTCAGAAAATGCTTCTTTTACTATTCAGGATGCAGTCCAGGGATTTCACTGGAACAACTCTCAGGCCACTTTATACTCAATTGCTATTTATTTTAAATCAGATGGAAAAACACAACATACAAACTTCATAATAATATCTGATTGTCTTGTACACGATTCTGTAGCTGTTCACCTGTTCCATCGCCACCTGAATGTATTTTTGAGAAAAAAGTTTAAAACAACCCCGAAGAAAATCACATATCAATTTATGTTATCATATGGAAGATTTTGGATGTAATGCTGAGTGGCATTTTTTTGCAACAAGCCATGGAAAAGGCCCAAGTGACGGTCTTGGAGGTACCGTAAAGAGAGAGGCACGTCGAGCTAGTTTACAGCGTCCATTACAAGGTCAAATAACTACTCCAAAACAATTATATGAATGGTGCCTGCAAAATCTTTTGAACTGTAATTTCGAGTTTTTAACTCTAGAAGACCACGAAGAAGAAGCACGGTTCCTTCAAATTCATTTTAAAGATTTGCGTACTATTCCTGGAACTCAAAAGCTGCATTCTATTGAACCTGTAGATAAAATAAAAATTAAAGTCAAGCGATACGCGGCAGATGCAGATTTTTTAATTGAAATCCTTCAGAAATAAATAAATATGATGTAATAAAGTGTTTAATAATGATAATACATTATGTTGTACTTTTTATTAAAGGTTTAGCAATGGAGAAAAAGAGTTTAAGCAAAGAAAAGTCGAAAAAGTTCCGTTACATTTGATTTGTCCTTCTTTTTGTAATTTGTCACCTTTTTGTATTTTGGTACATTTCATGAAATACATAAACCTTCGCCTGCTTTTTTCTTAATAACTCATGTTGTAATAAAGACTCCACATTGAAATTTGACAGAATGTACAAAACATAATAAGAATTAACATATATTTTTTTGAAATTTTTAAAAATATTGATTTTCGAGAAATATCCTTTGGAAATTTTAGTCCTTTTTTATTTACATTAATCTTGATCGAAATTTTTTTTTGGAATGGCGCATGTTTTAGTCTGTAAAATGAGCCCTTGATTATTAACGTGCAATGAATACTTTTCGAGATATTAAAAATTGTGTTAAGGCATCTGAGTGCATTTTTATTGATTTTTGCCAACTTGGAATGGCCATAATTCTGAAAGTTCGAAGGCTATATGTCTGAAAGTTGGCAAATATTATTGTGCCGATCCATAGATCATGTGTACAAAATCTTATCAAATTTGGAGGTGATGAGGTCACAAATGTTAATATTTTCGGTTGATTTCATATGTTTTTACCCATAAAGTAAAGTTGGTATTAAGTATGTTTTAGCCAGAAGCATTCTGACTTGAAGTGGTACGAACCACTGAGTGCACCATAAGTTTCTTAACATACCGTATATTTTTCCGGTTGTAATAATAACGTGGTCATTCCAGTGTAAATATTTATTAAATGTGACTCCAAGATTTTTTACCTTATCCACAAGATTAATTTTTGATTCACCCAGAATTATATCAGAAATATTTGGAATAACCTGATTTTTTTTTACTAATTAAAATACATTTTGACTTACTTGGATTGAGACATAATCCGTTGGTTGTAGCCCAGAGCCTAATATTTTGTAAGTCAACGTTAATTTTACGTACGCAATCATCAATTTCCAATTTCAGCTAATGTAGAGTTGAACGTCGCACAGTTGCGCCATTTGAGTTTTTTCGTTACAAAAATCATATCTTTTGAACCGAATAACATAATTGAACAGTTTAAATATGATAGATAACTGTTCAGCCTATGAAATGAGCGTTTGGAAGAGGTGCTACGCTTTGTAGGGGCCTACTTATGGGTTATCAAAGTTAAAATTTGTACAAAAATCAATTTTATGGTAACTAAAAAAAATTATTTTTACATTTTTAGATTGTTTTTCTTTTTTTTCTTTAGGGTTTTATGTTTTAAATTATTACCCAACAAATTAAAAAAAAATTACTTCTTTTTTAAATTTATTTTTTCAATTTTCTGTAAAATATTCATCACAATTCGTAAGAGAAGGTATATCTAAAAGACTAATCATTTCTAAACTATAATTATTTTCTAACTCTAATAAGTGGATCGGAAGATGCTGCCAACATGTTGAAGAAGTCCTCATTTTGCCTTACCCTTGATGCTTTGAATGTGTTCTGCAATCTATATTTTTTATAAAATTTGTTAAGAGACTCCTGTGCTTCTTCAGAAAGCTCTCCAATTGGCAAAGACTGGTATTCAATTATATCCTTGCCATGCGCCAATATTTTATGGACGGTCGGGGTCAGCTTCATCTGTGGATACATTTCTGCTAAACGAGATGCAGTTTTCGATGCATATTCTCCATATTTTGTAGAATTAACATTTTCTTTGCAGTTTAAAACATTCAAGATCGTTCCCAATCTTTTCACGATTTGATTGTCAATTCCAGTGATTCTAGTTACTGCCTCATCATTTTCAAAAAATCTCCTAGAAGTGTTTCCATCATTTGAGTTACCGTATCCGTGCTTGGGACAGTCAACTTTTAGTCCAACTTGTTTAAAAAAAGCATCCTGTATTTGCTTCTTTCTGATATTTTCCTTATCCTTTATTGATGTATTTTCATCGAAGTTTTCCTCCTCTGGTGGTAGGGTATACGCCAGTTTTAGCAAGAACTCCATACATCTTATCCTTGCGTGCAATGGTGACATTCCATATTCGTAATTCTCCTCGTTTGTAGAATCGTTTAAATTACCAAAGTTCTTCTGACTCTTTTTGCAAATCGGGCATGACAATGTTGAGGTTGTTCCTGTCAGTTCGTTTACGACTTTTCCGTCAACCATGGTCAGGTGAAACTCGTAATTGCATTCAATATATTTTCCTTCTCCAATTTGCAGCTTTGTAGGCTTAATCTTGCTTATTTGTTCTTCAATGTCCTTCACCGTGGTCCTTATGAGTTCTGCCGATTCGCTTGCAAACTGAAACATTATTGGTCGGCAATAATGCACTGATGACGGGCGTGGATTTTTCCAGTGTAGGGAAACATCAGATTTTAGCCGCAAAGGAACAACAGATGCCATAAACATATTTCCGTCCGATATTGTAGCATCATCGGAAGATATCCTTTGCTTATAAACGCTTTGTCCGGATGATCCATCGCAGCCCCATTTGCTGATCAATGTCAGTTTCTCAGGAAGAATTTTCACCTCATTTTCAGGAAGACTCTCCAACAACCGTTTTGCTGTATGGCCCATGAGATCCTGGCAGATTGGCTTTCACAGAGACTTCCGTAAACTCCGTATGCAGTGGTCGTGAATTTATTTTGGCTTGCGTAATATGCTTGTATCCTGGTAAAACGTCAGCCCCGTGTCGCATCGAGGATGCCCGTAGTATCTCATATTTTTCTTTGGAAAGTTGTAAGTCCATAAACAAGGCCAAGGCTTCTTCGGAACCATACTTTTTAATGTGTGCATTTGTGGGCGTGGGTATGCTTTCCTTAATCCTTTTTAGTCGCAGTGGGCTTGCATCAGCAACAGATTTTGTAATCTGCGACCTAACTCTTTCACTATCCTTTGTATATTTAATAGACAGCGCGTCCGATAAATGCTTCGTGGTCAAGTCATTGGTGGCATCGGCAAGTTTCCTCTTTCTTGTGAAAATTGAACACTCCTCAATACTTTTTTTGGCCTTCCTTTTGCTCCTTTGGTTGCTGTGGTGGGTTTATCTACTGTCAATATATCCAGGATGGTGTCTTCATTAAGCCAGTCCTCGTATTTGGAGTTGAAGTTCTGAATGGTTCGATTAGATTTCACCCATTTTGCCCTAATATTTGCATATATCAGATAAAAATTATTTTTTATAATTTCGCTTCTCTCAATATTTCCGTATAAGATATCAAGTTCTTCTAAAGCAGCTTCCGTGAAAAACTTTGGTGTGTTTGACCTTCTAAACAGTTCAAATAATTTTAAATTGTTTAACGCCATGGTTTCAGTACTTGTTGCGCCAACTTTCAGTCGTAGACTAATCCAGGCATTATGCTTATTTTCCAATATATAGGCTTATGCTACCATGCCTAAAAATTTACCTGTTCCCTGCATACATATGGATTTAGGCTGAATTATGCAATTTTGATATACTCGTGTCTAAATAAGATTTGTGCCTACCTGGAGGGACCATAAGTCAATATTGTTCTTGACCATTTGTACTCCAAAGTAATTTTTAAGTGAGGTGCGTACCTGCGAATTTCAATGAGTAGTTTTTTGTGCATCCTGTGTCTGTAACAGAATATTGGGAGTAGACTTTGGCAGAGGCTCACAGGTAGACAACCGACTTAAAATGCAATTTTCAAACTATTAGATCAAACTACTGTCAGTCAAAACATGTAAGGGATGCACGCCGTACAATTTCTGCAACCATAGCTTTTTAACCTTTTTACCTCTGGAAGCCAAACGGGCACGTACGGGCAGATAAAATCTTTTGAATTATGTAAATAAATAATCAAAGAACATGTTTGGCAAATATGGCAAATAAATTTATAGTGATTTACCAGGAGAAACACAAAGCAAACAGTTAATTTTTTTTATCATTATACATTTAATAAATACATCAATCAATACAAACAAAAAATAAGGCGATTCGTTACCTATTTTTCGTGATATTACACCTGAAATCGCAACAAGTTGACTAAAAATTGTGTGTTTTTTTGAAAACCGAAAGTCGGTCAACTTTGAACGGTTATATCTTCTAAACTAAAAATGTGCTATTATTAAGAGTAGCATACTTGAAATCGTTGAAAAGTTTCCTATAACATGGGCTTATTAAAACTTCGTCGGCGCACATGAAAATTTTGATTTTTGCAACCTCGTTTGCTCTACGGGCGCCACTGTGCGTCGTCCGCATACATTTGAACATTGCAATATTGTAATTGATTCGGAAGATCATTGGCATAAGCTGATTACAGCAATGGCCCCAAGATAGATCCTTGAGGTTACATCTCTTGTAAGTTCGATCCTACTTGACATTTGTTTACCACAGAAAACCGATTGTGATCTTTCTGTTAAATATGAATTCATCAACTTAGTGGATGTCGTAGACATATTAAATATTTTGTTTAACTTTAATGTTAGAATTTCCGTGTTAACAGTATCAAATGCCTTAGAATGATCCAAAAGAATTAAGAAGACAACTTTGTCATCATCAATTTGTGATCTTATATATTCTGTTACATCAATCAAAGTAGATACGCAACTGTGTTGTGGACGAAAACCAGATTGTCTGGGAGTAAGCAAGTTGTTATCCTGAGTAAATCTACTGAATTGGTTGTGCATTAAACGTTCAAGTATTTTAGATAGAAAGGGTAGTATAGCTATTGGACGAAAATCGTTTCGCGTTTTAGGTATAGGGACAATTTTAGCATGTTTCCACTGAGTGGGATACATCGATTTAGTTATTATTGAATTGAACATGTTAGTAATATATGGTAGGATAGTAGGGAACACAATTTTTATGAATCTTGGATGAACACCATCACAGCTAGTAGCATTAGACTTTATACTGAGGAAGCTTTCGTATATTTCAGTTACAGTAAAGCAACTAAACTGAAATTGGTGTTGAACATTTGAAATGGCATGGCTCCCGTAATGTTCAACATTAGCGGTAGGCCTTGGCAAGTCTGTAAATTTGTAATTTAATTCCTCAACATTTATATTAACAGTATTATCTCTGGTTTTGGTAATTATCCCTACATTTCATATTTTACGCCATCTTGCCTGGATATTTAAGCAACTTGAAATTTTTTTGTTATAGTAGGACGATTTGGCAATCCTAATGCTTCTGGTAACCTTATTTCTAAGGGATCGAAATGCAGTCTGTAGTTCGGGGGTTTTAAATCTCTTCCATCTTGTATAAGCAATATTAGCTTTCAACAACCATTCAATAACCGAATATTATTGTAATATGCGTGTTTGATTGACTCGAATTCATTCCATTTCATCGGAACCATTATTTTCTTTAAATAATTCGTTAGACTTTTCTAATTCTTATATGTGACTTCACTTTAAAAATTACAGCAACTAACTCCAAACGAAATTTATACTTTTAAAAGGTACAAACCGATAGATTAAGATAACGGTTTAAATCTCCATGTCAAGAATATTAGGTAGATCGTGCCGAATAATACATTGAGCTGTACACATGGCGAATAGATGAATCATCTATTTAGTCATTTATCATTTATTTTGTCATTACCTCAATAATTACCAGTTTACTTCCACCGAGAAGAGAATAAACTGAGAAGATATTAATAATAATCAGTTCATGTTCGGAGATAGAGCAACACGATTTCTTCCTTTATGCTACCCGGGAATGTTACGACTGAAACCCCAAAAAATTTCTCCGAGCAGATCATGTCATTTCCAATTCAACCATTCATTTCCGTAATAGTTCGTAAGACCCACACTAGAGGTGAGAACGGTTTCTTATATGCACCAACTCATAAGAGTGACGATGTAATATATGAGTTATGAAGAGAAGTATCCACATTTTCCTGAGTCTGTGCGAACGCTGAATATCACAATAGTAAACAAAGGCTCCAGTAATACAAATGGAAAACTTCTCATTTAGGTGCCCTATGCCATTCATTGCTGGAAGTGTACTTCAGCCGATATGACTCTCAAGACTTACAGTAGTAGCTTTGAACATAAGGTTTGGGTTGAGTTAGGTTACACACCTATAGTCGAGCCCTAAATCACCCATATGTCCTTATGAAGTCCCCACGATTGCCCAGTGTAACATCTAAAATGGAAATCTAGATATCTCCGCAGCGTTCTTTCAGACTATCCATACAAAAACCGGCGTACAGAACACATATGCATACGTCTGTAAGCCCTATTATGCAGTGTGAACTAAGCTCTCCTAATTAAGCTGATTGTTCTTACCAAATCCAACAAGTGTTTTAGTTCTCTTTGGATTTGGCAAGAGGCTAAGGTTCTGGAATATCTGTCAAGAGGTCAGTTGTGTAAGAACTTATAGCTTTCAAGGTTTTAAAATGAAAAAAAATTGTATCTCTTGAGGGTCTCGCAATGAGTGTAGTCAGCCTGGAAATCATTCAGGGCAACCTTCATGAGTTTTAAAGAAAAGCAAAGAAAAGAGTTATCGTTGGTCAGCTTAAGCCAACTATAGAATAACTTTCACAATTAATGGACAGATCCCTCTCAAACAGTGTAAGAATCATCACGGGACTTAGAAAATAATTATACATAAATAAATAAAAACCGTAAAATATACATAATATATATGTATGTATATATATAAAATAAATATAAAATATAATTTTATTTGTGAATGAATTCAGTCCTAGAAGCTCTGATTGTATACACTTAGTATATGTTCGGGTATGGTTCCTCTCACCACTCTTAGGAAAAGTCCCAGAATAGTCTTTCTTCCTGTTATTCTTAAGCTTCTTAAAGTAGAATAATTCACATTATAACACACATCCATATTATTTATTTGAGAAACTGATTTTGTAGTTTTGTGATTTTTATTTTTGTTTTTATGTTTTTTACTCTTCTTCATTCCTCCTCAGTAATTTAAGGCATCCATCGTCATCATCTTCTTCATTACCCTCAACTCTGCTGCCGTAGTCGTAGTCTTTATTGTCGTCGTGGTCGTCGTCTTGTTGTTGTTTATTGTAATTCTCTATTTTATATTGTATTGCTTTTTCAGTTTGCTTTGGTTTGGTTTTGGAATGTTTTGTGTATTTTGGTGTGTCATCAAACAGAACAACAACAATTTTTTTTTATGTAATGTTAAAGGTTTGTTTCATTTCTGCTACAAATCGGTGCGACACATATTGTTACTAACTGGCTGCTGCAGTAAAAGTATTGTTTATTTTCGAGGATGTTTAAGATAATGATGATCAAGGCGGAAGTGGAGGTGGCAATTGTTTATATGTAGCCGTAGATATGAATTGTAAATAAGTAAGATTGAGTTGTATAAATAACTATGTTTGAAGAGGTATTTCTACATACATACATAATTCCTAAAAAGGTTAACAAACTGTAAAGAAGGAAAAATGTATTGCAAACAATTTTGTTTTGCTAGCAAATTTAAAATAAAAAATTTCGCTTAGAAATCAATGAGAGCTATTTTGGTTTAAATCAATCTAAAGGCAGTTGCAGAATAAATAAATTTAATATTCCGAATTTCTAAAGGAATTTAGTTTCAGCCGAATAAATTGGTGTTAGATACAAAATTTTTTTGGTTGTTAGGACCATATATCAACTGTCACAACCGATTCTGTTACAGAAATAACACGATTGAGTTGCTGGAGCCGACATTAGTTGACATCAGCGTTTCTGACTCACGGTGAAGGACCCACTATTTTATGATTGGTAACGATTATGAAATGGTAACGATAATGAAACATCTTTTTATGTCAATAATTAAGATTAATTGTAAAAAAAACAAGGAAGAAATTATAGTCGGTCTAGACTAATTCAATATAGAAAATAAGCATAAACAAAATCTGTGGTTTTCTGGAATAACCGCGTATGTCCTTTTTTGTCAGTTTTGAGTTAACGATGCCAAATATATTAATTTTTAACGCTCTTTACATGTGTTAATTTTTTTTAAAAAAAAATATTGACAATTTCTGAGTTTTTTCTTGAAATACGACGTAACTTCAATGTTTATTAAATTAACTTGCAGTACTATCGACGTATGTCGACCTACTTTTGATCGCTGACAAATTCTTTTCTCAGAAAACGACACATAGCGACATACGTTGTTATTAAAGAAAAATTGCAAAATAATTTTGGATTATTTTTCAGTTTATAACGACTTATAAAAACTTGTGTGTTTATTTCTGTTATTTTTTGTCACTATTATTCTTGATACGTTGTTATATTCTCATCCTAAGTCCCGTTAACTTTTTGTTGACGAACAAAAGAATCCATTTTTCAAGCAACAACAACTTATGTCTACATGGATGGTTGCATTGATAGCTTACTTTTATAAAGAAAACGACGTTTGTCGACATAAGTTGTTTTATCTGCACACACTTTAAGTGTTATTTACATATTGTTTTTTCGTTCTTCTCTAGAATCTATTCCTCTGAAGTTTTTTGACTCAAAATTTTATATAAAGTATTTATTGCCCATATCTACAGGACTGTTAAATAAAAAGCTCTAAAAACTTTATATCGAGCCCATAATTTCAAATATAACGTTTTTTGGCTCACCTGAACATTTTGATTTTATGACATACGCGGTTATTCTAGAAAAACACAGAAATTTGAGTGGCATTTTTATTAATTTTTTTGGCTGCAGATGTGAAAGAGTTCATATCGGATGCTATATTTATATGGGGACTAGGTCGAAAAATGGACCGATCCTGACCAAATTTGGTAAAGTCACTTATATTTTGAAAAAATATACACAAACCAAATTTGAGAAAAATCTGTGCAATAGTTTTGTTTTTTGATAGATTTAAGTGAAAATCGAGAAGCAGCTTTATATGGGGCCTATGACTAAGAATTGTCCAATAGGGATTATTTTTGGACTACTGATTAATGGATATAATAAACACATGCAAGCCCAATTTGACTAAGATCTATATAATAATTTCGATCTTATGGTAATTTATGTCGATTTCATTTGTATGGGGACTAGGTCTGAACATGGACAGAATTTCACCAATTTCAGTATCGTTCATCATATGGCCGAAAAAAGCTTATATACCAAATTTTATCAAAATATATTCATATATGCGACCTGTAGTTTGATTATAGCGTTTACATGGACACACAGACGGACGGACGGACATCGCTAACTCGAGTCAGAAAGTGATTCTGAGTAGATCGGTATAATAAAAGATGGGTCTAGGTCAAATATTTTTGGTAGTTACAAACAGCAGTACAAAGTCATTATACCCAAACCACATGGTGGTATAGGGAATAAAAATATCTCTATAACATGGGAATTATAAGCCATAAACATATTTATAAGTGGGAATTAAGTCTGCATACAGCGCACATTGGGTTGAAAAGGGTAAAAGTGAGGATTAATTCAAAAATTGGAATGATTATTTTGTAATAAATTTTTATACCGGGTAACAGAGTATAAAATGGGTCATCACTAACTGTCAAAATTAATGTTCTAAGTTATTTACTTTTCTTGTTATACTTTCTCAAAGTTCAAGAATTTTTTTTAATTTTGCTCGAAGTGGTAAAAAGTGAAAAACGAGATATTTCAAGTTTAATTTTTTTTAATTTTTTTTTTTTTTTAATTCTAACTTTTTTCAAATGGATGCATCAACTCCAGGTATTTGACTGTATTATTAAAAAAAAAAAATTTAGATAAATGTTTTAGAAATATTTTTAATAATTTTTTGAAAATTGTCCTAAAAAGAGGCTATTTTTTAAAAAGAGATTGAGTTTCAACGTAATTCTAGATGAGATCGGGTAAAATTATTTACATTGTAGTAAAATATGGGATTTCTACTTGTGTATTCCAAAAAAACATTTTGCCAATACTTGCCAACGAATGTAATATTCAAGTTTTTATTAAAAGTCCCCAGTATAAAATTAAAAAAAAAATGCTTGAAAACACAACAGAAAAAATCTTTTTTTAGTTTTTGTTTTGTGTTTATTTTCGTAGCTGTGATTGTTATTGTTGCTGTTGTAAATGTGTAACCTAGTATTACAATAAATGATCATGCACATTATAGTGGAGCGAAAAATCGAAGCTCTGAAATTACAAAATGTTCTCGGGTAAAAAGTTTTAGAACAATATAAAAAAATTGCAGGAAACTAAAAGTGTTAAGACAGATTGCAAATAAAGTTTTCAATTTAAAAAGATATCCTTGTCTAAACTGTGATACATAACATTTAAAAAATGAGCAAGATACGACAACGTTTATATATATTCTATATAAAGTTTGGCCAAATGGTTTTCAGTCCACTCTAATGTATGTATGTACCTAAATAAAAAAACGTAAAATAATATTGACAGTTTTACTGGTGATGTCTTTTGTTTGCAGTGTTGTGAATAACAGTTATAAGGTATTTGGTACTAGGAAAATTAATAACAGTTTTAAATTGTTAAAAATGTTATAGCTTTACTATTTTAGGAACAAGTCCCAACACAATTTTCATTTCTCGCAGAGAACTTTACAATATTATGCAAAATGTAGATTCTAATAAACATATTGATAAAATCAAATATCTGCGAATGGAATTAATCAAACGTGTCAACCCAACGGATATGAAAGATTTTCTTAAAAGATTAAATTACTTTTGCACGGATTTTAAGTCTCGGTTTGAAAAGGTTAAAAGAACAGAGGCTCTATTTTTCAAATATAATGCCAATTGGTTGGATCCTTCAATATCGTTTGTTAAAATGAAAGAATCCTCATCAAAACGAGGTCGTAAGGACCTACCATTTGAAGTGTGTAAAGATAACACAAAAGCAAAAAAAAAGTAAAGAAATTAGAGATAGTGTTCCTTTGCCTATTTTAACACATGCAGCGCAAATGAGTTTGAGAGCTTCTGGTCAAACCCATGCATCACAAATACTTAAAGAAATTACATCATCTCCAACAAAAGCGACAAAATATAAAAAAAGCATCAGTAATGTATCGCAGCAGTTGAGTGCAGAAGAAGCTCTTACTGTTCTAGTAGAAGCAAAATTAACTCGAAGCCAATACAATATTATTAGAAAAGCTGCTCCAGATAAATTTCCTTCCTACAGTAAAGTTCAACAAGCTAAACAAAAATGTTACCCGAAACGCGATAACTTGAAAATTTGTGAAACTTCAGCTCAAGTAAGTCTACAAGATCTTTTAGATCATACTATTGAGCGTCTAGTCGAGATAAAACAAACCGAAATTATTTCTTTAAGCCATGAACAACTGTCCAAAATAACATTATTTTCTAAATGGGGATTTGATGGAAGCTCTGGACATAGTTCCTATAAACAAGCATTTCATGGCTTAAATTCTAGTGATTCTTCTGTATTCATTACATCTATTGTATTCATCACATCTATTTGGCAAAATCCTCGTCCATTTTCCACTAGATTCTGTAGACCTTTAAAAATAGAATTTATAAAGGAAACAGCAACTATTGCAAAACTTGAAAAGGAACGGGTTGAAAGCGAAATTGAACTTCTTTTGGATTCTGTAGTTTTATTAGGAGAAAAATCAATAAAAATAAATCACAAACTTATGTTAGTAATGATTGATGGAAAAGTTTGTAATGCTATTACGGATACAACATCCACATAAAAGTGCTACATTTGTGGTTCAACAAGCAAGGATTTTAATTCAGTTGATAGAATGATTGGTAAAGAAGTAAATACAGAAACTTTACAGTTTGGTTTATCTATACTTCATGGATGGATACGATTTTTTGAATGTCTTCTTCACTTATCATATAAAATTCCAATAAAAAAATGGCAGGCTAGGTCTGATAATGATAAAAAAATGGTTTCAGTAACAAAATTACGGATTCAAAAAGACTTTAGAGAGAAAACTGGACTGATCGTGGACCAACCAAAGCCAGGTTTTGGAAACTCTAATGATGGCAACACTGATGCAGAATTGATAGAAAGAATGCATGTGATACTTATTGCTGTATCTTGCGGGCACGAGATTCACGTAGAAAAATTTAGAAAATATACTCAGAATACAGCCAGACATTTTGTTAAGCTCTATCCGTGGTATTATATGCCTCCAACTTTACATAAATTCCTTATTCACGAGCCAGAAATAGTAAGGTACGCCTTGCTGCCAATAGGTCAACTAACTGAGGAAGCTCAAGAAGCTAGAAATAAAGATTTTAAAAATTACAGAGAACACTATTCTCGTAAATGCAGTCGGGAGAAGTCAAATGAAGATATATACAATAGGTTACTTCTTAGTTCGGATCCTTTAATTACCACTAAAAGCAAAAATTATGCCAAAAAAATATATAATATACCACAGATGGCACTAGATTTATTTATTTTGCCAAAGATTTCTGATGAAGAAGAGATTAATGATGATATTGATGATGATAATTATGAAGATGCTGATTATATTTATGAAGGTGATGATAATACGGAGGATCCTTGATTTTAATTGTATATATATATATATATATATATATATATATTTATATATATTTAAGTTTCTCTTAAATAAGAACAATATAAAATAAAAAATAAACAATAACAATAAATGCATACAAAATTTTCAATTATAAATGTAGCAATATATTCAATATTAATTGAATTAATTTTTTTTAAATTTTTTTTTTAATTTTTCTGAAATGGTTGTTTGTTTTGTGCTTATAATTATTCATCAATAAAAACATAATATTATTTTATAATGTGAATTTTTTGAGTTAAATTTGTGGAATTGTGGAATTTGGAAAATAAAATCGGATTTTAAAATTCAATTTTTATAATATAAATACATATTAAATATTTATTCCTTTTTTATTTTTAAAAAATTTTATTTTTTCTAAAAGCACATTAACTAAATTCTAACTTGCAATTTCATTTACTAATTTATCGCTTTTTATTCCAGCGAAAATTGTAAGAAAATATCATTTTATCCAAAACACAAAAAAGCTCCTAACGGGTTAAAACAAATTTTTTTTCCAATTTTTTTTTTTTAAATGGTGGTTTTTTATGCATTAATGAATATCCATTAAAAAAAATTAACAATATTTTGAAATTACGTCTTCCCTGAATTAATCCTCACTTTTCATGCTTTTCAACCCACTGTGCAGCGTGCTTACTTCTAGGAAAACTTGAAAAAGACAAAACAAAACAAGTGAGAAGATTATGGTCGGTGTAGATCGACTATACGATACGCTATGCCACGATATGCTAACATGTAAAAAAAATATCATAAAATTTTGAGCATATATTTATTTATTACATCCTCCTTTGTGGTATAAATATAGAGAGATAGACAACCCCTCATCTCAATGTTGTTTAAGGCCAGTTTACACTATCACACTTTGTAATACGACCTTTCAAAAATTCGAGTGTTACGAAAAAGTCGTATCATGTAAAAACCTTATATTATGAAATTGACAGTCTGCCATTTTCATCGGACCAGAGTTATTTTTTTGGTAAAAATAAAAAAAAGGTAAACAGAAAAAAAAAAGAAAGTGGAAATCTATACTAATATTATAAACAGGTAATGAGTGTTTGTTTGTTTGTTTGTTTGTTTGTTTGTTTGTTTGTAGGAGGTAATCTCCGTAACTACTCATCTGATATTCCTGAAATTTTCACAGAGTCTTACTGCGGATATGGGAAGTGCCATAGGCTATAATTTTTTAAATATTTTTAGTGGGCGTGGCACCTCTCACACAAAGTAAATTTTTAATATCATAAACACATATTAGAGTATTATGATAGGGAAAGCTTTGCAAATTTGTGTGAGGTCACCTATTGTTAATATTAGTAGCTACGCCGGAAATGGACGGGATCGGATAAGTGGGCGTGGTACCTTCCATACAAATAATAATTCAATATTATATATATCGAGTACTGTGATAGAGAGAGCTTTTCAAGTTTATCTGATATCACTATTATTAATGTGAGTAGTCGGACAAAAAATGGGCAGTGTCGGACCAATAGGCGTGGCACCTGAGATACAAATTAAATATAAAATGCCATACATCTGGATTACTGTTATAGCGAGAGTCTTGGGACTTTGTGTTAGGCCATAAGTTATTCATGTGATTAGTTAGACAAAAAATGGGCGTGATTGGAGCAGTGGGCGTGGCACCGCCCTACAAAGTAAATATACGATATCATATAACTGGTGTACTAAAAAAGGGAAGATTTAACACTTTGCACGACACCATCAGATCTTAGTACGAGTAGTCCGACAAAAAATTGGCGGGTTCACACCAATGGGCGTGGCACTCCCCATGCAAAGTAACTATTTAATGTCATATATCTGGAGTACTGTATAAGAGAGGGCTTTGTGGCTTTGCATGAGCCCATAGATTCTTTGTATGATTAGTCGAACAAAAAAATGGGCGTGATCGTAGCCAGTGGGCGTAGCACCGCCCATGCAAAGTAGATATCTAATATCATATAATTGCTGTTCTATAAAAGGGAAAGACTCGATATTTTGCACGAGTCCATCAGATATTAATGTGAGTAGTTCAATGAAAATTAGGCGCGTCAACGTGATTTGTCGTGTCGCCAAAACCGAAAATTGTGAAAAATAAAAATCGCCCAAAAAAAATCTTCAAAATCAAAAATGGGCAAAATCGAAAATCGCGAAAAAGAAAAATTGCCAAATGATATTCTAAGTTCAAGGCCAATATTTAAGTGTTGCCAGATCTAATTTTGAAAATCCATCTTCTTCTCATGGGCAGCTATATATACCTTGCTCCAGGGTAGGATCGCCGAAAAAGCTGATAATTTTTGTACCGAATGAAAAAACAAAAAACGTTGTATATCAGCATCAGCAAGTATCGAAATAAAAAAATCCATACTAATAATCTATACTAATAATCTATACTAACATAATGAAGAGGTAATATGTGTTTGTTTGTTTGTTTGTTTGTAGGAGGTAATCTCCGTAACTACTCATCTGACCTTTCTGAAATTTTCACAGAGTCTTACTGCGGATACGGGAGTGCTACAAGCTATAATTTTTTTTAAATATTTTTAGCGGGCGTGGCACCTCCCATACAAAGTAAATTTTTAATACCATATACTGTGAGCGTCAAAATAAAGTAAACAGCAAATTTTAGCCTTTAAATTGTCGTATAACAAAATTATTATTGACTTACGATAAAAAGTAATACTACAGAGTTTAATACTATACCCATTTAGAGATTGACTACTATAAAACATGAACTCAAATCAATTGGGAATATTAGACAAATCTCTCGAAAGTGAAAATGCATCAGATTTTACGCGTCAAAAAAAAAAATAAATAGTGGTAACACTTACTTATGCTTTTTTATATTTCGGGGAAGAACCTAATCTTTTTGTGACAAATGTTTACTGAGCACGTGTTTTACTTTACTAAAAATTATTTAAAGTTGATTTGTACTAATTAATAATAGCTAAAAACATGTAAAAGCAAATATTCCCACTATGGGAAAGAAAATATCGGTTTATACTCGGAAAATATTTTAGATTAAAAAGAAAAATGTAAATCTTTGCGTGAAATTGGCGAAATTGTGGGTAGGAACAAAAAAAAAAACAAAAAAAATTGTCGAGTCGCTGCTTAGAAGACTACATAAGGGGCTTAAGGCCAAATGAAAATACACCAAATATTAAAATATTTTAAAAGTTTGCTTTTTGTATTGAAGTTCTGTTGCCTTTTCTTTGCTGTTTAATTTTTTTTGACGCGTAAAATTTGGTCATTGTCTAAATAAAGTCCATTTATTTCTATTTTGTAATGCTTCTGTTTAATTTTTTTTTATTGAGTTCAGCTATAATTAAATAATTCTTGAATTCCTTATATTTATTTTTGATTTTGTGTTAATTACTTCATTTTAATAAAAGTTTTAATATGAGGAACTAAGGTGTTTACTTTATTTTGACGCTCACAGTATATTAATAGATAGAGAAAGCTTTGCAAATTTGTCTCAGGTCATCCGCTATTAACGTGAGTAGTCAGACAAAAAAATGGGCGGGATTGGACAAATGCGCGTGGCACCCCTACACAAACATTATATTAAATGTGATATATCTGAATTACTGTATTAGTGAGAGCCTTGGGATTTTGCGTGAGCCCTTTCATAACGATTCGTGCGGTGGGGGTGAAGTGGGAGGGTGTAGCGAAGCACACCGGGTTACATCTAGTAAAATATAAATTTCAAAATAAATTTGCTGCTTATTTTAAACAGCTGTTTTCATAAGACATAAGTGTTATAGTGTAATTGGCCTAAGTATGCAGAAATAATGTCGGTACGACTTTGTGAAAGTCCGATGAATTTCATCAGATTTTTATTTCGAAAAATCATACGACTGAGTGGTATCGTGTAAATGGGCCTTTATTGAGATTATATAATTTCATATGAAATTACAAATATTTTATTTGCGGGGACTGATCTTTGATAATATACAGTCCAGTTATATCACAACTGAACTCACTGTTACCCAATCTCACCTACGAAAACAAACAAAAATTACATCGGAGTTCATACTGTGCTGTACAAATCGACACAATTCAAAACCAATTAAAATGTATCTAATGGCGTTTTCTTTTCTGACAACAAAAAATGCCGCATTTTATTTGCACTTTTTTCGAAAAGTGTATTTTTTTATATATTCTAAGTTAAGAGTAACCTTATTTAATACATTAATCGAAAGGTCTCAAGGTGGAGCGCTCGTAAATCCCAAAAAAAGTGGTAGCCATTGACTTTTTCCCCTTTTTTGAATATTTTCACCCCATGACATCAAAGAGGACAATAATAAAAAATTTTTGCATTTCATGAACACAGCACTTTGAGATCTTTCGATTGATGTATAAAATTAGGTAACTCTTAATTTCGAATATATAAAAAAAATACACTTTTCGAAAAAAGTGCAAATAAAATGCGACATTTGTTGTCAGAAAAGAAAACGGCACAACTGTGACTTTATTAATGATACAACGTTACGAACTGATTCCAACTAGTCAGCGCCGGCTTGCTCAAAGAACCATTATTGTAGTGGATTCATATTTCATCCAACGTTATAAAAAGGTGCAAAAACGAATGCGTATAACGGTTCAAAACACGCCAAATACTCGCTTGAATATGTCAATCTTTTCAGATTATCGTCAATTGCGAGTAAGCCACGGCGACTTAAAGGAAATGTTAAAAAGCGTAATTTTCGATGAGTGGGGTAACTTAATAAAAATAAGCCAAATCGGATCACAGAGGTCTTAAAGCGTAAAAGATATCTAACAAGTTACTAACTTAAGCAATATTTTTTTTATTTACTAGCAGATTCCAGCCCTCGAAATTCGAGCGCAAATTCTAGGAAATTTTATTTTTTTCCATAAATAAAGACCCTAAAAATAAGCTAATCAATTATAGCCAATTCACAAATCAACACAAAAAACAAACTCATTTTTATTGCAAACACATTAACAAATTTAATAAACACACACATAGCATTGTATAATTTTATGTATGTGTCAGTAGCAACTTTAAATGCAATTTATTCAAAATAAAGGAAAAAATTTAAAAAATCTATAAATCTGCAAACGGCTAAAAAGAAATACCTTTCAAATAATATACGTTTGGTCAAAATCGGGATAAAACGGTAGAACAAAACATCAGTCACAAGAAATCACCTAGCCCATTAATATTATAGATTAGAATTTCAAATTTACAAATACCTTTTTATATGATTTTTTTTCTGTTTTATTTATTTTTTTACCTGGCTAAAATTTGTTAAAGACAATAAACCTTAAATAAATTTAAAAAAACAACAAATAGCTTAATAATTTATTAGAAAAACAAAAATAATTCAACTCAGCTACATTTTCTTAATTTTTTTCATGGTGTGAAAGTTTTAATTTTAGGTGCGCATACACTTTTTCTAGCTAGGGTAGTTATCCTATGTATGTATGTATAAATAAACTTAATATTCAACAAGAAGCCAGAAACAGTTTGTATAAATCAACACTTAATCTCATTGAAATTAAATTGATTAACATGAAATATCTAAATCTAGTCCACCTTATGTCCACCTCTATAATACAATTAACACATGTTATTACCAGTTATATAAATTTTTTCTTTTTATTTCTAGATTTTACAACTATTTATATTTTTTATTAAATAAGAGCAAACACAAGTGCTTAAGATCTTGTCTAAATATTGTAATACTTCCGCTTCCTCAACTAAGCTGAAACAAAGTAACTCGTATGTACTCGTAGTATAAATAAAAACAAACATTCCCAAAAAACGCAAAAGCAAAGACCCAAGTAAGTATGCAAAAGAAAGAGAGCAAATAAAGTCAATAGTAAACAAACTCTCTTTAAACTGAACAAAAGTAAAAACGACGTTGTTAAAAACACTCGTGATTTGTTAGATTTAAATATCAATCGTGTGATTAAAAGTCAAATTTACTTAAACAAAACAAAATCACATTAATTTGTATGTTATACTTCAAAGCGCATGCGGGCACACAAAAATTTTACTACGCCCCAAACAATTTGCACATTAATTGCGACTATTTTTATGTTTTTGGGCTGTTAAAAATCTTGTTGTTTGATTTTCTGGACCCAATAAAAATTTGAAAAAAATCGGGAAAAGTCTAATTCAAAGAAAACTAACAGCCGAATTCATAACCAATATTTAGAGTCTCTTAGCAAGTGTGTTATTTACAATGCAATTGCTAATGCACTTGTAAATTCATTCTAAAGAACTTTCAAACACTTGCTAAACAGCTGTTTTCTGTCAAAGTAGTTTTTGTAAACAAATGCAAAAACCCCATTAAAATTTGGATGTGCGAAAAAATATTTTTTATTTACCAATAACGGAAACTCTTGACACTTTAGACGCATTAGAGTTTTTAAGAGGTGAAGCCCATCGTCGAGCGTTTTCAAATTAAGGGAAAAACACAAAATGAAATGTCAACATGAAATGCCAACCTATTTGCATAAAAATAAATGGCGTCACAAAATTCAGAGTTGATATTTTAACTTTTAGTTGACAGAATAAAATTGGTTATGAATAAACTCTGTGCTAAATTATTGCTTGGCTTAATCGATATTCTAGTAAGCAGCTCGTTGCGTGCGATGTAAATGCGGCTGCTAAAATTTGGTTATGAATTCAGCTGTAAGTATTTATATTATTCAAGCAAGTCTGCACGCCTGAAAAGAAATCAAGTTATTATAAAAGAATATCCGAAATAGTGACGCTGTAAATTGAAAACAGTAATTCACTTGTGTTAACTAAACACGCATATCGTCGAAAATATCATGGCCACGAAGCACCCTTTAACAACACTATTCGTCATTTATTGTCGAATTTTGTTGAGCACGGGATAGTGGGAAATCGCCCACATGGCGTTCATCAACGCGCAAAATGTTCTAGTGAACTAGTTTAAGCGGTAAGAAAGAGTGTTGCCGAGAACCCAAGTGAGTCGTATCGTCACCGCGCTCAGCATTTTTGTGTCAGTGGAACTTTGCGGTACATTTTGAAGAATGATTTGCATTTGTTTCCGTATAAAGTACAATTGACTGAAAGAATTTTGTTAGCAGACCGGCCCAATAGACTGCAATACGGCCAAACAGTCCCTCGACACTAAACCTGACTTTGGAAGCAAAAAATTCCCCGATTTTGGGCACGGAGAATCCACATTAGATCCAGGAAATAATATTGCATGACCAAAAAGTAACTATTAGTCCGGCGTTTGCGCCAAAACGATAACGGATCATTTTTCCTCATAGAAGGCGCAACTGTCGATGTGAAGCGATAATGGTGGATGTTGAGTCATTATATCTGCCCGAAAATGAGTGAAAAATGTCTGGGCGGTAACTGATTTTCACAAAATAGTGAACCACGCCACACTGCAAATAAAACAATGCAGTTTCTGCAACAAAGATTTCCTGGAAATGTGGTGTCAAAAAAGGCGACATTGACTGGCCACCCAGATCTCCCGATCTGAACCATCCGGATTTCTTTCTGTGGAGTTATTTAAAAGCAAAGTATTCGCCAATAAGTCTCAGACCATTGACGAGCGCAAGTCAAACGTTCATATCGAAATTATTGCTGCACCGCCCGAATGCTCAAAAAAGATATGGAAAATGCAGCAAAAAGCTCACATTTTTCCGTGGTTGGTTAAAAGAGGCGGCCAATTGATTGATGTTGTACTCAGACTAGTCCAAATGAATTGAAAAGGCCTAATTTAAATAAAAATATCACACATATGGAAATTGGTTGTTTTTTTAAAGATATTAAATATTCAAAGGCCGACATAAAAGATGGTGCACCCCAAGTGTGCGAAGTTAGCCCCCCATTTTTGGAAATACAATGTTTTGAAGATTGTTCTGAATTGTTCTAGGATTGTTCTAAATATAATGTTCCAAAACGATGAGTTTCTAAAATGTAGTCTGTACCGGTAAATCGAAAAAAAATAATTTTAATGTTTGCCCCCCACTTTTGGAAAAAAAAAATTGGCGGTTGTTCTAGGTTGTTCTAGTTGATCTAAATATTGTTCCAATTATGCCTTCTTTGATTTTAGCATATGAAATTTTAGGAAGAACCGCCAACAAATATTTAAATGCTGCACCATCTTTGTCCAGAGCCTTGACAAAGTTCTTAAAAAGTCCCAATTTTATGTGCAGCGGCGGAATAAGAACGTCATTTGGATCAATTAATGGTTTATTTGAAATGTTTTGTTTTCCTGGTGGATACTCAGTTCCTTTTGGTCACTCTGTTCCGACGTAATGAACACATGTGGCACGACTATCACATAGACAAAGGAAACAAAAATATTTTGTGAAACCTCCTTGCATAGCAGTCAACAAACCAATGACCTTAAACAGATTAATTTACAGTTATTTACGATAGTCTATACTATATATACAAAAAAATTTAAATCACACACCTTAAGATCACCACAGATCTTCTATTTATGATCGTTGAATTTGGGTAATGTCAAAATTTCACTCATTGATTCGTAATTTTCCTTTGTATTAATGGCATGAGCAATTGGTATGGATGGTTTTTCATTTCCATTATGCAAAAGAAGAGCCTTTAAACTGTACTTAGAGCCATCAATAAATAATCTCCACATCAGTACAGTACAGAGTAGAGTGTTTCTTTTCAAAATATGCAGCCAATTCCAAGCTTCTATCTCTATAGATTGTTACTTGTGTCCCAACTGTAAGATGTTTCCACTGCTGCATGCGCGAAGTTAGTAATTCTGCGTCTTGCTTCTTAAAATGTACCGAATTAGATCATTCTGCTCAGCTTGAGTCACTAAATGGCGTTCATCATCAGCCTCACACAAACTACTACTGCTAGTGAAAGATGTTTCAGACTCACTACACGTAGCACTGGGAATGACTGATAATGGATCATTTGGTGGACGTTGAACAGGTTTGGAAACCGATGAGACCTCCGCGTAAGTAATATTTTTTCTATTTTTCATATTGAATCCAGCAACTTTTGTTAAACAGAAATAACAATCGGTTTGGTGGTTACTTGACTCTCTCCAAAGTACTGGAATTGAAAAATCGAAATAGATCTTCTTGCCATTTGACCACTTGTGTAAAACAGTTCTGCAACTATTGCAAAACATTTCTGACGTCCAATGGGCGTGACACCTCCTATAAATAGTTAATATAAAATGTCATATATCTGGAGTATTATAATAGTGAAAGTGTTATGTTCGGCGAGTTTACCGAACATTAAAATAATGAAACACGTCGTTCTGATTGTGTAGGTAGTTCATAACCAACTGTTTATTAAAATTTTAAATCAATAATTATATTTATTCGTCACAATAATAATTCTTACAACTAAGCAAAAGAAGGGTAAGAGAAAATACCCAATTACTATTAAATAACTATGAGTAACTTGACCAAGCGGTGTTATGAAGTAGTTGAACTTAATGTGTGCCAAATTAAGGTATGTTAATATCATCTTGCACTTCAAGTAAGTCGTTCAACTATTACTCATTCATTTGGTATTTTCACTACACCTCCCCTTTTAAAGGAGAAAGGTCTTATAGAGATCAGTGATCAAGTGATGTCTATAAGAGCTTTCTTTTAAAATTTATTGTACTTTTTATATAATTTTTTCATAATATTATACTTATTTTATATATATATATAACTAAGTTTAGTATTCGTTATTACTTCAAGTTTGGGTAGTTTAATTAATATTAGGTAAAATTAATTTCTTAATTCTATATTTTTATATAAAATTATCAAAATTATTTATTACGAAAAAATTTTTATATTTTGTTTATTTATTTTTTGCTTTCTTCCTTTAATTTGTACAAATACATTGTTTTTATCATCAATATCAATTACTTTAAATGGCCCCTTGTACATTTGTTCTAGTTTGTGTGCTGTATGATTTCTAATGAATATTTCTTGACCTAGTGTAATGTCTGTATTGTTGATGTTTTGATCATGTGAATGTTTTTGGTTGTGTTTTGTTTCGTTGATTAAATGTTGTGCCCTATTTAATGCTATTTGTAAACGGAATTTTACCTCTTTTGTATAATTATCGAAATTGTATATAGGATCTATTTTATCAGTTTGCATTAGTGGACTATGATTCGGTACGTTTGGAAAAATTAATTCAAATGGGCAGTATCCATGCACTGTTGAGGGTGTTGTGTTAAAAGCATACGTAAAATATTTTAACCATTCATCCCAATCGTTTCTGGATGTATGAATGTATGAGCGTATGTACTCATGGTGGTAAGGTGCTGATGTTGCTTTATCTATTTTCAAAAGTGTAAGAAGTTCTACAAGAACTTGATTGTTATACTCAGTACCCATGTCACTGAGTATTTTATTCATGGGTCCATAAATTAATATGAAGTGTTCTACTAGTGCTTTAGCTATCGTTTTGGCATTTTTCTCAATTATCGGTATTGCCACTAGATATTTTGCAAGGTCGCATATAATAGTTACAATATATTGGTTTCCGTTTTCTGTTATAGGAAGGGATCCTACCGTATCTATTATTATAGTTTGAAAGGGTTTTTGTGGTGTAGGGGTGATAATCATATTTGTTTTTATATGTTTTGTGATCTTATTGGTTTGACACTGAACACATTTCTTTACGTATTGGTTTACATCCTTAGTGATATTTTTCCAATAATAAAATTGTCTAAGCTTCCTAAGTAGTCTAGTTGTTCCAGGGTGTCCTCCAAAAAGAGGATTATCGTGGAATTTTTGTAATAAATATTTTTGTTCATCCTTGTTAGTTATTATGCATATTTTGGGTGTGAGCGCTATTTGTATTTTCTTTACATGTTGATTGGCTTTTTGTTTAAATTTTGCAATTGATACGAGGTTAAATATATTATCATTTAAATTCAATTGTATTTTATCCAGATTTCTACTTATTGCCTCTTTTTCAAGAATTGGAAAAAATTGATCCAGATCCATATTTCCATTAGCAAAAGTGTTTTGTATATTAATTTTTGGTGCTAGCACTTGTTTACCTCGTTTAAAATAGAGTGTGGGTATATTCATATCCATAATTACCTTAAGTTTGGCCCACTTTTTTACACAATCGAAGCCAATAGTTTCGAAAACTTTAGGCTTTTCATTAATTACTTTACTATATTTCTTAATTTTTTCTTCAGGTTTGTTTCTTGTTTGTGCACGTGTAGTTACCAGGAAAGCATTGTTGATCGAAGGCAGCGCGTCCGCTCCCGAATTATCTTTTCCTCTAATGTGTTCTATGACAAAATCATACTCTTCTAGTTCTAGACGAATTCTCGTTAATCTGCTGGAAGGTTTTTTAAAGAATACAAATATGTAAGTGGTTTGTGATCGCTACGTACTAAAAATTGTTTCCCGTACACATAGGGCCTAAAATGATTGATAGCCCATTGGACTGCTATCAATTCTTGTTCTATTGGTGCTTTGTTCGATTCACCTTTTGTGAATGCACGTGACGCATATGCTATTGGAAGTTGCATACCATCTTTGGCCTGCGATAGTATTGTACCACAAGCGATTTTGCTTGCATCAGTTGTTTTGCAAAAGGTTTTGTCAAAATCCGGGTATTGAAGAATTTGCGGTGGCAACAGTGCTGTCTTGAGGTGCTGAAAGGCTTGTTCACAGTCAGCAGTCCATACAAAAGGTTCTTTCTTTCTGGTAAGTTTAGTTAAATGGACAGAATAGAATGCAAAATGTGGTATGAAGCGTCTGTAATAATTACAGAAGGCTACAAATCTACGAACCGCATCGCCATTTGTAGGTTTTGGGTAGTTTCTAATTGATTCGTATTTGCTATTGTCTGGTAAAATACCCTTATCAGTACATTTATGACCCAAATAAGTAACTTCGGATCTGAAAAAACTACATTTGTCTGGATGTAATTTTAAATTACAATCCCTGCATCTTTGGAAAACACTTTCTAAATTTTTAAGCATGTGCTTTATTGAACAACCTGTGACAATAACATCATCCATATATATAAAACCTGAAAAAGCTAGGTTCATCATTCTTTGAAATGAATTCGAAGCTACTTTCAAACCATATAGTAGACGGATGAAACGAAACGAACCATTTTCTGTTGAGAAAGAAGTAATGTCTCTTGATTTTTCAACCAATCCGATTTGATGAAATCCAGATGTTAAATCTAAACAACAGAAAAATTTTGCTCTTCCCAATTGGTCCAAAATGTCCTCAATTCTGGGTAACGGAAATTTGTCCGCTATTAACTTTTTATTTATTTGTCGGTAATCAACTACTAGACGCCAACGTTTGTCGGGGTTATTTGGCAAATACTTCTTTGGTACAAGCATAATGGGACTATTATAATTAGATGCCGATGGTTCCACTATTTCATCTTGCTGTAGTTTTTCAACTTGCCTTGCTATTTCATCCTTTTGTGTGTCTGGCGTACGATAATTTTTAATGTATACCGGATTATGATCAGAGATTCGAAATTTTTGAGTATAAAAATTGTTAGTACTTATTTTATCACTCTCTATGGCAAAAATATCTATATATTTTGTACATAATTCTATCAATTCAGATTTTACAATTTCAGGAAAATTTTTTGTTAATTTTTCCAAAATTTTGCGGTTTCTTTCACCAACAACATTGGGGTTATTATTAAGGATTTCATATTCAGACAGTTTTTCATATTTTACTGGTATTCTATTTAAAAATTTGTTTTCAGAATTTGTGTTTACAATCCTCACATATGGAAATTCCCTTGATACTATGCAACCAGCTACATATATTCCGTCTCCTATTGTCGGACTTGGAACTACAAAATCAGAGACTTCGTTGCCAATTGTAATAGCTCTAAAAACTTCAGACCGAGCTGGTAGTGTTATTGTACCTTCACCCAGACTCTCTAGTATTGGAATATTTATGGGATAATTCAAATTGAATGGTCTTAACGCTAGTAAATTTGAGTTTGCATCTTGTCCATATTGAATAGAAGCATTATATGTTTTGAAAAAATCTAAGCCCAATATACCTTGAAATGGTATTGGGAACGTATCTGAAATTACATGGAATCTATGAGGAATCAAGAAGTTTTCCACTTTTAAATAAATTTCGATCGTACCTAAGGATTTAATAATTCCTTTTCCGATTCCAGTTATTTTGATAATATTTTGCGTGTTGAATTTCAATGAGTACAGGTTACTAATTTTAATTAGTGAGACGTCTGCTCCTGTATCTACCAGGAACGTACTTAAGTTATTGCTAGTTGATATTCGAATTTCAATAAAGCTACTTAAACTGAGATTTAAATGGAATATTTTATGTTCATTTAGTTTTGATGATAACCCCCCGTATTTTGGGGGGAAGTATCGTTTTCCGAGACCTCCTGTGTTATTCTCACTCTGCCTCTACTTTGTTGACGATTGTATTGACTCCTATGGTTGTTGCTTTGGGTTCCGCGTTGCCCGTTGTAGAGGTTATTAGCATTATAATTTCTGGAATTATTATAATTTCTAGAATTATTATTATTATTCCGACGCCAGTCTTGGCCGCGTCCACGGTTATTGAATCCGTTATTCCTGTACTTAGGATTAGTAGAGCCATGGCGCTTAAAATAGAACACCGAAGAATTTGGAATGGAAACCTCAGTGCTGGCTTCTATAAATTTGGATACAACTTCATTGAGGTACGTGAAATTTCCTGTTTTAATGATAAGTTTGACCTCATCACTTGCTGTATTTCGAGAGATTGCTTTTGCTGCATTTTGTCTTATTAATTTGTCAGCAATATCGTGACAAATAGGCACCCCCTAGTTTTTTTGAAATTTCCTGAATCTCTTCTGCATATGCAGTGGCCGATTTCGTTTGCTGTTTTATATTCATGAGCTTGGAACACAGCAATTCCGATGATTCTCCCTGTATGGAAGATTGTAGTTTGGTTTTAATAGCTTGGATGGTATTTTCATTTGTAATGGTATTTCTCGCATGCCCCTTTAATTTGGTTTTTATCACTTCTATTGCTACTACTTCATGCGTTTCCTTTATTCTATCGATCAGCGTCAACGCATCAAGGAAGCTTTGGAGCTCATTCACATTGCCATCAAATACGGGGACAATTTTTGTGGTTTTATCCATTACATCATCCTCCGTCCTTGGCACGATGATTGTTTTTAGTTCTTCTTCTATTTCGGTTTGTAAGTTTTCTTTATCGTTTTCATCAGTATCTGCGATATCCCTATTTATTTCACATGTTAATGTTGCTGGGACTTTAATATTAATATTGTGTTTATGGAATGTCTTTATTATCTGATCCCTAAACGTGTGAAAGATTTCATGGGCCTCTTCTTTGTGTGGTTTACTGTACCTATCATATTGTCCATGCAACGTAGCCCTAATAGCATTAAAGGTTTCAATTAAAATTTGGATGTGTTTTTCAAGTGTTTCAGTTTTTATTGGTCTGTACTGATTAATACATTTATAGGATTGCTTAAATCTAGTTTTTAAAGGTTCCAAATTATTTAGTATATCTTCCCATTGCATATTAAAAAAAAATAATAATAAAATAACATATTTTTAAAGTTAAATATATAAAACTAGGCTTACATTTTGTTTTGTTAGTTTTATCGTCATTTTTCAGACATATTGCAATTACTACTGTAATTAATATGCAATTTTTAATTTTGTTTAAATGGTGCGTGGTAAAGAAGAAGAAAGCGTATATTTCAAAAATTCATAACTGCACTGTATTCTTAATCGGACCGGTTTCTGGCATTTCAGCCTTCATCAGCGATTTATTGAACATTGTGATAATTGTTATGTTTTAATTGAATAGATTGTTTCTATATGAAAATTTTTTCTACTAAGGGCGGCCGTGAGGTTTTGAACCATGAACCTTCACATACACTCGTACTTGCACTTTTTGGTCAGCGCTTTAACACACTCACCTAAAGTCAGGCCTACGAGCAGTGTGGTTAGTTTTCAGTTTTCGTACCATACAGCTTTACTTTGTATTAATTTCAGGTTTGCATCCTCGGTTGTTGATTTTGCTGATTGAATTGATGTCGCTGATTAAGATGATGTTTGTCGCTGATTAAGATGATGTTTGTTGATTTTGCTGATTAAATTGATGTCGCTGATTAAGATGATGTTTGTTGATGTTGTTTATATTTGTTGCGGACGTACGTTGTTGTTATTTCTGCTTTCCAATGCTTTGCAGATGATTTTTGTTATGTAGATAACAGCTATTATGACTAGTGTTATTACTGATAAAATTTCAACATAGTTCATTTCGGTTTTTGTTTTATTAGGAATTGGTTCATTATTTTGCACGTTTTTGCTTAAGGTTTCTATTAGTTCTTTGTGTTCATATTCTTCACTTGATTTTCCTACCTGATATCCAGTGATAAGAAGTGGAATGGTGGCCAACACTTTTTTCCACCAAGTCATTTTTTTTTTTTTAACACTTTTATTGTTTGTTTTAATTTTGGTTTATATTGTATATATATTGCTGTTTTTGTCAGTTGTTCTTCTCTTTCACCACAATTTTTTTTTTTTCACTAAATCCAAGCAGCACATTTATCTTCACAGTTTTGATTAACCTATCTTCCGATTTCGGAGCCTTTGTAGTATAGATTTTATTGTTTAAATTTTAGTATTTCTTTTTTTTTTTTGTTTTAACATTTTAACACTTTTGTTATTTAAATTTTTAATCATTTGGCACGGTCGCTATGTTATGTTCGGCGAGTTTACCGAACATTAAAATAATGAAACACGTCGTTCTGATTGTGTAGGTAGTTCATAACCAACTGTTTATTAAAATTTTAAATCAATAATTATATTTATTCGTCACAATAATAATTCTTACAACTAAGCAAAAGCAGGGTAAGAGAAAATACGCAATTACTATTAAATAACTATGAGTAACTTGACCAAGCGGTGTTATGAAGTAGTTGAACTTAATGTGTGCCAAACTAAGGTATGTTAATATCATTTTGCACTTCAAGTAAATCGTTCAACTATTACTCATTCATTTGGTATTTTCACTACAAAAGCCTTTGGACTTTGCGTGAGCCCATAAGTTATTTATGTGATTAGTCGAACAGAAAATGGGTATGATCGGAGCAGTGGGAGTGGCATCGCCCATAAATATATAATATATATAATTGGTGTTTCTTAAAAGGGAAATCCTTGGCACTTTGTACGAGTCTATCTGACATTAATGTGAGTAGTCGAACAAAAATGGGCAGGTTCGGGCTAATGGGCGTGACACCCCCATACAAAGTAAATATTAAAAGTTATACAATATCTGGAGTACTGTAATAGTGAGAGCATTGGAATTTTGCGTGAGCCGATAAGTTATTCCATTAGTGGCACAAAAAGTGAGCGGGATGGGAATTGTTGGCGTGGCACCTCCTATACGAGTACAAAAAGATATAAAGTAGGTTAGGTTAGAAGTGGCTGCTAATCTAAAGGAAAAGCTCACTTAGACTCTGGGATCCATTGTGATACCACGGGACGAATAGGTGTTCCCTCAGTCCCCACCGTAGAACCAGTTTGAGCCCCTGATGAAGCCCCTGATATGTGATATTTCCACATTTGAGAGATCAGAGAGATCGTGAAGAAACAGCGATCCCAATGTTCGAAGTCTCATTCTGGAGAGCGCCGGGCAATAGCAAATGAAATGTTCTATACTCTTCACCTCCTCCACATCCATGCAGCTACGACAGAAGTCATTTGACGAGACCCTGAGGCTTCAGCGTGTCTCCCTATGAGGCAGTGCCCAGTGAAAGCGACAATCTTGAAACTTTTGACAAATACATTAATTATCAAAATATAGGCGGAATGGCCAAAATCAAAAATCGCCAAAACCGAAAATCGCGAAAACAAAAACCGCCAAAAATAAAAATTTTCAAATCAAAAATCGCCGCATTCAAAAATCGGTAAAAATCAAAAATCGCTTAAATAAAAAATTTCCAAATAATTATGTAAATTCAAGGCCATTCGACAAGCTTGCTCCAGAGTAGGAGCGCCGAAAATTCTGATAATTGTTGCACCGAATGAAAAAACAAAAAAATATTGTAAAGCCGCAAGTATTGCAATACAAAAATATAAAATAAACAAAATAAACTATTTTAATTGCAAACTTGGTAACAAAAATTGATTATGTAATAAAATATGTCAATTAGTCTCGGCAAGTCGTAGCGAAGCGCGACAGGGCAAACTAGCATAACAAAGCTATGAAGAGTTTAGGTAAATTTTTGGGGCTTGAAGTCACCTTTTAACCCAATTTTAACGATTTGTGAAGATATGCATGGAAAATATGATCTTAAAATAAAATGGCCGTGCCCATATCTATGGTTTTCTGGAATAACCGCGTATGTCATAAAATCAAAATGTTCAGGGGAGCCAAAAAACGTTATATTATGGGCTCGATATAAAGTTTTTAGAGCTTTTTATTTAACAGTCCTGTAGATATGGTCAATAAATATTTTATATAAAATTTTGAGTCAAAAATCTTCAGAGGAATAGATACTATTTAGAGGACGAAAAAACAATATGTAAATAACACTTAAAGTGTGTGCAGATAAAACAACTTATGTCGACAAAAGTCATTTCCTTTGAAAAAGAAAACTACCAGCGCAACCACCCATGTAGACATAAGTTGTTATTGCTTGAAAAATTGATTTTTTTTTTGTTCGTCAACAAAAAGTTAACGGGACTTAGGATGAGAATATAACATCGTATCAAAAATAATAGTGATAAAAAAATAACAGAAATAAACACACAAGTTTTTATAAGTGGTTATAAACTGAAAAATAATCCAAAATTATTTTGCATTTTTTTTTCATTAATAACAACGTATGTCGCTATGTGTCGTTTTCTGAGAAAATAATATGTCAGCGATCAAACGTAGGTTGACATACGTCGATAGTGCTGCAAATTAATTTAATAAACATTTAAGTTACGTCGTTCTTTAAGAAAGAAATGGTCAATATTTTTTTTTTTTTTAATTTAACACATGTAAAGAGCGTTAAAAATTAATACATTTGGCATCGTTAACTCAAAACTGACAAAAATAAACATACGCGGTTATTCCAGAAAACCACAGATATATCGTTTCGTGTTTTATCTACGTACTAAATTGGGATAATTTAGGTCGTAAATAAAAAATTTTGAGTTTTTATTCCTTGACAAAAAAGAATTAACTTTTAAGAAAAGACTAAGAATTTTCTTTAATGATTTTAATTAAAATTATAATTTAGTGCCCATTAATAAAAAGTATTACATAGTTCCTATTAATGCACATTTATTTCTAAACGACAAGGACTGGACTATTGTTAACAAACAAAAAAAAAATAATACAAAAAATATTTTTTTTTTTTTTCAAAAGAAACATAACAAATAAAATAAATAACGTTGAAAACAAATCTTTTGAGTTTCTTCATCTCCTTACACTATAACAACAACAACAACAGCAGCAAAAACATTAATATCAACTACTGCGTCAGCAACATCATTATGATTAACAGTTAGCAACCTTTAACTGTGATAAAATAAAACAACGCTATCCAAGCAGTGTTGCCAGTTTATATTTATCTTCTATTGGAGATAAGTTGAAAATGAGAATGCAATACCTATTTGGTGCATAATTGATTAGTTTTGATTTGGTAGAATGTGCGGCGGAAAAAAGTAACAAAACATTTATCAAAAGTTGTAATTTTAGAATTATTTTTTTTCTCATTTAGCTCATTTTTTTACTCCAGTTTCGGCGGTGGATTTTGCATTCAGCGATTTTTGATTATTAATATACCTTTTAGAAAGATAATTTACTCCAAAACCAGTATTATATGTCACTTGCTAGAAATAATATAACTAAATAACACCATTTTTATTAAAAAGTTTAGGACCCCTTGACACAATTTTAAAAACCGCCATATAGGTATATACAGCATGCCTCTAATATAGAAAAAAATTTAAATGTAAGAGAACCAAAATAAATATAAAAAAAATTGTGTAAATTTTGTGTTAGCCACTATAAAAAAAAACTGGCAACTCTGCATATATGTACGTCAATTGCAAAGTAGCAAAAATAAGAAACAAATACACAGCACACAGCCTTCATTAACATATTTTTGTTTTTCAGTCTAGATTTACTCTTAAGAATGTTGGTTACCCAACTCTCTCTCTCTACATGTTTGCCTACCCAACCCCCTTTCTCTTCGTCTCTTTTTCTGTTATTAAACAAAACAAAAATCCTCTAGAATCCCGAATATGTCCCACTTACCCCACCACCACCCAATAATATGTGTTTTATAATTTTGCAAAAAAAAAATACAATTGTCATCGTATTCTTTTAAGTTTGTCCTAAAGATACAGTGGATGTTCCAATGAAAAAAGTGAATTAAATATTATCAAGAGATTAATTACAATTATGTATTTTCCAACTATTGGAACTTAGTTCATGATTAAAAGGTGTTTGTTTTAACTCAATAGAACTTGAAATTAATAAATAATAACCCAAAAGAAATAAACAATAATCAAAAGAAATTTATTTATTCCATAGATCATTACATGGCATAACATTTGAAAATGATTTCGGACAAATGGTCACCGCGGCTGTTCTTGAGGAAGCGCATTCTGGACATCCAATTTTGGGCCACTTTTTTCGCATTGCTGGCGGTATGTCACGAATAACACGAGCAATGTTGGCCCCCAAGGCATTACTTGTCACCTTATAACTTTTGTTATTGTCGGTCTAGACCGGCTATACGATACCCCCCATACCATGCGTTTAGAGACCCTATCTCTCAGTCCCAACTAACTGGATATAGAAAATAAGCATAAACCAAATTTGAGTGAGATTTTTATTAATTTTTTTGGCTGCAGATATGAAATAGTACATATCGGATGCTATATCTATATGTGGACTAGGCCCAAAAATGGACCGATCCTGGCCATGTTTGGTAAAGTTTCTTGTATTTTGCAAAAATATATACAAAAAAAATTTGAAAAGAATCCGTGCAATATTTTTGTTTTCTCATAGATTTAAGTGACGATCGGGAAGCAGCTATATATGGGACATATGACTAAGAGTTGTGCCATAGGTATCATTTTTGGACTACTGATTAATGGATGTAATAAACACACACAAACCCAATTTGACTAAGATTTATATGATAATTTGGATCTTATGGCAATTTATGTCGATTTCATAGGGGTCATCTGTATGGGGGTAGGTCTAAACATGGACCGATTCTCACCAATTTCAACAGCATTTATCCTATGGCCGAAAAAAGCTTATGCACCAAATTTCATCAAAATATATTCATATTTGCGACCTGCAGTTTGATTACAAGCTTTACATGGACACACAGACGGACGGACATCGTTAAATCGAATCAGATAGTGATTCTAATAGTGATTCTGATTCGATCGGTATAATAAAAGATGGGTCTAGGTCAAATATTTTTGGTAGTTACAAACAGCAGCACAAAGTCATTATACCCAAACCACATAGTGGTATAGGGTATAAAAACCCTTATTTTCATATCAAAATCATACACCCATCTTTAATTATACCGATAGAATCAGAATCACTAACTGATTCGATTTAACGATGTCCGTCTGTGTGTTCGTCCGTCCGTGTGTCCATGTAAACCTTGTAATCAAACTGCAGGTCGTAAATATGAATATATTTTGATGAAATTTGGTATGTGAGCTTTTATTGGCCATTGGATGAACGCTATTGAAATTAGTGAAAATCGGTCCATGTTCAGACCTAGCCCCCATACAAATGACCCCTATGAAATGGACATAAATTGCCATAAGATCCAAATTGTCATATAGATCTTACTCAAATTCGGGTTGTATGCGTTTATTACATCCATTAATGTGTATTCTAAAAATGATCCCTGGGACACTCTTAGTCATAGGCCCCATATAGAGCTGCTTACCGATCTTCACTTAAATCTATCAAAAAACAAAAATATTGCACTGATTCTTCTCAAATTTTGTTTGTATATATTTTTGCAAAATACAAGAGACCTTACCAAACATGGTCAAGATCGTTCCATTTTTGGGCCTAGTCCCCATATAGATATCTATAGCATCCGATATGGACTTTTTCATATCTGCAGCCAAAAAAATTAATAAAAATCCTACTCAAATTTAGTTTATGCTTATTTTCTATTTCCTGTTAGTTGGGCCTATGAGATAGGGTCTCTAAACGCATGGTATAGGGTATCTTATAGTCGGTCTCGACTGACTATAATTTTCTTACTTGTTATTTTTTGAATCTTTCTTATTTATTGAAATATTTCATACATATGTGGGTAAAAATACCTTTAAAAAAAACTGCAATAGATTTTAATAGCATTTGTAACAATGGGAGGTTCCGTTTATTATTGTTTTTTACTAATACTTATAATTATCGTACTTATAATTATTATTCACTTGACTCAAATATTGATTGCAAATATTCCACATTTTGTTCCGTGTTATTTCTGTTCTTTAGTAGCTTTTTGACTTCTTCATCTAAATCCTGATGTTCCACTTTCCATTGATTTCGAATACTGGAGATGAAAGGATCTGACTTTGCCAATAATATATTAAATAGATCTTCATTTGTGGAATTTCGTGATATTTTTCTAGTACTGTGCTCTCTATAAAATCTGTAATCCTTATTCCTGAGCCTCCTCTGATAGATCTCCAAGTGGCACCAAATAATATTTAATGAAATCTTCTGCATGATAAAGGATTTTGTGAACTGTTGCAGACATATTTCTCCATGGGTACTTGTTGTTTCTTATTGATCGTGAAGAATCGAAATCCAAATCGTAACTTATTTTTAGAATCTATGTGTTCCATAAGTCGTATTCTTGCATGTAGTGGTGATAATCCAAATTCGTATGTATCAGTATTAACTAGTGATTTTGTCAGGACTTGATTTAATTGACTTGATGTTGCTTAGCATACGATGCCATCTATCATTGTCAGCATTATTGGTAGCTTACTTCAATTTGCTGCCCATCTAACTGTAATTTCGCAATTTGGGCCTGCAGTATTCCGTAGAAGATGGTGTCTCATTTTTCCAAATATCTTTTGTTTGCGTTGTATTAGTCGCAGGCTCTGAATCTTCCAAAGCCTTTTTCAATCGCAATGGTATAAATGATACCATGAAGGTATCTGAGGCCGAAATATTTTCACGTACTCTTTGTTTGTATTGTTTTTGTCAAGAAGAACCATCACGTCCCCATTTACAAAAAAAAAGAATTAACTTTGTGTTTCCATATTTCTTTAACTTATTTCGTTTTATTGATCGTAGCAAGCGTTCGGCTGTGTGATCAAGTAGAGATTGTAGTTGTACCTCTCTGAGAATATGCTGGACACATATTTTTTTTTTTATTTTTTTAAATTAGTCAACACTCAGGGGATTCTCCTACTGATGCAGTGCATTGCGTTGATCTCTGGAAAATAGGTTTAAGGAGGAAAGAGGGAAGGTGTTAATTTTTTTTTTGCAGCGACAGACCAAAACCTCTGGTGGGAATCGAACCCACGACCCCTCGCATGATAGGCGAGCACGCTACCTGCTCAAATACCGGGGCGCTTTTCAATCGCACGCAATCTGAGCTGAATGTACTGCTGTTTTGTTAATTTCAAATCCAGAAATAATGCTAATGCCTCCTCATTTGTGAACTGTTGTGCATCGCTCGGAGTTGGTATACTTTTAAGTATCCGTTTTGTTCTCACTGGACTAGGTTTAACAACTTTTTCAATGATATCCACTTTTGTCAATTGTTTCTGTGATCGTAATTGATGTAGGAAAGATGCTTTTAATTTATACATCCAATTTCATTGTTAACATCTTTAAGTTTCCGCCTCTTAGATCTATCGCTGCAGTTGTTCAATGATTTGCGTGGTCTTCCAGCCTTATCTTGCTTTGTTTTTGAAGCGATAGTAAGTTGGCTTTCTAACCAGTTGGCGCTTTTTATATAAAAGTTTTGATTATTGTAGTTAACTTCTTTGTGGCGTTTTTTTAAGTGCTTTGACGAAATTAGATTTTACACGAATTTAAGTTTAATTTTATTTTAACGTAACTAAGAATATCTCCCTGGTTTTTGTTCATAAAATACTCTTCAGATATGTAGTTCTAACTATATAACTGAAGCTCTCCATATTTTTCTGAATATTTTTATTTGCGACTGTTATTGCTGAAATGTCACTTTTTATAAGCCATCATACTATGTTTCTAGGTAAAATAAAAAGGTAAGAAAATGGCATTATTGCATTACTACCTAAGATGATATATAAAAAACCCACTATACAAATGAATTACCTGCGTGTGTTTTCTTTACTACTTGCACCATCGTTAGGTAACATAAAAAGGTATGATAATAAAAAAACCAGGTTACAAATGAATCATATACTCTGTGTATTGACATTCTTACTTACAAATATATCAAAAGGGTGTTGTGTTTTGTAAGCAGATTTCATTACTGGTAATAGAACAAATAATGACTGTTATAAACTATAAAATACATAAAGCACAAATTTAACACACCATTTTATACTCATAGGGCTGTTTAAATCACCGTAATTTGAATTTTTTTGAGTAAAATGAAAAAAGTGTTCTACCCGCGGATCGTCACGGCTGCAAAAGTATACATAGTTTTAAAGAGGACACTTTCACCTTTCTCCTGGTGGTATAACGTTTCTTGTTCCCTTTTGTTCCCTAGAAGTTCTATTCTACTAAACTTGAAATTTGAAACATATATAGTAGTTTAATAAATATTTCTGAACACCCCTAATATTAAACGGTAGGGTTGTGACCACTTACAGTAACTAAAGACTGCAATCCTATCAACCTTGTAAAGAAGACCTCAACTCATTATCGACGATAACTTGCGAGTAGTAACCATTTATTTTTTATTATTATTATTATAGAAATAAATCCATCCGTGCATAGGTCCGCATATGCTAGAGATAACTCATCCCTGGTACGTACAACGGGATAAGCTCTGTTGCAGCATAAGCTGTATGAACTATGGTTTTGGAATAATTTATTATTATTAGTAGTATTTAAATACTTTTACATGACATTTCATATTAATTAACAAATATTATCATATATTCTGATTAAAAGTTAACATTTTTAATAAAATTTACAGTTTTCTTTCTAAAAAGATTTATATTAATTTCGTTCTTGACATCATTCGGCATCATGTTGTAAAGATTTAATCCTTTGAAAATAAAGATTTTTGCATTGCTGTTGTATCTGCTCTCTGTGTTCTAAAGTCTAAGGCATTCCTAATGTTATAGGGTTGAACATCTCCAACATATCTAATTTGTTCGATCAAGTAGTCTGGTGCTCTTCCCATCTTAATTTTTTGGATAAAGAATATTGTATTAAGTTGCAGCCTTTGTTGGATGTTTAGCCATTTCAGTGCGTCTAACATATATCTTATTGAAGTAAACCGATTGCATTTTAAAATTGAGCGCATAGCCTTATTTTGCAGTTTTTGCAGCCTCGTTATTTGTTGGTCTGAACAGCATGAAAATAATATGGTTGACCCATACTCAAAATGAGGTTTTATGGTAGTGTTATATATATTAATTGCGGTTATTATTGTCACCCTGTTTCTTAAACGTTTAAAAAACCCGATTTTCTTGCCAATTTTCTTACATATGTATTCGACATGATCTTTAAAGTTTAAATCTTTGTCAATCAAGAAACTTAGATATTTTATATTATTCACTTTTTCTATTATTACATTATTTATTTTGAATGTTACGTTTGTGTTCATATTGATTTCCATTAATTTAATTTTGTTTTCGTTAAGTTTTAATTTATTCATTTTTAGCCATTTATTAATATTATCTACATCATCTTTTAAATTTTCATGACATATTTCCTCCGTTGCTGCTTCTGTGAAAATCAAAGTATCGTCCGCATAAAGTACAGCTTCGCATTTCTCTAATGTATTTTCAATATCGTTTATATATATAATAAATAGTAGAGCTCCTAAAATCGAGCCTTGTGGTACTCCAAAATCATTTTCTATTGCATTGCATATTTCATTATTAACATTTGTCAATTGTCTACGATTTGTTAAATATGACTGAAACCATTTTAGCTCTGTATCTTCAATACCGTATTTAGTTAATTTCTTCAATAGGATGTCCCTATCTATCGTTTCAAAAGCTCTTTTAAAATCAAGGAAAATCGCTAATATTTTATTTTTTTTTCTTTTTACATTTCCACCTGTTTATGACATAATTTACTGCAGTTTCACATGAATAATTTCTTCTAAAGCCTGATTGATATTTTGATAATAACCTGTGTTGTTCCATGTATTCTTCCAATTGATTTTTTACTATTTTTTCAATGACTTTTTCACATGTTTTTAAGGTGTTAATTGGTCGATATTCTTCACATTTTAATGTATTTTTTACTTTTTCAATAGGAAAAATCATCGATTCTTTCCAATTATTTGGGAATACGCCAGTCTCTAGTGATTTATTTATAAAATTTAATATAATATTACCTGTTCTGTCCCAGTTATCTAGGATTATGTCACTTGATAGTTTGTTATAATCAGGTTTTTTGTTAATGCTTTTAAAAATATTTTTTAGTTCTTGTAAATGTATTGCACGGAATTTAAATTTAAAGTTTATCACAGGTATTTGATTTTCATACTGGAATATCTGATTTCTTTAATACTATTTACAAAATAATCATTAAAATTTTTGGCTATTTGCAAATTGTCTTTATATTCTATTTGTTTATATATCACAGTTTTTATCACAGATTTGGGTTTTTTTAGGACTAGTTCTTTAATTTTACTCCACATTTCTTTTTGGTTATTTGCACTATTTATGTTATTATTAATATATTTATTTTTTTCATGTTCAGTTTTTGCTTTATAGATATTTCTAATTATTTTATAACTATTCCAAGCGTCAATTGTATTTACTGTAATTGCATTTTGATACTTAAAGACTTTTTCTCTTTTTAATGATTTGAGTTCGTTGTTAAACCATATTGGTCTATGCCAGCCACTTTCACCTCTTATTGCTAACTTGCATTTACTGCATTCAGCCATATCATAAGTGCTATTAACAAATTTGTTGCTTCCGAAAAGAAAATTCAACTTTTTGTTAATATTTTATTTGCCACTTTATTAATATATACTGTTTATGTTTTTAAATAGTCACTATCTATTTTTTGAGCACTTTATTATTATTATTTTATTTATTTAATCAGAGCTTTGATATTTTGCTTGTTATTAATTACCAGGGTTGTCAATAAAAAAAAACACAAAAATTAGCTTTTTCTGAAATTAAAAAAACAGTTGAGTTTAATAGCATGCCGCACCCACAATTAGCAAAAGTTTAACCCAATTTTTTTGCTATGTTAATTTGCATATATTAGCTACAAAATGGCGTTAAAATTTTAAAAATCGTTGTCAAAAAAAATTGGACTTTTGGCGAATGAAATCAAAATTTCGGCCACAGTGTGGAAGTGTAAATAAATAGGAGACAATTTTTGATAAGTATCTTCAGCCGGACTGATTTTCTTTAACAATGTCAGTTGAATATTTTATAATATTTATAATAACATGCTTTCGTCCCACTGTGGCACTAAGATCGTCGCCTATGTATGCGTGTGTGCGTGTGTGATAGTGTTTATTTGAATTGTTTTGTTTGATTCGCATTGCGTTGACGACGTAGTATTTTTAATTTTGTGCATATTTTTCATTGTATATTTTGAAATTCTTTACAGTTCTTGCGTATCAGTGCATAATAGATGGCGGTCTGTTGTTTGTTCGCGTTCGAATTGTTTTTCTGCGTGTTGTTTTTATTGTTTTGACTCACCAACAAAAATAAGTAAAACCGAAGAATATAGAAGTGCAATGCATACAACGCAGTGATGATATTGTTTTTTTGTTATTCGCGTTTTGTTCTTGTTGTTGTTGTTTTGCTTTGTTTTTGTTTTGTATTTAACTTGACATCAAAAAAAAATAAAAATTAAGAGTGTTGGTGAGTAGTAGAGTTATTTTGAGTAACTAGTAGGCAAGACAAAAACAAATAAGAACTAACAAAAACATACTGTGAGTAATATTAAGTCTCACACAAACAACCTGACATACACAGGCGTATAAAACTTAACAGTGTAAACAAAACAAAACAAAGTAAGTATACAATTATAATATGCGACTTGTCTACTTTTGTTTACTCGGCAAACCGAAAGTGAGTTGAAACGCGTAAGAAAAGCAGCTCTGTTTCAAGTGCAAAAGTACTGATTTTAGTACCAAAGTAAGTACCTATTTTATATTCAGAACTGTAGTATTAAGAATATAAGCCTTGTATTCGATTATAAAATAATAATAGGAGAATTTTGCAAAAGTTTGTTTGTTTTCGGATGAAATTAAGTCGGTTCTAATATTTAATTGATTTATGTACAGGGGTGCTACAAGAAATCCCCGATATTTAGTATAATTATTAGGATTATTGAAAATTTAAATGTTTTAATTTAATTTTTAATCTGCACTGGGCGAGTCTGCTTTGTTTACAGTAGTAAAACATTAGGTAACAGAGTTTAAACGAAGCCAATGAGTTCAATTGAGGTTACCATACCAGAAATGGTGAAGATAATCCAGAAATTAGTATTGAAAGACATAATAATCAACTAAAAAGTAAAAAAAAAAGAAAAAAGATGGGTAAAGTTGTTCTCGATCGAACAGAAACAGCGTCATGAGGTCAATCGAGTGTGTGGCGATGTTTTGAAACCAATAAAACCCAGTTTCTGTGTCTTTTCATAAATATGAATGAAACGTAGGTCAATCACTTCCGACATAAGTTGTAGAAATGTTCAAAACTGTCGACTAAGAGGAAATATTCGGGTCAATAGAAGGCCAAGACACTTTTACCTGCAAGCAAGATCATGGCACCATTTTTGTTTTTTTTTTTTTTTGTTTTTTGGATCACGCCTAACAAAATTTACAATGATTATCATCGGATATGAAGTCAATAACCGTAAAAGAAACTGATTCTTCATTGAGACAAACTGCCAGTTCACACATACGCTATTTAAATGTCCAAAGTAAACGAATTCGAATTATATCACCCCCATTCGCCAGATTTAACTGCTCACATCATGTAATTTACTGTGCAACAAATCATGAATCCATCAACCAGCAATATTTTCGTGATCAGTATTGGTGCTCTCATAGCCTTAGAATCGAGGACAGTGAGATAAAAATGTGTAATGTAATGGGTTTCTCTACCAAATCCAACAACACACTTTGTGCTCTAAGGATAAGGTGGGGTTAAGTAGCACGAAATGACTGTGTAAGAGGACGGATGACCGTACTCATAGGTATCCACGAAGCCGAATTCTATTGAACCACCCGCCAACTCACATCACGCTACCATTTTTAAATCATTTTCACCATACGAACTTCGAAGCATTTAAAAAACAGTCATGAAACGTGATTTGTTTATAAATGTAAATGCAAGTTGAACTGCACTAAACGATTTTTATCGGATTTTTAACCGCAATTATTATTATTTCCTTGGCAATAACATCGATGCCCCTTAGAAAATGGTAGAAAATATAGTCTTTCTTGAAATGAAATCATTCATTCCTTTAAACCTAATTCCAGTCGGATTCAGAGAGAAAGCGTTCAGTAATTGACGCAAAAAGAAAAAATCCCGCACCGATCTTCTACGCAAGCAGGCGAAAACTGAATGTGCCAAAGAGCATATAAAAGTTTCTTTCTAATTCTAGTTGTTCTATTCCAACTCTTATAAAAGATGACCAAATATTTATACTCCCGCACACAAATATGTTGCCAACCGAATTGCGATGAAGTTAATAACGGAATTTTGAGTTGCTTGCAATTACAATTCCATTGTCTCAACAGTACATATTTTATCACAATAGAATCTGAGTAGTTGCTATAAAATTTCTGTGGATATAATCAGAAATTTCGTTGTCAAGTTTAAGAAAAATTCGGTTGGTAAATTATTTTTCTGTGTGCGGTGGCTAAAATTAACTTTTGGCTGAACAATTCAAAGGAACTTTTTCTTAGCAGAAAACTTTCAACCCCTCCCTGAAAGAGTGATCCGTACCATGCCTAAGATATTCTTCCGAGCTCGTACCATTAAAAGCTTAATCTTGCAAAGCTTAATCTATAGAAGTCACTGAGTCCGGATGTCATATCAGCACTCGTATTGCAATAATGTTCTTCGGAGACCTGATGGCACTTTTATCGGAACGTTGGAATTAGTCCATACACTAATTAGATTAAAGCAAAATTGGTGCTCTAATTATTTCCAGCGCACTCTGGTCTAAGTTTATGGTTTCAGATTTCGAACTATACGATACGTGTTGATGGAGGCTCAGTAAGAGTTCCAGTTAAATGCAAGACTCTGTTTTTCTTATTGCTCTTAATGATCTTGAGCCATTATATGAATGGCACGCTCAACCAAAACCTTTTGACCTTTAATGCTCGTAAGGCCCTTAGTCCGGCCATAGAGTCATAAATATCATTCTGTGTCCATGGGTGGTATTGATATTGAGGCATCGGATGCTCTGGGCATGAAAAGAATTACTTCACTTCACCTGATCTTCTTAATATTTGTACCATCCATAACTAATAAAAATTAAATACAGCTCCCATATGAGGGAAAGGACGATGTGCAATTCCAGTAAGGTACCAATTCTATTGACTCATTGAAGCACCATCGGTATGTTGATTGTGTACCATACATATTACAATGTAAAAGGCCTTAGATATCAAGGCTGGTTCAGAGCATGAAAATAGCGGAAAATCTTCTATACTATACTTTCATGTGCTTTTCAAAATCGTATCTATCTTCTAATGGTATTACAATGGGAATACCATTGCATATCCCTGGTAAAATTCTATCAAGTTAGAACCTGTGTGTCACTAAAACTTTGTTGTGTTTTCCTTTTTAGGTGGGGTAGTTCTAAGAGTAGCCTCATATTTTCATTTTTTATTGACAGGAATTGATTTGCACTATAGCTGAAGTTGACAATTTACTCTTTTAACATTCCAAGAAGCATTCATAGGCACACTGAAGATTCTGGAATCATTCGGATGTCAAAAACATAGGATATTCGTTTTACGATTTGGTTCTACTTCGATGTTCTTTGATTTTGAAAAATTACGCAACAGTCATTTCCGAGGGGGGAGGGGGTAGAAATTCTAAGTCAGGGTAAAAATAGTAAGCCAGTATAGTAAAACCTCCAAAATATTTGGCGGTTTCAGGCCAAATTTTTTTATGAATTTTATATTTTTTATATTTTTCCTAAAGAGTAGAAAAACATCAGAACAAATATGAAGCGTGTGATATGAGTCTTTTTTTTATTAAATATTATACGCTATATCTAAAATATTAATAGGCAAGGCGTTTTCTTGTGACCGATATAAAAACTGTAGTTAATAACCCATTATGACAAAACATATCTCATTTGAAAGGCATTTCATTTTAGCTGTCCACCAAATTTACAGATTTTCACCATCTGGAACATTTTTCTGGAGTGACGCTCATTTAAAGTTGCTACTCCATTAAAATTATTTATTAACAAACCCATGTACAGTAGCCCAATAAAGTCTACATACATTGAAAAATTTTATGATTTTTTCCATTTAAACTGCATTTATTATATTTTATTAATAAAAATATATTTATTTAAAAAAAAAACCTTAAATTAAATACTTCATTTAAAAAAAAACATAACAAAAAAGTGTGCGTACAGGTAGCTGCAGACTTTGTTTTATCAGACAATGCTGGATAAAAAAAATACTTTAATATTTTGTTGGGCCACCTTTGGAATCTATTAAAGCTTGTATTCGTCTTGGCATTGAAGAAACCAAGTTTTCGGCCACATCTGCGCTGATTGCACTCCATTCCTCAAGCAAAACTCTTTTTAGATGTTCCTTGCTAGATTTTTATTTTTTCGGACACGTCGGTCCAACTCATCCCATAAGTTTTCAATCGGATTCATGTCCGGTGATTGGGGAGGCGAATGCAATTGTTTGGGTACATTGTAAAGTAGCCATTCCTTTACAATGAGAGAGGCATGTTTCGGATCGTTATCATGCTGGAAGATCCATTTTCCCGAGAGACCCATTTTATCAGCGGAAGTCTTTAGATTGGCTTTCAAAACATTGAGATAGACAAAACGATCCATGTTTGTGTCAATAAACACCAGATTTCCCACTCCACCAGCTGACATGCATCCCCAAACCATGACACTGCCTCCCCCGTGCTTTACAGTTGGTAACAAATTTTGCATTGCCATTGCTGTATTGGGTTTTCTCCAAACATTTTGTTTACCGTCGTATCCAAATATATTAAACTTGGACTCGTCGCTAAAAATTACATTTTTCCAAAAATCTATTGTATCATTTTTGTGAAGTTTCGCAAACTCGAGTCGTTTATTCATATTCACTTTGCTAATAAATGGCTTTTTTTGGAAGTACGGCTGTGAAAATCGTTGGCTCTTAAAACATTTCTTACTGGATGAATACTAATATTCTTAGATTTTGCCAGATCTTTCGCAATATCAACGGCACTAATTTTGGGTTCATTTGTTACAATTCTTATGATATTTCGTTTTTCACGCTCTGTAAGTTTGTTTGGTCTACCGGATCGGTATTTGTTTTCGGTAGAATTTGTGTTATTATAGTTTTTTATAATAGTTTGGACAGCGGAACGGCTAATTCCAAGAGTTTTTGATATTTCCCCATATGATTTATTCTCATTTCTTAACTTTATGATCACTTTTCTAATCTCTTAAGAAATTTCTTTCCTTTTTTCCATGTTTTGCGGATATTTAAACACTAGATTCACTTTGGCTCGCAACTTATTTTCATGTAGTTGTTTTATGTTGTAAAAATAAGTTAAAAAATTAAATACCGTTAACCTTAGATGTGTTTTTATGGATGTTTTATGAGATGTTTTTTCGCCGTATGTACACTTTTTTGTGTATGAAATTGATAATACTACCATTTTTGATACTTAAATTTACAACCTTTGGACTTATTTTTTTACATTGCACAAATTTAAGTATTTTCTATAAGATCGCATAAGAAAATTACGTTTGAATTAATAAAATTGCAAAAAAATTGATTTTTTATTGTTGTATGTAGACTTTATTGGGCTACTATATATATATGTGTATATATCTTCAGTTTTTTTTCAACAAAAGTGTTGAATTGTGAATTCGCTCAAATTGAGTAGCATACTTTTGGGCTCTTATGTAAATTATTTATTAAATGAAAAAATAAAATTTCCTAGAATTTGCACTCGAATTTCGAGGGACAATTTATTTGTATGCCCTAATATCATCTGTACAATTCTAAAGGCTCTTGACAATTTTACTCAAAACAATTAGAACTACTGACCCAGTTTGTATTATTTGCAATATAAAACTGATTAGGATAATAGCAAACATTTTAACCAAAAACTAGCAACATCATTCAACTATTTTTAGAGTTATCGCACTTGATACAAAAAGCTGGATAGTGCCAAATTGACTTTGCGTTTTAAAAGTATAAAAAATGTATTACACATAAAGCGTGAACCTAAAATAAATATATCAACATTACATACATACATAACTGCTCTTTCAATTCAAAAGTGTAAAAAAATTGTGGTAATTAAGTACCTAGTTACTTTTTTAAAAGCAATTAACACAAAAGTTGCTGATATTCCATTCAAATATGTCCTGGTAAAACCACTGCCTTAGCCGTTTTAAAAAAGTACAAGTAACATTTTAAGCTGTAGAACCTTCTCAAGTTTATAAACTTAAACATAAATATAGTCCCTAATTTTTTATAGACCCCAATTGTGATATTCAAAACTAAACAAACATTTCTTTACAATTTAGTGAATTAATTTTTTTTTTTTAATTCATTGTGCATTTATCATCGCTGGTAAATACGAACAACCTAACGAACGACTCAACAAAGAATAAAACATCACCATCGTCATAGTTGTAGATGGCGTTATTTGTTTTTCGTGTTAATTCTAAACGACGTCAACAACATCATAGAACTAACTTTGTGTGAGTATGTGTGTCGATTTTTATTTCATTTCAATTCAATAACAAAACAATGCGCAAAAACACAAAATAAAAAACGCTGTATAATGACCTTCAGTCAGCGACGTTAGCAGCACGGCTTGAGTGGTGGTAGCTGCGAAAGCTCTGTAGGCAGCACGGCATTCGCCTCTCTTTTGATTTTTTAAGTGTGTAGAGGTATAGTTAACAGTAACATGGCGCAATTATAACGGTAATTTGTTGCTGTTTTTGCTTTTATTTTCTATATTTTGTCGATCAGAAAGACAATAATATATGTAAGAAAGAAAAATATTTATATGCAAATTAACGCAGATTTATTTTCAATACAATTTGTTGTGATTCTATTACATTTTTTTCACTTTAAACGTTTCGTGATCTGTATAAAAATATACGCTCTTTTTATAGATCAAGAAAAAATTAACCAAGGACTATGACCCGCTACGAAATTGACAAGAAGCAACAGTTGGATTGTTTAGAAAGCAGATGCTTTAATGTTTATTTTTTTATTATATCTGTATAATTAATTAATTATTTGCTAAAGTAATTCCAATTATGAAAATTAAAATTTTTTATATATCATGTTTTGATGTTTTTTTTTTAATTCGCGGTTATTATGTTAATTTTTGTAGGCAATGTTGCCAGATGTTAAACACATCATATTTGGGAATATAATTAATATAATTTAAAATAACTTAATTTTGGGACTTTGTTTAATTTTCCGTGTTGTGAAAAAAAAACGATGAACGTATTCATAACTAAAAATATGGGGCAAATAAAGTGCATTTAACGATCAAAACTAAAGTAATTGAACGGTTTAGGGGCAAAATTTATAACGAGAGAAACTATAAATATATATTTAGAAATTTATATAAAAAAAACACCATCGACAGGATAAAATTAATTTCTATTCTGATTTAGTATCTTTATTCTTTATATTACGTTAAGACTACAATTGAAAACTTAAATAGAATAAAAAAGGGAGTTTGTGACCCGAGAAATCAACCTGCCAAATGTTCTCGAACGAAGACCGAGTGATATTTTTGGGCGAAGGTATAAAGAAACGGCCACCATGCAAGAAATATTAACTACTTAATTCAAAAACAAAAAAGGAGGAAAGGGACTTCAAAGGCCATCGCTGAAGTTTAATGGAAAATGCATCTTTTTTATTATATTTTTGTTGTATTCATTTTAAAATTTTTAATACCCTCCATACTACTGTGCAGAGGTTATATATCAGTTTTCCATTCTGCTTGAAATCCTTATAACAACTTGAATCGATGTCCGTCTGTCTGTCAGTTGAATGCACGCTGATTTACAAAATAAACCATATACTCGGTAAACTAAGAAAAATATTATTTGTCCTTATTTCGAGCCTGTGGGTATTTAAAATGGCGAATATTGGGCATTTTTAATTTTTAATTTTTACTTTTTCATTTTTGATTTTTAATTTTTAATTTTTAATTTTCAATTTTTAATTTCTAATTTTTAATTTCTAATTTTTAATTTCTAATTTTTAATTTTTAATTTTTAATTTTCAATTTTTAATTTTTAATTTCTAATTTCTAATTTCTAATTTTTAATTTTTAATTTTTAATTTTTAATTTTTAATTTTTAATTTTTAACTTTTAATTTTTAATTTTTAATTTTTAATTTTTAATTTTTAATTTTTAATTTTTAATTTTTAATTTTTAATTTTTAATTTTTAATTTTTAATTTTTAATTTTTAATTTTTAATTTTTTATATTTATTTTTTAATTTTTAATTTTTAATTTTTAATTTTTAATTTTTAATTTTTAATTTTTAATTTTTAATTTTTAATTTTTAATTTTTAATTTTTAATTTTTAATTTTTAATTTTTAATTTTTAATTTTTAATTTTTAATTTTTAATTTTTAATTTTTAATTTTTAATTTTTAATTTTTAATTTTTAATTTTTAATTTTTAATTTTTAATTTTTAATTTTTAATTTTTAATTTTTAATTTTTAATTTTTAATTTTTAATTTTTAATTTTTAATTTTTAAATTTTAATTTTTAATTTTTAGTTTTTAATTTTTAATTTTTAATTTTTAATTTTTAATTTTTAATTTTTAATTTTTAATTTTAATTTTTAATTTTTAATTTTTAAATTTTAATTTTTAATTTTTAATTTTTAATTTTTAATTTTTAATATTTAATTTTTAATATTTAATTTTTAATTTCTAATTTCTAATTTTTAATTTTTTATTTTTAATTTTTAATTTTTAATTTTTAATTTTTAATTTTTAATTTTTAATTTTTAATTTTTAATTTTTAATTTTTAATTTTTAATTTTTAATTTTTAATTTTTAATTTTTAATTTTTAATTTTTGATTTTTTAATTTTTAATTTTTAATTTTTAATTTTTAATTTTTAATTTTTAATTTTTAATTTTTAATTTTTAATTTTTAATTTTAATTTTAATTTTAATTTTTAATTTTTAATTTTTAATTTTTAATTTTTAATTATTAATTTTTAATTTTTAATTTTTAATTTTTAATTTTTAATTTTTAATTTTTAATTTTTAATTTTTAAATTTTAATTTTTAATTTTTAATTTTTAATTTTTAATTTTTAATTTTTAATTTTTAATTTTTAATTTTTAATTTTTGATTTTTAATTTTTAATTTTTAATTTTTAATTTTTAATTTTTAATTTTTAATTTTTAATTTTTAATTTTTAATTTTTAATTTTTAATTTTAATTTTTAATTTTAATTTTTAATTTTTAATTTTTAATTTTTAATTTTTAATTTTTAATTATTAATTTTTAATTTTTAATTTTTAATTTTTAATTTTTAATTTTTAATTTTTAATTTTTAATTTTTAATTTTTAATTTTTAATTTTTAAATTTTAATTTTTAATTTTTAATTTTTAATTTTTAATTTTTAATTTTTAATTTTTAATTTTTAATTTTTAATTTTTAATTTTTAATTTTTAATTTTTAATTTTTAAATTTTAATTTTTAATTTTTAATTTTTAATTTTTAATTTTTAATTTTTAATTTTTAATTTTTAATTTTTAATTTTTAATTTTTAATTTTTAATTTTTAATTTTTAATTTTTAATTTTTAATTTTTAATTTTTAATTTTTAATTTTTAATTTTTAATTTTTAATTTTTAATTTTTAATTTTTAATTTTTAATTTTTAATTTTTAATTTTTAATTTTTAATTTTTAATTTTTAATTTTTAATTTTTAATTTTTAATTTTTAATTTTTAATTTTTAATTTTTAATTTTTAATTTTTAATTTTTAATTTTTAATTTTTAATTTTTAATTTTTAATTTTTAATTTTTAATTTTTAATTTTTAATTTTTAATTTTTAATTTTTAATTTTTAATTTTTAATTTTTTAATTTTTAATTTTTAATTTTTAATTTTTAATTTTTAATTTTTAATTTTTAATTTTTAATTTTTAATTTTAATTTTTAATTTTTAATTTTTAATTTTTAATTTTTAATTTTTAATTTTTAATTTTTAATTTTTAATTTTTAATTTTTAATTTTTAATTTTTAATTTTTAATTTTTAATTTTTAATTTTTAATTTTTAATTTTAATTTTTAATTTTTAATTTTTAATTTTTAATTTTTAATTTTAATTTTTAATTTTTAATTTTTAATTTTTAATTTTTAATTTTTAATTTTTAATTTTTAATTTTTAATTTTTAATTTTTAATTTTTAATTTTTAATTTTTAATTTTTAATTTTTAATTTTTAATTTTTAATTTTTAATTTTTAATTTTTAATTTTTAATTTTTATTTTTAATTTTTAATTTTTAAATTTTAATTTTTAATTTTTAATTTTTAGTTTTTAATTTTTAATTTTTAATTTTTGATTTTTAATTTTTAATTTTTAATTTTTAATTTTTAATTTTTAATTTTTAATTTTTAATTTTTAATTTTTAATTTTTAATTTTTAATTTTTAATTATTAATTTTTAATTTTTAATTTTTAGTTTTTAATTTTTAATTTTTAATTTTTAATTTTTAATTTTTAATTTTTAATTTTTAATTTTTAATTTTTAATTTTTAATTTTTAATTTTTAATTTTTATTTTTTAATTTTTAATTTTTAAGTTTTAAGTTTTAATTTTTAATTTTTCATTTTTCATTTTCAAACAGGATATTACGTATCATCAATCAATCATAAGTCACACCGATTTGGGATTGTATTGTGAAATAGAAATTTACGCCCCGCGCGTATAGATGTTTCCACATCAAAAACAAATTTTCTTCCACTTGTGACTCAATAATTCCAAAACTAATGGCTATATCAAAGAATGGTATTAGGAAAACTTAAAGCCGGCGTAATTAAAGTTTTTGGCGTACAACTTCTAATATATAGTTCCAAAGTTACGACAAGATATATGAGCAGTCTCTTCAAAAATCTAAAATTTAAGAAAAAAAAACATACCATAGAATGTGAAAGAATGATAATTCTTGCAGTTAGGTGACTACAGTGGATTTCAAAAATACAGTGGTTATCAGAGGAATTTTTGCATAGTTGCATAGTGTAATTTGATTAGAATACTATTTCTTCGGAAAACAACTGAATTTTTATGTTTCCTGAAAACTTTTTGCTGCAACTGTATCCAGTTATGACCTCAGCAAAGTTGGATCTAACCATTTTCTCGCAACTTATATCATAGGGTATCGTAAAGACAGTCGAGACCGGCTATAATTTTCTTCTTTGTTTTATTTTGCAATCGTTCTCCTTCAATTTTAAATGATTGCTGTATAATTTTTGTGATAAACTAATAAAAAATATTTTAAAACAAAGAAAAAATCGAGTATGTATTAACCCCATATTAGCAGCTCATTGACCTCGTAGAAAAATTTTCTCCCCCTTCAAAAATTTATAAAAAAAAATCATATATTTAACAGTTTAAAAGGGCTTGCGATTGAATGAGTTAAGCTTTAGCCTACTATTTACAAAATTTTGTTTAATCAATATTTGATACTAATTTTAAATAATAATGACTTTGGAAAATAGCCGGCACCACTGTGGTTGCTCGATATCAACAAAAGCACACCACTGTGTAAAGATTTTTTTTTACGTACTTATGTATTTGTCAAGCGCGCGCATTTTGTTTGTTTAGCCATTACAATCATTTGCTGTTTTGTTTTTGTTGAGCTTTTTATTTTGTTTTCTTTTGTCTTGTTTATTTTTTATTATTTTTTTTTTTTTTTTTTGTTATTATTTATTTGCTCTCAAACATTTTCAATTCCACCATACCCCTTTTCAAATATCATCAGCTTGATAACATTCTGCAAACATAGCAGCAGCACCCCTCCCCCTCCCGTTTGGTCTCTCAAAAAATCCCCTTCTTGAAACACCTGATGTTGTTCCCCTCACAACCAGTTATGTGCATATTTTCTTTGTTGCTGTTGTTTTTTTTTTTTTTTTGTGATTGTGTTGTGGCAAACAAACACAAATATCTTTACATATTATTTTTCATTTCCGCCTTAATTTTTGTTTGTTGTAAACGTAAAGACTAAAAAATTAAGAATAAAAATTTATTTCCTGATCTAGTGATGTAAGAAATGTTTATAGAAGAGTTGTTGGAAACGTTCTGACTTGCACAGTGTAAACAATAACATTTAAAATGTTGGCAACAGGTTGTCAAAACAGTAGAGAGAGGAGTAGACTATTTGTTAGTTTAGTGTGATGTTTTTAGCGCAGAAGAAAGTTTTTAACAGTTTAAGACAACATGATGACTATGAGTAGCGAAAAAGGGTCTCAAGTCCAACAATTGCCAGATCCAAATCTTACTGAAGTCATTTAATGAAGGTTTAGATTTTTTGGTATAAGGAAAAAACAAAATGTTTTGACATTTTTTGTATGACAGTGTGTTTCAAATTAATAAAGTTCGCAAATATCCACATATCCGATATACAGTGGGTGACAATACATTAGAAACTTTCACAAAATTCTGTATTTGCCAACTTTAGTTTTCAATAATTTCGCGTTAAGTCCTAAAATTGTGTATTTTTTTTTGCGAAATCACTATTTGGTGTGTTTAAAAAAAAATACTATTACAAAAAAAAACAGAAAAGCGGAATAAAGAATAATTTTTTTTACTGATGCCGAAAGAAAGAAAACTTTTAAACTTCTGTACCAGAGTTAATTAAAATAATAAAAATAGAAGCTGCTATGAAAGAAAGTGTATCAAATCACAACCGTTATTTAAATATTTATAGTTTCTGATGTTTTCTTTCAACTGTTTTTTAAAACCAATTGTATTTTTCAATGTTTAATGTTTGCTGTTGTTTGCTTAGTTTTTCAGCTATAACTAAAAAACCATTGATGATTAATAATTTTATTCTACTGCAAGTAATGAGGTTATGAAACATTAATTTTTATTTATATATCCATGAAAATATAGAATAGAAAATACTGATGTATGTTTGATTTAATATTAAAAATATCACTCATACGATACATCTGTTCTACTCTACTAGTAAGTAATAATCATCATACGCCCTGAATATGTTTTGTTATTCCAAAAATTGTTTTAAAAAGTGGAGAAAATTAAAATTTTTTGAAGATTCGTTCGCTGAAATTAGTCCAACTTGATTTGCTGAAGCTATTTGCGAAGAATGAAATAAGAAATCATCAGTTAGTTCTTGAGTTATAGCTGAAAAACTAACTAAGCAAGATAAGGAAAAATAAAAGGTCATAAAAAAAGTTTGGTCTGAGAGCGACAAACCTTTTGGAGGTTTTATTATAGTAGCCTAGTTCTTTCACCCTAGCTTGGAATTTCTCACCCCCCCCCCCCCCCCACAGAAACGGTTGTTATTAGTTCAAGGAGAACTTTGATGATTTCAAAACTAAAGGTTGAGTATTTGCCAACCACAATAACTCAACAAATATGCATTTCAAACCATTTTGTCTTTATGCCGCTTTAGGATATTTAAAAATGAAACGGATTTTGAAGACCTAACTAACGCATTTCATTTTATGCCCAAACATTGCCAATTTCCCCAGTAATAGACGTTTGAAACTTGGAAATACTTAATTTTTCCATCTCAACACAGTCCTCTTAAAATAAAAATTTTTATCGAGGATAGTTTTAATTTCTAGGCTGGTACTCCGCAGAAGTGAGTTATGTACTTTTGTGACAATAAATAACCAGAGAAAACAAATAACAGTTTTCATATTTTTTTTTATTTGAGGTTTGTTGGCGACACATCGAAATATGAATTTGAGCCTCCATTAAGTATATATGTTTTCGATCCTTATAACAACTCAAGTTGATAGAGCGATGTCCAACTATCTGTCTGTTGAAATCATTTTCTACAAATAAACCATTTGCCCGAGAAAAGTTAGGACAATATCGTTTGTCATTATTTCGAGCAGGTGGCTATTGAAAATTAGTTAAACCGGGAGCCGTTGTGCCAAGATATGGCCTCAAGTGTGGAGGCACTTCTCAAAAATATTATAAAATTTTACATAAAAAGCTAAAAATATTGAAAAATTTTTATACGTAACATATACATATATGGGCCATTTGCAGAAGAGCTATAGGCTCAAAATGGGGTTTAAAGGCGAGGATGATACATTGGCCATACAAAAGCGTCGTTAAACCTATTCTAACCTAAGCACCCATAGTCATATGGACATCAATGAACAGGAAATGCTACATTAAACAATTCCAAAAGACACAGCGCATCTGCTGCATAGGAATCAGTGGTGCAATACGGACTACATCTACGAGGGCTTTAGAGAATATTCTATCTATACACCCAATCGATATTAGAATTAAATAAAGGGTCCACCATCTAACGTTTTTTTTCAACTAGTGCTTATTTCGTGAATGGTAACACTTTGCTCATGTCTGATTTGACAGATAATTAGTTTTATCCTTCCGCTGAACGAATATGGTTGTGTATACGCTTGAACAATGCTGGGAAATATTGCGACATTACTTTGAAAATCATGGTAATGTTGCAGAATGTGTGCGAAAATTGCGTACAGATTTTGGAAAAAGAGAAGCACCGTCAGCTCCGTATGTTCGTTATCTTGTAAAAAAGTGAAAGAAACTGGCATCCTCATCGATAAACCAAAGCGTGAAAAGCCAAAAACAGTGCGTACACCCGAGAATATTGCTGCTGTGGCAGAAAGTGTGCTTGAAGTGCCATCAGCATCAATTCACCGTCGTTCTCAAGAATTGAACATTTCGGAGGCATCATTGAGACGAATTTTGCATAAAGCCCTTGGTATGACGCCATACAAAGTCCAATTTGTTCAGGAGTTGAAGCCAACTGACCATCCAATGCGTTTTCGACTCGCTAAGTGGGCCTGCGATCGACTTACAGAAGATGCCGATTTTGCCAAAAAAAAATCATCTTTTCAGATAAAGCTCATTTTGATCTTGGCGGGTATGTAAACAAGCAAAATTGTCGCATTTGGGGCACAGAAAACCCGCACGCATACATTGAAAAGCCGATACACCCAAAACGAGTCACTGTTTAGTGCGGATTTTGGTCCAGAGGCATAATTGGGCCATTTTTCTTCGAAAATGAGCACTGAGTGGCCGTTACAGTCAATGGCGAGCGTTATCGGGCCATGTTGAACGAATTTTTATTCACAAAAATTTAAGAGGAGGATATTGGCAACATTTGCTATCAACAAGACGGCGCTACGTGCCACACAGCCGAAGCTACACTCGATGTTTTGCGCCCTGTTTTTGAAGATCGCATTATCAGCCGCAGAGCTGATGTCGTTTGGCCACCTCGGAGCTGCGATTTGACACCGTTGGACTATTATTTGTAGGGTGCCCTCAAAGATAAGTATTACGCCAACAAGCCAGAGACAATTGACGCTTTAAAGGACAATATTCGTGAAGCCATTGGTGAAATACAGCTGCACACAATCGATAATGTGCTTAAAAATTGGACCGATCGTGTAGGCTACTGCATGGCCAGCCGAGGCTGCCATTTGAATGAAATTATTTTCCATTATTAACCGGAAGAATTGTACTTTCAAATAAAAAAAGAAGTTTGAGACAATATTCAGTAGTTTTTTTTTATAGCGTTTTCAAAAAAAAAAAACTTATTTGGCGGACAATTTATGAAGCAGGTCTGAGCATGCTATGATTAACGGTAACAGGGGAATATTTCACCGACGACACAACTTTGGACCAAATTCCGGGACTCAACACAGTGGATATTAGCTCGCGGAAGTGTCAACAGATATACCCTGCAGTATATGGATACCAGACAGGAAAAGTTTGATGAACGGAAATATCCTAGAAAACCTTCCGTGGTCACACTACTATACGGGCGCTTCTAGTCTGCATGATAAGACTGGCATAGGTTTCTATGATTAGGACCCTTCTACAAGGATATACCTCCGTCTTCCGGACCACAACTCTGTCTTTCAGGCTGAATTGATCGCGATAGCGGAATGTATTAGGTCTATTGACGCACGGTATTCCCCAAGTCCTGGAGACGTGAAAGTTTTACGGACAGTCTAGCGGCTATCAGAGCGATATCCGCGGACAAAACTAGATCAAGGACTATCCTCGAGTGTAAGGAGGAGATTGAAAATTTCTCCAAAAGAGGCAGACGTGAATCCCAGGACACAGTAATATAATGGATCCCAGGACACAGTGGTATAATGGGAAACGAGATTGCTGACGAACTGGCCAGGAAAGGGCCTTTCCTGGAAAGAGTCAACTTGGAAAACCCAATACCTTTCAAGTCTCTCAAATTGAAAGTGGTAGACTGGGCGACCAGTTCGCATGTATCAAATTGGGAAGAGACTTTTGGGTTACTCCCAACACTACTAAAACTAGGGAAATCCTTAATCTGAGTTGAGGAGAACTTAGTAGGGTAATTGGCATCCTCGCTGGACACACTGAGCTGAGGGCTTACTTATACCGTATAGAACGGGCGAAATCGGCCACATGTAGAGCTTGCGGAGAGGATGACGAAAACCTAGCATACTACCTTTGTTACTGTCCTGCATTTGCGAGAACAAGGGTCAGTTATCTACCCAACGACATCTTACCTGGCCTGACGGGTCTTACGGGGATAAGCTGAAAAAACTCAGAGAATTTGCTGATGAGACCGAATTTCTAAGTTAGTAGAGGGTAGATAACCGGACGAATGTGGAGATGTAGAGCGCACAACAAGCCGACCCTCTGACTTAGGTGTATATCCGGTCACAACGGATATGAGCTATGTGAATACATAGCTCCTCTTATCAACCTAACCTAACCTAACATATACATGTGCATATAGACATGTATCAGTGATGCATACACACACATTTTTGTTTGCTTATTGTTTCTGTTTTCTTTTTGTTTTTTTTTTTTTTTGTACAAGTGAACGATGGTTTCTCGATAAGATGGTTATACTCTTACTTAAGAAGATGGTTATGATCAAACTAGTGACAATCCCAGCAGTAAAAACATCCTACAGCCCTGATTTGGTACCCTATTAATTCTTGTCATTCCCGCACATTAAACATAAATTGCACGAGTTCAACGTTTTTCGAAGTCTTAAGAAGCGATTGATGCCTCGTTCGGAGTGGAAAATTTGATTTGAAAGTCCGTTAAAAAGCCTGAAAAAGTATATTGATCGTCGTATTTTCAAAGACTCTAAATGCCATTTTTCATTATAAATACATCTTTTTAATTGTTCATTCTCAAAATAAAGTCCTTGTTAGGCAGACACATTTTTTAATAATTTGAGTAAGAATCGTCGTAAAAGAACATTCGGCCACTTATTGCGGTTTTTCCATTGAGTTATTTTCAAAGCCGATTTCAGCATAAAAATATTTATTCATCAGTGTCTTTGGCAGAGCATTATCCTCATAGATTGATTTGTTTTTTATTTTCATCTTTTTACGAAAGTAAAATTTCATTCAACAGGAGCCAAATCACCGCATTCATTATCGAAATTTTTCGATCGAAATCATTTTTTTATTTCCCAAAATAAAATGCTGAGAAACATTTCTCTTTTTCACAGTTGAAGAATTATGGCCTCTGATTAAGAAGAAAAGCGAATCCGTCTTCTTCAAATAATAAACCAAAATATGGAATTTCGATTGATTTAACTCGATATCGAATGCGGTGATTTGGCCCCAAATTTGAAACAAAACAAATATTTTTCGAATATTTTAAACAATTTAAAATCAATTAATACTCCTTAAAATTTCAAAAGTTTGCTATATTTTTAAAATTTTTTGACATAAATTTTCTACGTTTCGTTACTCTCACTGATATAGTGCCTTAAGAAACTTTTAATGATTAATTTTATAGAACTAGATATCAATATAAAAAATATTCTATGCTCTGTCCCAGTTAATATTGCCACGAATCTTTACTAACAATATTCGAATACTTTAATTCGTCGCCATCAAATAAAAAATAACCTTAACAGCACAATTTCAATAATATTCTAATACGCACTTGTTTTTCTCTTACATAGTACAATGCAATTTAATAAAATACATATGTATGTATGTATGTATGTTTGTATGTATGAGTAAGCATGCAGAAGGAAGCGAAATGTTGTCGTATTTAAGTGTGTACGAATAAATATAAACTTGCATTTATTTACATAGAAACAAACACATGTATATGTATATACACACATACATACACTTGCTAGAAAAAGTATACGTACACGTAAAATTAAAAATGTTCTACTACGAAAAAGAAACTAAGCTGAATTATTTTTTTAAAGAAAATATTAAGCTATTTATTAGTTTTTTATACCCTCCACTCCAGTGTGCAGACGGTATATATAAGTTTGTCATTCCGTTTGTAATAATTAGAAAAAAATTTGGACCCCATAAAATATATATATTTGTGATCCTTATAACAACCGGAGTTGATATAGTAATGGCCGTCTGTCCGTCTGTGGAAATCACGATGACGGCATCAATCGGGCAGCTAGGGTGCTTGTTGACATAAAAAATGATTCACTAACATCCTGAGAAGTTTGCTATTTAAAATCGTCCAAATCGGTCGATTAGGGCCCGAGATTTAAATGAAGAACTAAAAAAAGTCTTGAAAAATATAATTTTCTATGTTGTTCTTGTTACGATCACGCCCTCAATAGGATAGATAAGGTGATCATTTTTAGTGAGAATGATTCAACAAATTAAAGGCAAGATTTCTATTTCAAAAATCATTAAAATCGGTGGAACAGGTCTAGGAAAATCTCTGAAAAATTAAAAAAATAATGAAAAATATGATGTTTCTATATTGTTCTTGTTGTTATTCTAAATGCTGTATTGTTGTCATAGCTGGACTTGTTGTTTTTGTGGCCGTTGTGGTAATAATATAATAAAAACTAACCCTTTGTACATTTTTTTATGAACTCTGGTAGAAAAATTTAACAGTTTTCATTGTTTTGGCATCATTGAACAAATTTACTAGATCATTTCTGTCATTGCCACGAGCATGTCTGTAAAGTTTCAGATCGATTGGGTCACGGGAAAGGGGTTAAAATCGATCCAAAATTTTTTCGACAAGCAGACACTACGAGTTAATATAAATGGAGTAAAAATTCACCAGCATCTAAAGCAAATAATGCTAAAGTACCCAGTTGTTAATAAAAATGTAAATTTAGCAAAAAAAAATTTTATGTATTAATTTATTTAAAGAGAAAAACACAAAAATAACGTTTGATGTTGTATTTTTTGTGTGTAATATTTACATATACATACATACATACACATATTAAATAATACAAATAATTTACATATATTCTATATAAGTATATCCATAATAACTGCATGTTAGAAATAAATCGGTATATTATTTTATTTACATAAAATTCTGCAATATTTTGTTGTGGGGAAAATACATTTCTTTTGCATTAACAGAGTGTCACTTCATTTTGCTCAGCGTGACTATGCCACAGTAGATGGCGCCACAATTTTTGTTCTAATTAGCTTTGCAATAGTTATTTCTATTTTAACATGAATGTCAATATTTTCAAATAGATATCATACAGAACAATGTTAAGAGTATACACGGGCTGGTCTTTTATTATTTCATACGTTTTTTCATTATTCTTTTACAAATATGAACATAAGTTTGGCATATTAACTTTTTGTTGTCTTTACAAAATAGAGTTACCGAGTTCATCAATGAGTTTTTTGCTTTCAAAACAGTTCTACATAGTTATATAGAATTATTATTCTGCTTTACCTACACAGTATCTGATTGCGATTACATCTAATTTTTACAAATTGTTTATAATTACTAAAGCATTTATTATTCGCATAAATACAAAATTGCACTTTTTAAATTTTCCATTCAAATTTTAGAAAATATCAATTCTAAAAACTGGAATTAAAATTTCCAATCATAAATTATAAAATATTAATTGGATTTCAGAAAATCATATCAAAACGTCGGAAATAATAATTTTACATAAAAAAAAAATATTGGCATTGAGGAGAAATTAATAGCTTTTCAGTAACTTCTTTTAAAGATAGTTGAATCGTTAAAAAAAGCAAAGCAAAATTATTAGTAAAATTTTTAAACGATATTCGCTATTGTTAAAGTCAGCTGTTGTTGTTATCTAAACGACAACCATTTTTGTGTTGTTTATTCAATCAATAAAAACTTAAATTTTTAGGTTGAAATGTCGTCATACATAAATAAAAATCATAAAATAGTGAAAATATTTTGCTTTTATTAGAAAACTTTTTTATATAAATAAAAAAATTAAATAGCATATTCAATTCATTATTTCATTTTCAAATAAATAAACAGAAATATTAGTAAAAAAATAAAGATATTAAACATAAACATAAAATCATCCTGTCAAACAAGAAGTAATTTGTTTTTTTCTATTCTTTGTGTTTTTCGCTTATTTTGACAGAGATGCCCACTCGTTTACAATTTAAATAAATAGAAAAATAGATTTGTCGACTGTTGATAAGATGTATGTACTTAGTGAATCACTTAATCCTTAGTGCAAACAACAATAGCTGTCGATATATTTTGCGATTGTCGGATCGTTGAAATTTACAGAATCGGACTACAGAAAATATTAATTTAATTCAATGAATTTTATAAAATCTCAAATGATATTTAAGAATTGCGAACATAAAAATTGTTACCTAAATAAACGCACTTTGATGATAATGTTATTTATATATAAATTTTCACAATTTTTTTGGATGAATATTTGAAGTTTTTCAGAAAATAAAGATAAATTATTTTTATGTTTTCCAAATATGGCAAAAATGACTGTCCGTGACTTTGCGTGACTATTTTAAAATTAATCTTTGATCACAACAAGTCTGTGGACAAAGTTTCAGATCGATAGGTTGAGGGGAAATGGGGTTTTAATCAATCCGTGACTGTGCGCGACTATACGTGACTGTGTGTGACTATCTTAAAATTAATCTTTGGCCACAAAAATTTATGGACAAAGTTTCAGCTCGATCGGATGAGAGGAAGTGAGGTTTTAAATCTCTCCGTAACTGTGCGTGACCATGCGTGACTGTGTGTGACTATCTTACAATTAACCTTTTTCCAAAGCAAGTCTATCGACGCAGTTTCAGATAGATTGGATGAGGGGAAATCCATTTTAAATCTCTCCGTGACTGTGCGTGACCGTGCTTGACTAAATCAAAATTAATCTTTTTTCACACCAAGTGTATGGGCCAAGTTTCAGATCGATCGGATGAGGGAAAATGACATTTAGATCACTCCGTGACTGTGCCTGACTATGCGTAACTGTGCGAGACTACCCCAAAATTAATCTGTAGTCACAACTAGACTATTGGCCAAGTTTCAGATCAATTGGATAAGGGTGAATGGGGTTGACCCACGACAGACAGACAGACAGACAGACAGACAGACAGAGAGTATGATTTAAAAGCCATAATTTACAAAAATATACAGCCCAATTCTCAATAACAATTCCCTGGGAATTTTTTACCTATTCCCTGTTCCCCTATTCCTAATAAAATCTCCCCGGGAATTTTTTCTCTTTTCCCTTTACCCTTATTCAAAAAGAACTTCGAAAATGGGAATCTCTTCCCCGGGAAAAAAGTAGCTATTCTGAATGTCAATAAAAGGGAGAATAATTTGGGAATAATTCCGCCAAAAAATTGAGAGGGAGTGCTGCGAAAAATGTATGTATTTAATAGTTTTATGAAAAAAAGTAATATATATCATTTAAAATTTTGTATAATAATATTATTATGGCATTACTGTTGCTTTCAGGTCAAAAGCAACAAACAAAAAACAAATTCATGTTCTTTTAAACACAATGCAAGCCAACCCTGATCTTGCATGCTTTGCTCCGTCTTGTCCTGCAGCTGCTCTTCTGCTTCAGCTACCATCAGAAACGCTACACTGAACATTTTTTGTATTTTTTTTTTAATTTATTAAAGATTAAAAAAAAGTTTTACTTTTAATTTCCACAAAAATTTTTAAATTTGTAAACAAAGCAAAACAACTGAAGCAAAACAGCTGTCTTCGAATAATCGAAATTCTCTCTCCCATATTATTCTTCTCCCCGTCTGTTTAGAATAGGAGGATTTATTCTCGGGAAAAATGAATTCCCCGGGAACTCATTTCCCTGGGAATATTTAGAATTGGGCTGATAAAGTTATATGTAAAATCATAAATATTAGTAGCAAACTCGTCCAAAATATTTCGCCAGTTAAAAGAGACTATACAGCCATCTCCAATTAGCACGATTTAATGCATGTAGCCACCCTACACAACCACTACCTTTGCAATGGAGGTAAGGGCGAGCTATTTAATTAGCAAAAACTAAATTAAACGAGAAGTTATGTCATATAACCGGAAACGCATGCCTATTTTTCCAATATTTTGTTTACATTTATTATCAATACTCAAACCGAGGTGGAGGGTATCAAAGATTCGGCACAGCCGAATTTAACACTCTTACTTGTTTTAATATACCTTATGCAGATAACAAACAAAAAAAAAACAAATTATTAATAGGTTAAAGTATTTGCACATTTGAAATATTAATACAACAAAAACTTAATTTACATTAAATATTGTTTAAGTTAGTAATATTGCGCTTTAAAACCTCTGTGAGCCGATATGGCATCGACTTAACCAACTTTAAAGTATTCTCCTTACTTATTTTACCCTACTCATACAAAATGACGCTTTTTAACATTTCCTTTGAGGCGCTCCAGTAAATCCCACAAATGTTCTATATGATTAAGATCGGGTGATTGGGTGGTGATTTCAATTGATTTTTAGTATTGTAGGGAAACCACAGCTTCACATTTACCGCCGTAAGTTTTAGATTATTATGCTCTTATAAACAAAAACCTTCTCCAAAGCCCAGTTGTGCGGTTTGCATTAAATATTGTTTTAATATATTTATGTATTCAATTTTATCCATTATAGACTTAACCATAATGCCACTTCTATCGTGTTTAGCTGTTAGCAAAAGATATTCTTTATTTAATGCAGTTCCGCTTTTATCGAAAAACTAACTTTTTTCCCTTAATGCCAAAAATTTTAAATTTGCTTCCATCTGATAATAAAACACGTTCCCAATATTCTAGAGACTTGTTTACATACTCGTTTGCAAAGACCGTACGTTTTTTTATTGACATCGGAAATGAATGGCTTTCTGTGTGCTACACGACCACGATACTGAGATATTTTTAATATTTTCCGAACGGTATCTTCATGGATGTCTTTTCCGATGGATTCTTCGATTTCAGAATTAATTTAGAAATCAGTAATTCTGGGCATATGTTTTACTGACGCCAAAGTACTTGGAGGGTCCACCAGAAAGAGGTTTTGACAGAATTGAATTGCTGGATTTGTATTTCTGAACGACGCAACTTCTGCCTATTATCCGATCTCTTTCGCGAAAAGATTTCCCTCATTTTTAAGCTTTAGGATAATTTTTCTCTCGTCAATAGCGATTTCTTTGATTTTTGGACTCAAAATCAAATCAACTGTATACAAAGATGTTTGTCTTCTTTTAAAATAAAATCGATATAACAGACCTGTACCTCGTTGCATAATTCGTGAGATTCCCCTATTGTAAAAGTACGAATACGCTTTCTGACGTTTATAGTTGCCAAAAACCAAAAAAAAAAAAAATATAGTGAAGTAGAAACGTTCCGTAAGTTTTTTTTGAAAATAAGTGGTAAAAAAACTCATTCATTTTCAAGTGTACGGTTACTTTTTCTAGCAAGTGCATGTACTGTAGCCATGTAGCCAAACTCAATAACAAACGAATAAGAAAATAAATCAACAAACGCGTGAAATTACGACAAATTGCACTTTGGCCTCAGCGCGTTCAAACAATAGGAAAGAAATAAGAAATAAAAACAACATACTCATCATCAAAACTATACATACTTAGTAATCGTCGAAAGTTGACGACTATGACGACGACGAAGACGACGACGATGACAACAAACAACGGCATGTGAAAAACAAATAATATACAACCAAAAGTATAAAGCGCCAGCTAGCCTCATCATACCAACACAACCCAACACACCACACCGCACTCTAAAACATTTCAAAATTCACCACCGCACTAACTAAACACAATCTTTATTTTACCTTAAAAAATAAATAACAACTAATGGAAAAATATTAACAAAACAAAATATGGTTGCTGCTGTGTTTCGAACAACAAAACAATTCCATGTGCCTCTGCTACTTCTACTCTACATTGCATGCCACACAATGTTGGCAAACAAAAATAAAAACCATTTCTCTCACCTTCCCCAATACCCCCTCATACGGGAGAAAATGATGTGTGGTGGTAGTATCTAACAGTGGTATGGTGCCGAACAAATATTAAACACAGACATTTGAAATAAAACAACAACAACAAAAAAAAAACCCCAAACACAAATGTATGCGAAAATATCAAAACAACTGTAAATATTATTTAGTGAGTAAATAACTGAGGAATTGAGTGTCTAACGTGTGGTGGGAGAGTTTAGAAAAAAGAGTGTGGTGTAAGGTGCATGAGTAAAACTGTAAACAAAATATTAATTAAATAAAAAAAAATCCCCCAAAACTTTGACTGACGATTATCATGATGACGAAGATAAATTTTCCTTTTTTTTTATTATTTAAAATGTTTGTTAGATTTTATTTACTTTGTTATTAGTGTTGTAGTTATTTTTGGTTTTTCCATTTTTGCACGTAGTGTGCTTATATTTACTTAATGAAGTTTGAAAAAAAAGAGAGATTAGTACTGATATTTTTGGCGCCTTCTTATTAAGCTAATAATTAAGAGAGTATTTTTTATTAAAAACATTTGTCTCTAATTTCAAGCAATGATGAGTTCTACCTGGTCCAGCCACTTTTTTGGGATATATTTACATACTTATATGAAAAAAATGGAATAATTTAATTATTTGAATAATTTTTTAATATAGAATAATGACATATTTTCTAAGGCTAGAACTTTAGATGAAAATTTTTGGAAGCTATTTTGTCGGAAGAAGTATTTAATGATAAAAACGTGCTGTGAATTCATTCATTGAAGTTTTGGATCAACTTATTTATGCGAATCCGCCTTTTTCTCTTTAAAGGATATGATGCGTCGTTATAAAATTATAGCGATCGATTTTTTAAACCAAATTTTCGGCACTAGGAAATTAAAATACCGAGGTCTCGGTTTAAACTAAAATATATTAAAAAGAAAGCAGAAAATACACCAAAAATATGAGTAATGTTTTATAATGATCCTTGACACGCTTAATCCGAATGTGAACACAATCACATCAGGGGTTGCGCAAAATCCTTATCTGTAATCAGGATTTTACTGCACCAATAATTTTTTTCCATTAAATTAAAATTTATTGACTAAATAGTCTGCTTTAAGTGGTATGGTATTATGTTTTTTGGGGGCAAACGCCCTTTTGTGGGTGGACGTGGCTCCAAAGTTGAAACTGTTTTTTTCTAATAGCTCCAAAAAATATGTACATTATCGGATAGCTATCAATATTATAAATTGCACTTTAAGAAGAGAAAATTTGTCCAATTAAAGTTTTTTTATTATTGGTAACGACTTTTTTTGGGAAAAACTAAATTATCTCGAAACTTTGCATTTGTAAGGTCAAGGAAAATTGATAAAAAGTCATTGCCAAGTCTTCAGGGTTTCATTTAATGTATCGTATAACCCCGTATTAAGGACCTCTAGCTTATTGTGTCATTGTTAAATTTTCGGTGTTTTTTTTTTTCAAAATATAATAAAGTTAAAGTTTCAAAGACAAGTTGTAACTCAATAAATAGCTTTCGAACGATGTACATATTGTTTCGCAAAAAATTCAAATTTGAAACCACGTCAACCTCAAAGGAGTCATTTGCCCCAAAGCGGACCTTACCCCAGAGAGCTTAAAGCCCTTAAAAAATTACCCCGATGCCAGGAGTGGACATAAACTTGACTTGTGTTGATTTAAATGATTCTGGATAATTTTTGAACTACAATAGCGAAATTTTTTTCTCTCGTTAGTGGCAACTCAGATTCTACGTTATTAATTTAACCACTCAAAAATAATTTTCTCTTGTAACACTCACTGCACTGCAATTACACTGTGGAACAAATTCAGGTTAGCAAAACTTAGGTCGATTCTGAGAGCGAGGGGTGAAAATAGAGGCTAAATTAGAAGACCCGTATCGCGGCGTTTGTTTATGTTAGTTCGAATTTTTTTTTTAATCGACCTTCGAACTTTGCAGTCAAATGCCGATTTTCAGCATATTGTTTATATGGTTTTTTGGCTATAACTCGTCGACTAATTGAAATTTTTTCAATCTGTAATTATTGTTATTCCAAATTGTTGCTAGAGACCTGTGCAACAATTAAAATTTTTTAAAAAATTGATTTAGAAAATTTTTGTGGTGCTTATGAAGCAAAATGTTGGAAAAATTATTTTTTTCATGCTTTTTGAAAATATTTTCCACAAAACTTAGTCTTTTTTGCTTTCTGTTTGATCTATAATATGCTTCTCAGTTTCTTTAATAAATTTAATTTGAAAAGAAAATGGTCTTAGTCGATAATTTGCGTTCAAAATCCCAAAACTATTAAATAAATAGCGAATTAGGTAGAAGTAATTAAAAAGGGAAGTTGCAAGAATTAGGAATTATTAAAACAACTTTTTTGTTTTCAGCGATTTTTTTTTATTTCGTACAAGCGAACTAATTTCAAATATGAAGATTCAGTTAAGACTCGAAACTCAGCCGAAGCTGATGTCTTTTAATTTTCGATCGGTCGTGATAAAATTCGCTACTAATTTTTTTGGAACTTATTTCATTTTGTGAGTGATTTAAGTTAAGTGCATCGGTTTCATAAAAATAACAAAAAGAAAACATTGTATAATATATATTGTATTAAAAATGTCGGAACCAAAATGTAAAATGGACCATTTTTGTAATGTGTGTGGACGTTTCATAGCAAGCGATGAAAAATGTGGCAATGCGAGTGATTTTTTTTTTATGGAAGCCTATAAACAATATTTCTCGCAAGAGTTTATCACTGACGGAAACTATGCCCCTAAAAAAGTTTGCTTTAATTGCTATTCAACTCTTATGCAATGGAAAAGTGAAAAGAAGATGGCTATGCCTTTTGGTATACCAATGATGTGGTTAGACAACAGCCCGCATCAAGAAGAAAATTTCTATGGATGTATCAACTACCATAAAACTTTGAATAGAAGGAAAGCAAGGAATAAAACTTATGTAGCAGTGTCAAGTGTCCAATTACCATTACCGCACTCAGAATTCGTTCCAGTAACAACATACCGAAGTATTGATTTTCAAACAGATATCAGTACTACAACCGCCGCTGCTACATCCATGGATTTCTAATCAGAATACGACCCTGGTGAAGGTACATCCTATGAAATATCAAAGGACCCAATCCTAGTCACACAAAACCAATTGGATGGAATTTTTGCAAATTATTGTTTGACTCAGAAAAAATCAGAACTACTGGCTTCATTTTTGAAAGGAAATAATTTACTGGCGAAAGGTACCAAAGTAACACCAGATCGAAAACGCCAAAAAGAGTTAGAAAAGTTTTTCAATGTGAATGATGCAAGAAATTTCGCTTATTGCAACGATATTGAAAAGTTAATGGAGACGATAGGGTTAACCTACAAAAAAGATGATTGGCGTTTATTCATCGATAGTTCACTAATCAGCTTAAAAGTTGTGCTTTTGCACAAGACAAATAGAATGCCTTCTGTTCCGATTGCGTATAGCACTGACACTAGTGAAAATTTCGATAATTTGAAGCACATTCTGGAAGTAGTCAAATATAACGAACACCAGTGGCGCATTTACTGCGACCTCAAAATAGTTTCATTGATTACAGGCTTAACAGCATCTGGCCGTCCAAAACATCCGTGTTTTTTGTGCGATTGGGATTCACGATACGGAGAAGGTATTAAAGGAAGAAACCAGTACAAACAGCATAACTGGAATAGTCGCATTGGACGGAAATGGCCTAAAGAAAATTGGCTACACGAAAGTCTTGTTCCTGAAATGAAAATTTTGTTGCCGTTGCTCCACATTAAACTTGGCATTGCTAAAAATTTTTTGAAATGTATCGCAAAAAGACCAGCAGTATTCAACCGCTGAAAGGACATTTTCCCAAGACTAAGTAACGCCAAAATTCAGAAAGGGGTTGTTAATGGTCCCGATATATGGAAACTAATGAGTCGTCAAGATTTTGGCCAAGTTCTGACAGACCGAGAATTAAATGCAAGGCTCGCATCGAAAGCAGTCATTAAAGGACTTTGGGGTAAAGAACGCAAAGACAACTACAGGCAATCTGTTGCAAACATGTTGGCAGCTTTCGATGAAATTGGGGTTAATATGTCGTACAAAATTCATCTCTTGCAACAGCATCTTGATCAACTCGCTCAACAGTTGCCAACTGAATCTGATGAGCAAAGCGAACTTTATCACCAAACTGCGCTTCCTTTTGAAATAAGGTAACTATAGAGTGTGCATATTTTGAATTCCTAGATTTTTCTAATATCTTTGTCAGAGTGCACAATTCAAACATGTTAACGATTGAAAACTATTTTCGTTTCAGGTACAGAGGAAAGAAATCTTCAGATGCAATACTCGCTGAAATTTGTTGGTGGTATAAAAACACCTTTGAAGAAGAGGAAGACGAGGAAAAAGAGGAAGAAGGGGAAGACAAAGATGAAATTCCAGAATATCTGTTGGACGAAATTATCGACCTTTCTGATGATGATGACGATGACCAAGATATTAGAGAGAGCGATGTTGATCCACAGCCGCCTGCTAAACGGCAACTGGCCAAATCTTTAATTTAATTTATTTAATTTTTTTTACTTAAAACTTTTCATAACTAACATTTCAAAAATATATTTTTTCCATATTTTTATAATTTCTTTTTCAATGTTTCTTCAAAACCAACACTGAACAAAATTGGTACATAAAAAATGAGAAGTAAATTAATATTAAGCTGTAAAATGCAAGTTTTGTATTATGATTGTTTTTTTTTCAAATGAAATTTATTGAAGAAACTGACAAGCATATTATAGATCAAACAGAAAGCAAAAAGGACTTAGTTTTGTGGAAAATATTTTCAAAAAGCATGACAAAAATTTTCTAAATCAATTTTTTTTTAAATTTTAAATGTTGTACAGGTCTCTAGCAATAATTTGGCTTTTACAGATTGAAAAAATATCAATTTGTCGACGAGTTATAGCCAAAAAACAATATAAACAATATGCTGAAAATCGGTATTTAACTGCAAAGTTCGAAAGTCGATTTAAAAAAATTCGAACTAACATAAACAAACGCAGCGATACGGGTCTTCTAATTTAGCCTCTATTTTCACCCCTCACTCTCAGAATCGACCTAACTTTTGCTAACCTGAATTTGTTCCACGGTGTTATATTTATATCTTAATATATAAAAACATTGGTGCGTATGTTGGTACTCTAATAACTGTTGAACAACTAATGCTAGCGACTTCGTATTCATACCATATGTTCCTTTGTTTCTCCGATTTGCATAACTTTTTTTGTACCCGATAGGTGGCGCTGGGGTCGAGATTTTCCCAAAAAATTTATTTACGGTCCAATTTAGCTCAAATTCGCAACATATATTATGTACATAAAACTAAAGTTGCTGACAAAGTTTTTCACCTGTACGTGGCGCTGGTGTTAAAATATTCAAGAAAACGTATATTTTTTTCAGTCATATTCATAATATTATTAAATGCAATGTATTTAAGGCACAGAATCTTCTGAATAGCTTTTCGGGTGACACTGTAGTCTGATATTTGATTTTTGATCTGTGGGCGGAGGGGCATGGCGAAATCAAATTTTAGTATTGTACCTAGATATTTGCTAAAATTTTCGAGGGAGTTCGTGCTTTACTTTTGCCCGACACTCGGAATTAAAATTTAGATGCAATATAAAATCCAGATGTTTTCTTCGGGCCAGCAACGCGGACCGGACTCAGCTAGTTCTTTTATATAAACTAATTTTAAATTTACTAACATACTAAGAAAGTATAATTCGGGTTTAAATATGATTTTAGGTAAGGCTTGAAAATGCTAGGTTAAATTTTTAATTTAATTTATTTAATTTTTAATTTTTTAATTTTTAAAAATTCCTATTTGTCGTAGAGTTTTCCATTATCCGGATTTGTAACTACCAAAAATATTTAACCTAAACCCATTTTTTTTTTTAACGATCGACTCAGAATCACTTTCTGAGTCGATTTAGCGATGTCCGTCCGTCTGTCCTGTAAACTTTGTAATCAAACTACAGGTCGCAAATATAAAAATATTTCGATGAAATTTGAGATATAGGCATCTATCGGTCATACTGGTGAAATTCGGTCCATGTTCAGACCTAGTCCCCATACAAATGATCCCTATGAAATCGACTTAAATTGTCAGAAGATCCAAATTATCATACAGATCTCGGTCAAATTGGATTTGTGTGTGTTTATTACATCCATTTATCAGTTGTCCAAAAATAAGCCCCATATGGCAATTCTTTGTCATAGCCCCCCCCCTTATAAAGCTGCTTCCCGATTTTCACTTAAATCTATCAAAAAAAACAAATATATTACACATGTTTTTCTCAATTGGTTTGTATACATTTTACCAAATATAATATCCGATATGAACTTTTTCATAATGCCACTCAAATTTGATTTATGCTTATTTTCTATTTCCAATTAGTTGGACCTAAGAGATACGGTCTCTAAACCATGGTATAGGGTATCGTATGGTCGGTTTAGAGCGACTATACTTGTTTTGTTGTACGTTTGCTTGTGGTTTATAGGAAACTACACCACTGGCACAGTAGGTAACTGCCGATCCGGAAGGAAAAATATGATATATTTAGTGTAATATCTGGAGTAATACGACAGCAAGAGTTCTGAAAATATGTACATGTACATATTAAACTAATTTGGAGAGTTGCGAAAAAAAAAGGGGCGGAGTGAATGTTTTAATACATTTGTATGGAAAGTGTCTGATCGTTCACCTCACAATTATTGCCGGAAAGGTTTTAAAAAATATAACTTTTGGCTGTCATTATGAAAAATTTTCTTTAAAATTATCTCGAACATGAAATACGATCAAATTTTCACAATTTTGTATGGGAAGAGGCTGATCTTTTTCGAGTACTAGTTCGTCCGAGCCACAATTTTGGCCAGATTACTCTGTACGTATTATACCCACATTTCCAACTTTAAAAAGCATAAACTTGTACCATGTGTTCTTCCAATATTTTTTGTAAATCGATATCAAATGTGAATGGAGTGTATATTTTCATACACATGTATGGAAAGTGGTCGAGCTTTTACGAGTAGTAGTTCGCCAACAGCACAATTATTGTCGGAATGCTTTGAAATTTTAAGACGATTATGCTGATATTTTTGCAACTGCAAAAAGTAAACAAATTTAGCACGTCGTGATGGAAATTTTAGAATAGACCCAAAATATACAAATAAAACTTTTAAGTTTGGCAGTGGTAATATTATGGTATGGGGTAGCTTTTCGGGGCCAAAGAATGGGTCCAATTCATGTAGTAAAAGATACTCTAACTGAAATTAGATACAGGCCAATTCTAAATAGCGTAATATATCCATACACGGAAGTTCAATTTTGACAATGACCCAAAACACAACTCCAAAGTTGCAACCAAATAGCTAAAATCTAACGCAGCTTGAATTTTTTGATTGGCTAGCCTAATCACCAGATATCAATTCCATAGAAAAGTTATGGGAAATTGTAGATCGCAAAATATGGAAATTATTACAAAATAACACAAACAAGACATATCTCATAGAGGCAGTTAATTCCGATTGGCAATACATTTCCATAGGTATCATCAACCATTTAATTGACATAATGCTTCAGCGTTGTGAAGCAGCACTAAAAAATAATGAACACCTCTAACAAAATATTGAAAACAAAAATATAGGGAAAGTCGGTTTCAATTATTGTATAGTAAAGGTTTCCAATGTTTCGTCAACAGCAAAAAAATTAATACATTTATGTTTTATTTTTTATGTGACGCTATTTTATAATAATATTTTTTTCTGTTTAAAATAAATAAATCATACAAATTTTTATCTATAATATTAATAGGCTAGGTGATTTCTTCTGACCAATGTGTGATCTACCGTTTTATCCTTATTTTGACCAAACGTATATTATTTGAAAGGTATTTCTTTTTCGCCGTTTTTCAGATTTACAGATTTTAAAATTTTTCCCTTTATTTTGAGTAAATTGCATTTAAAGTTGCTACTAACACATATATAAAATTATACATATGCTATGTGTGTTTTATTAAATATGTTAATGTGTTTGTTAATGAGTTTGTTATCTTCATTCACAATAATAATAAACCATAAAAGTGTTAGTTTGTGAATTGGCTAAGTTGAAAAATAAAGCTGCCTAGAAATTGCACTCGAATTTCGAGCGCTGGAATCTGCTAGTATAGAGAATATTTATATCCTGACCACAGAGTGGTACAAGGGCGGAACAAGAAGAACCCGACCTGGTAAAGAAAATAAATTTGTGGAAAATTTTTTTTTATTTCTCAACTTAATCTCCTCTTAGCTTGATACACTTTTTCCAGCGATATTCAATAGCTTCGATACCCTGTTTATAGTAAGAACTGTCTAACTTCTTAAAAAAGCCACCAACCACAAACTCAAGCTCTTCATTGTTGGCAAATCTTTTACCATTGAGCCATTTTTTATATTTGGAAATAGAATATATTACGAGGGAGCTGACTGTGGCGAATAAGGTGCGTGATGAAGCAATTTGAACTTTAATTCATGGATTTTGGCCATCGCAATAGTGGATGTGTCAATTGGTACATTGCCTTGATGAAACAACACTTTCTTTTTCGCCACAGGTGGCCTTTTTTTCCTTAATTCCATTTCTTAAACGATGCAATAAGTTAGCATAATACTCGCCATTGATTGCTTACTCTTTTTGAAGATGATCAATAAAAATTATCCATTGCCTTGCCTGAAGATGGAACTGTCTTCGCCTTCTTCGGACACAATTCTCCCATTTCATTCCACCGTTTTGACTATACCTTTGTCTCAGTCTTTAATGGTGGACCCATGTCTCATCCATGCTTACGAATCGACGCAAAAACTCGGCTTTATTGCGGGGAAACATCGTCAAACATTCTATTGAAACATCTTCACGACGTTATTTTGGTTCTATTGTGAGCAAACGCGGAAACCTTCTTGCGTATGACTATCATTACAGCTATCTCACGCACCTTCAGAAGACTATCATCCATTACCATTTTGTGGATTTTCTTATCAGTTTCATCTTGGCAGCTCTTACGGACTCGTTTAAACCCTGCTACCCAATATCTGATAGTCATAAACGACGGATCAGACTCCCCCAGAGTAGAATCTAGGTTGGCTTTAATATTGGTTTGACTTAAATTTTGAAATGAAAGTACGTATTGCATTACATAATAGTGGCCAATTTTTTCCATGTTAACAAATACACTGAGATCATTGATGGCTCCAAAAAACAAAAAAAAAAAATAAATAAACAACGTAGCGCCTTAAATCGTAAAACATGCTTTATAAGGTTGCCACTTTTCACCGAAGTAATTTTTATCAAAGCACTGCCGCCATCTATACGTCAGGTCGGGATGTTCTGGTACCACCCGCGAATATGAGTATGTGTTGATGTTCGCAACTACCGAAAATATTAGACTCAGACCCATCTTTTATTATGACCGTTCAACTCAGAATCATATCCGGAGTCGATTTAGCGATGTCTGTTGCAAATATGAATATATTTTGATGTAATTTGATATATAAGCTTTTGTTGACCATAGGGCGAACGCTAATGAAATTGGTGGAAATCGCTGCATGTTCAGACCCAGCTCTCGATTCAAGGTATTGCCTGATCCGTATATATATCGATAAAATTTGGTGTATGTGTGGATATTAATCCACTAATCAGTATTCAAAAAACAAATTTTGTATGATCATTTTTAGTCATAGTCCCCCTTATAAAGCTGATTCCCGATCTCCACTTAAATCAATCAAAAAACAATAATATTGCCTAGATTTTGTTTTAAATTTAGTTTGTATATGTTTTGAGAAAAGTAAGAGACAACTAAATATGGTAATGTTCGGTCCATTTTTGGACCACGTAAAGCATGTATTTTCTAGATTCAAGGATTGACCTTGTGATTTGTTAATAGTCTTGGCGAATGAAAGGCGAATCGGATTTTTTTTTTAATTAACCAACACTCAGGGGATGCCCCCTATAAATGCAGTGCATTATGTTGATTTCAGGAAAATAGGTTATGGGAAGGAGGAAAGAGGGAGTAGTGTTTGTGGATATTTGATTTAAATTTTATTAGATTATAACTGTCAGGAAAGACCTCAGAAGAACATTTCGCCAATCTCAGAAGAACATTTCGCCAATCTCAGAAGAACATTTCCCACAGTAATATCTATAGAACTGTGCTACACAACCCACATTCCGACAATGTTCCAATGAATCAATAGAGATGGATAACCTACTGTCATTGATGAGCGCCAACGCCCTCCTTTGCACACGGTCAAGTAGCTCCAAAATAGAGCTTGAAGCTCCTGCCCATATATGGGAGTTGTATTCCATTTTCGGTCGGATGTAAGTGGTATAGATTTTAAGGAAATCAGAAGGAGTGAAGTAATTTTTACACCGTTTTAAAAAACCAAGACACTTGAATGCTTCTTTCGACACTGGAAAAACATGCTCGTTCCAACGAACATCACATCGAATTCTCATGCCTAGAACATCAAGAGTATCCGATTCCTCAATACCTATACCACCCATATATACAGATGACATTGTTGATTCCATGGCCCTATGAGTCTTCAGCGCATTAAAATTAACCCTATTCGCTTTACCCCACTCGGAGATTGTTAACAGTTCTTGATTGAGTGTGTCATTCATTGTCTGCCTTTTGCCTCCCAAACTCCAAGAGGCTTGGCCTACAATTAAAGGAAAATTAATGACAAATGCTGCTGCCATCTGCGAAAGAGTATATAGAATTAAAAGTTTGACCAAGAAGATCGTTCAGAAAGATAAGGAAAAGAGAAGGAGAAAGAACGGAACCTTGGGGTACCCCTGAATTAAGCTGAAACTCATTAGATGAGACCCCATCAATAACAACACATGTTGTTCGGTCTCTGAAAAAGCTTGATATAAATCGAGAGAAGTCATTACCGACCCCAAATGCAATAAGCATTGATATCAATGCACCGTGCCACACATGATCGAATGCCTTGGAAATATCCAGAGCAACCACTTTACTTTCGCCAAAATTGCGAATTAATCGACTCCAGCGCTCACAGGTATCCCGTAGAACGATTTCTATGGAAGCCATACTGTCGATCATTAAGAAGTGAGTTGGTCTCTAGATAGTTCACAAGATAGAAATAGATCATGCTCTCCATCACCTTTGAGAGCGCAGAGCAGATTGCAATTGGACGGTAATTTTCAGGGTTATTAGCCGCACCCTTTTTAGGGATTGGTTGGACATTAGCAGCTTTCCAGCAAGAGGGAAAGACTCCCGCACGGTACGAAAGGTTGAAAAGGTTGGCAAATGGACTGGCTAGCGTCGAAGAGCACTGTTTCAGCACCAGTGCTGGTATACCATCCGGTCCCGAAGACTTATTAATGTTAAGATCCGAAAGAATATTTTTGGCGTAGTACAAGATACACTTTCAAGTTCGGGCAGAGATCCTTTGATATTTGCAGTTAAATTTTTGAATCATTTTAGTTGGTCTAGCGGTATTACTTAAGCCGCGAATTCATATTGTAGACTTCAGTACCTCATATCAATTCACGACTCATTGTGACTTGGTTTAATATCTCCACTAATTTCTACATATACGAGTGCGGCTCAGTAAAATTTTGAGTAAACTGAGTCATTTAGTTTGTGTTTGAAATCCATTGAGAGCAGGTAATCGCGAGAATGTTTGAAAAAAATGGAGTGCTCTAAAACATTATTTTTTTTTGGCGAAAAAACTATCATTGAAACCAAGGAGAGGCTTGATAAATACTATGGAGGGGGACTGCACCATCAACTTCAATCATTAAGAAGTGGTTTACTGAATTCTACTGTGGTCGTACACAAATATTCATCTTGCCCAATAGAGCTAGTCACGACAGAAATCGTCGATAAAATCCATGGAATGATATTGGGTGAGGGGAGAATGAACGTGCTTTAGGTGGCTGATGCCGTACGCATCTAAAATAATCGGAAACATCACATTTTACATGTATATTTGGACATGACAAAGCTATTAGCGTCCACCAAAGAACGCCAAGATGGGTCTGTAGACCAATAAGGTCATAGTGACAATGTCTTGGGATGCATGCGGTGCCATTCACATCAATTATCTTGAAAATGGTAAATGGATAACCAGCTAATATTACTCACAGCGACCATATTTGTCATGGCAAAAATCCATGGGTTGGCCTACGGATTGATACCCCATCCAGCATATTTTTGAGATGTGGACCCCTGCGACTATTTTCTGTTTTCAAACCGGAAGATATGGCGCGGTGGTAAGAGATATGGGTCGAATAAAGAGGTCATCACTGAAACAAACGGCTATTTTGAAGGAGAAAAAAAAATGGAAAACGCTTGACTAGTTGAGCAGCGTTGATTTTTTATTAACTACGAGTGAAGTTCAAATTGTCGCGGACTTATTGATACGTCCTTGCAGAGCGGTATATAAGTAATATTTTTCTCATGCATGTTCGTCGTTGAGTTTCCAAATTTTGGCCAGATATGTGCTCAACATGCAATATTTAATGAGATGTGAAGAAGATTCAGAATAAATTAATTCTTTTGAAAATTTTTTAAAAATTTGTTTCAAGTGAGTGTGTTTTTCCTTCGAGTATTTTAAAATAATAGCGCAAAATTTATTTGTTTGCTTTGCAAAACTTATATCACATGGGGAATGGACACTAAAAACTAATTTTCAACAAAATCGGAATAAAATAGGCTCTTGAAATTATCACTTATACCACTATGTGGTCAGGGTATAAAGGGTTTGTGCTAATGTTTGTAACTACCAAAAAAATTTGACCTAGACCCATCTTTTATTATACCGATCGCCTCGAATTTTTTCCTACGTCGATTTAGCAATGTTCATTACGTGCATCTTTCTGTCTGTCTGTCCGTCTGTATGTCCATGAAAACCTTGTATTCAAATTACAGGTCGCAAAAATGAATATATATTCATAAAATTGTGTACATAAGGTTTAACCTGTAATAGGACGAACGCTATTGAAAGTGGTAAAAAGCTGGTGCATGTTCAGACCTAGGCTCCATACAAATAACTTCTATGAATTTGCCTTAATTTGCCATAAGGTCCAAATTATCATAAAGATCTCCGTCAAATTTGGTTTATGTGTGTTTATTACACCCATTAAGCAGTAGTCGGAAATAAATCTTTTAGGTTAATTCTAAGTTATAGCCCTCATATAAAGCTGTGTCCCGATGTTCACTTAAATCTATATATATATAAAAAAATAAATAAAAATTAAAAATATTGCACAAGGACTTCATCGAATTTACAAAAAACTTGAATGAAAATATTTAAACAATTAAACATTTAACAAATAATCTGCAATTGTGATCAAATTATTTTAAGTATTAAAAAAGTGCACGTACGAAAGTGTGTGAGATAGACGCAGGTTCAAATGCCACGGTCGTCTTTTGTAGAAACATTGCATATAGAAACAATCTAATCATTTATAACATAATTATTACAATGCTTCATAGAATCAGTGATGAAGGCTTAAGGTCAGAATTATCTACAACAGCGATGCCAATTTAGCGGTTTTCACGCTAGATTTAGCGCTTTTTAACCACCCAAATTCATTTTGTTCATTTAGCGCCTTAACTAAAATACCGCTAAGTTGGCGCTTTCCGTTTTCCTTTTTAAGTACTTTCAGCACTATATTTATATAATTTTGGCCTTAAAACAGGAAAAATTTGATTATATGAAAGATGAATTCTACTCTGCACTTAATGCAATTTTCTTTTTAAGTTATAGTTTTGAAAAAGTCTGTTTTGACAGTAATAACTGAAGAATGGGACAAAAAATTATCAAACAAGAGTTAATTGGGTTCACGAAATCTCTTGTTTAAAACAATTCTGTATAAAAGAATTTTTAAAAGGTAAAAAAAAAAAGAAATTGAAAACTATGAAAATTGTCTTCACAGTTGAAGAATAAGATTTGGATTGAAGTATATACTCGTATAACTTCAAAAAGTCAGAAAATGAAGCAAAAAGTTTAATTATAGATATATTCTGATTTTTATATCCAAACGCTGACCGCGAAAGAGTGTCAAATGCAATGAAGTTTTTAAAATTCTTTAATACATATTTCCGTTAAATCTTTAAAAACATACTAGCAGAGCCCAGTCCTTGAAATTCGAGTGCAAATTCTAGGAAATTTTATTTTTTCTTTCATAAATAATTTTATAAGAGTCTAACGGTATGCTAATCAATTTAAGGCATTTCACAATTCAACACAAATTTAATAAACACACACACAGCATTGTATAGTTTTTTATTTGAAGCTTAAATATGTATTTTATGTATGTGTTAGTAGAAACTTTAAATGAATTTTACTTTAAAAAAATGTGTGAATATGGTGAACATCTGCAAAGAAATGCCTGTCAAATGATACATTTTTTTGTCAAAATCGGTTGGTAATTTATGATGTAGAATATGTCACAAGATATAGCCTTGCCTGTTAATATTATAGATTAACTGTGGTCTAAGATAGTGAAATTAATGTTGTGCTAATTATAAAATTTCATAAAATGTTTTTACTAATACCGTTTTCTTTTCTGACAAAAAATGTCGCCCTTTTTTTTGCCCTTTTTTCGAAAAGTGTATTTTTTTATATATTCTGAATTAAGAGTAACCTTATCTTATACATCAATCGAAAGGTCTCAAAGTCGAGCCCTCGTAAATCACAAAAAATTCCAGCCATTGATGTCTTTCAGGTCGTAGTGTGAGAACATTTGCCCATTGTTCCCCCTTTTTGAATATTTTCACCCTATGACTTCCAAGAGGATAATAATCAAAATTTTTTTGCATTTATGAAAACAGCACTTTGAGACCTTTCGATTGATATATAATATAAGGTTGCTCTTAATTCATAATATTTAAAAAAATACACTTTTCCAAAAAAGGGCAAAAAAGGGCGACATTTTTTGTCAGAACAGAAAACGGCATAAAATTAATTGTTTTCAAACTTTTAAAATTTTTATATAAAAACAATTCTATAGCCTGGAAATGAGGAAGAAAATGATGTTTTTTGAATATAATCAGTTAACATATATTTTTAGTATTCTTTTCATTTGATATCTATAATATTAATAGGCTAGGCGATTTCTTGTGACCGATGTTTTGTTCTACCGTTTTATCCCGATTTTGACGAAACGTATATTATTTGAAAGGTATTTTTTTTTAGCCGTTTTGCAGATTTACAGATTTTTAAATTTGTTCCTTTATTATGAGTAAGTTGCATTTAAAGTTGCTACTAAAACATACATAAAATTATAAATATGTTATGTGTGTTTTATTAAATTTGTTAATGTGTTTGTTAATGAGTTTGTTATCTTCATTCACAATAATAATTAACCATAAACGTGTTGGTTTGTGCATTAGCTAAGTTGAAAAATAAAGCTGCCTAGAAATTGCACTCGAATTACGAGCGATGGAATCTGCTAGTATTAATAAAAGCATTTTTAATGAAGGGTACTTTTTTGATAAAATTTACTTAGTTTTTTATTTTTTTTTTTTTTTTTGTTCAAAAAATTTACTTTTTTAATAAATGGCATCCCTTTATGCAATAATAAGAAAATTAACTTTTTTACGGAGAGATACTTTCTTCAGAAAAGGTAATTTCTTAAGAAATCGTACTTTTAACGAAAATTTACTTTTTAAGGAAAGGTACTTTTTTAAGAAAAAATCCTTTTTTTAACAAAAATTGCTTATACAAGAAAAGGTGTTTCTTCAAGAATGGGTACTTCTTCAAGAAAAGATACTTTTTTTAATAAAAGTTACTTTTTTAACAAAAAGTACTCTTTAATAAAAGCAATTTAAAAAACATTCTTATTTAAAAAAATGATAAGTGATAATATTATGATATTAATAAATACTAATCATACGGCGTTACATATCAGTGAGTCAGTCAGTGAATGAGTGATGTCAGAGATATTTTATTAATAAAGATCTAGAAATTTTATATTAACGTGTTTTATTTAGTACTGACTTTGAAGCGCTTCCACATGATTTAAAGACCCGTGAAGATTATAAATTTCAAATTAGAAATAGACAAATTATTGAAAAATAAAAGAACATAATTTTTATTTATTAAAATTGAATCTATAATATTAATAGGCAAGGCGATTTTTTGTCACCTCTTTACGCTTTTTAGTTTTCAACCGATTTTGACAAAAAATTTTCCCATTGGAAAGGTACTTCTTTGCAGATGTGCACCATCTTTACAGATGTGCACCATCTTGGTACATTTTTTTGGAGTAACAATCATTTAAAGTTGCTACTAACACATACATAACACGCACAATACTGTACAATCCTGTGTGTGTGTTTATTGAATTTTGTTTATGTGTCTGTAAAAATTGTATATCAAAAGCCCTGCGTTGAATTGTGAATTGGATAAAATTGATTAGTATACCTTTAGGGGGGGGATAAGGTTTTAAAAGTTGAAAAAAGTTGTCTTTTCATAATTCGATTTTGGAGATACGAATAATGTTGCATTATTTATTTCATATACACGTTATAGCATAACATTTGAAGAATCTTTGAAAAAATTTTCAATTAAAAATTTTAATAGATAAGTCTTGACACAGCGAATCTCCGGAGGAGTTGTTGTTTTGCGGTGAACATCATAACTTGTTACCAGCTCATGTGAAAGAAAAAATCGAAATGCGTTTAAAAGCTGACATGTTTCCTGAGGTAGTGACTGAGAGTTTTTTAATTTTTTTTTTTTTTTTTTTTTTTTTGCAGCATTTTGAAGTGAAAAACACGATTTTTCTATAAAATTTCGGGAATTTGTTGTTAAAAAATGGGGAGGGGAATGGAAAATAAAAAAAACTCTTCGTGGTTACCTGATGATTTATGTAAAGATATAGTGTGTAAAATTTCAAAAGAATTGGTCAAGTAGATTTTGAGTTATGATGTTCACGGACATCGAACATTTATTTGCGAGAAAATCGATTTAAAATTTTTTAAAAACTGATTTATATACGATACTAGCTGAACCCGGTGTACTTCGCTACCCCTCATCATTATACAATAAAACAAAATAAAAAAAAAAATATTTATACATTAACAAAATATTATTTATTTAATTTAGAATTAATTATTGCAATGCTTTAGGATGTACAATATTTTTAGTTTGTCCATCTGGAGCATAAACATATAAGTCGGTGGGTTTTCTTACACGTGAGCATGCAACATAAAGCTGTCCATGCGAGAAACATGGATTTGCTAAATTTAAGCCGCAAATTTGAACAGATTGACCTTGAGCTTTGTTAACAATCATCGCAAACGCTAATCGAAGAGGAAACTGTACTCGTTTGAAGTCGAATGGTAAATCAGTTGGGATCATTGGAATGCGTGGCAAAAGTATATCTGTTCCTTTATATTTTCCTGTTATTATTATTATTATTATTATTATTCTGATATTTATTATAATTAAAATTACAATAAATCTTAAAAACTAGAGCACTAGCAGCTTAGGCTATCGGCTTAATTTTTTTTTTTTTCCTGTTATAATGGTCGCTTCTATTAAATTATTTACAATTTTTTTACTGCAAGTCGAGTGCCATTGCAAAGCCGTGGTGGATCGATATTGCGCAGTAAAATAATGGGCCCTCCAATTTTGAGTTGTAGCACATGTGGTGGAAAGCCTGGCACATCAATAATCGAATATAAAAAATTGGGTGTAGTGAGTGAAAGTTTCACACTGTGAATGTTTGAGGAAGAATGGTGTACAGGTCTGGCTTCCTACAAATCGGAAACAAAGGGACGTGGCCCGCTGACTTTCGCATGGAATGTATACCTATTTAAGAAAACACCTTATTAAGCAAATCAATACATGCCAAATATTGAGTTATATGGGCGGGGCCTCGCCCCTTTGTCCACTAACAACTTTATATAGTCAAGGGCTTAATAGAAGTTATTATGGATTTTAATTTGTCTAAAAAAGGCGTGGTCCCACCCAGTTTTCTTGTAGTACTATTTCTATTAATTTCAATACGATATATACCAAATATCATCGCCGTACGTTAAAAATGGCCGAGATATGACGATTTTAAATTTTGGGTTATATGGGCGGGACCACGTCCCATAAGGACTTAGTATTTCGCAAAAATATCCTTTTGTGAAAATTTCATGACGATCCTTCCAGTAGTTTAGAAGATATAACGATTTTTTATTTTTCTAAAAAGGGGCGTGATCCCGCCCACTTTTCTTATGGTATGTATTTCTATTCATGCCAATACCATATGTACCAAATATGTACCAATATGTAGGTCAAAAAATTCCCGAGATATGACGATTTAAATTTTGGGTTATATGGGCGTGGTACCGCCCCTTTGTCCAATCAAAAATTTGTATACCCTATTATTCCTTCCAGAGTCACAGTAACACGCTGTGAAAATTTCAGGAAGATCGGTGCAGGGGTTTGGCCTCCTATAAGGCACAAACAAACACACATTCATTTTTATACACATACTAGCAGTAACCCGATGCGCTTCGCTACACCCCACATAACGAAATAAAAGCAGGGAATACGTTTTGTAGAAAACTATTTTTTTATATAGGAGGTGCCACGCCCATTAGTCTAATCCCGCCCATTTTTGGGCACCTACTCAAACAAAGTCACAAGACTTTCACTATTATAGTACTCCAACAAAATTTGGCGTGAAAAGGGCCGTGAAAGGGGCGTGGCGTAAGAAATGTTTATTTCTACCTCGCCTGGAGTATAATGTGTATACAATTTGAAGTAAATCTGTTAAAAACTATATGGGAGCAATTACATAATTTTAAAAAAGTGGGCGTAAAAGTAGGCGTGGTCGAAAAAAAAGTACCCTATTAATGATGCCAGAGTCCCCGTTAAATGCTGTGAAAATTTGAGGAAGATCGGTCCAGAGGTTTGGTCTCCTATAAGGTACAAACAAACAAACAAATAAAGAAACACACATTCCATTTTATATATACAGATATAGATAGATTGAAAGCAGATTAATTATAATTTAAGGTAAAATGGGGCGAAAAAGGGGATTTGGTAATAAAAAAATGTATGGCTACCTTACCTGTAGATAAAAAGTGTATAAAACTTTAGGTAAATACATATTCCAAAAAAAGTATTTTGTATAGCAAACATTGTTAGTGGTATAAGTAAGTATCTGAATTAAAAAAAGGGGGCAGTGAAGTGGGCGTGGTTCATAGTTATATGGTGACGTTAACAGTATTAAGAGCAATATACTATCAAATAAAAAAAATCCGTTGGAAGGAACAAATTTGTACAGAGAACAAAAAGTTTAAAACTTTCAAACAAAATTTGGCGTGAAAAGGGGCGTGAAAGGGGGCGAGGCGTAAGAAATGTTTATTTCTACCTCGCCTGGAGTATAATGTGTATACAATTTGAAGAAAATCTGTTAAAAACTATATGGGAGCAATTACATAATTTTAAAAAAGTAGGCGTAAAAGTGGTCGAAAAAAAAGTACCCTATTAATCATGCCAGAGTCCCAGTTAAATGCTGTGAAAATTTCAGGAAGATCGGTCCAGAGGTTTGTTCTCCTATAAGGTACAAACAAACAAACAAATAAACAAACACACATTCCATTTTATATATATAGATATCGTATGAGGCCGGTCGCTGGAAACGTTGTAACTTTTAAGTTTTGCTCCGATTTACTTGAAATTTTGACACAACACTCTCGAAATGTTGTACATTCAGAAAGAAAAATGTAAAAAAAGTTTTAAAACCTTACCCCCCTCCCCGCCCTTTAGACTATTATAAAATTATTTATTAACAAACCCATTTATATATCTTCTGTGTGGTCAACAAATATTTATAATGAAATTTAATGAATTTTATTTAAAAAATTCAAAATTTAATTTATTTTATTTAAATATTCATAAATTTTTTAGATTAAAAAAACATTGAGAGAAAAAAATTGAATCAAAAAATAAAATTTCCCAGAAATTGCACTCAAATTTCGAGTGCTGGGCTCTGCTAGTAACAATTAATACTCTTAAGTTCAGTTATTTTTTTTTTTTTAAGTTAAGCTATTTTATGTAAATATTCCTTTCTAAGTAAATAAATCATATAAATTTTTAAATTAATTTTTTGGTATTGACCGTTCAAGTAGTCAAAAATATATTTTGTTAAAAGTTTCCATTGTATTGTCACTCACTATATGTAAACTCAGCAATGCATAAGTTAAAATTTTAAAAGTTTTAATTGAGCATTTTGTACATAGGAAAAAAAAAACTATTTAATACAGCAAAACTATATTGATTAAATTTTAAAATTTAATCGCAACTCAAAATTTTTTAAAATTTGTTACTCCATTTTATTCCCGGAAATAACTGACCTTGAACTAAATGATCACAAAAACATAAAACACAAAAAATTTTTTTCTTATATGAAAAATCAGTTCTATTCAATATTGAAGTATTTTTAAAATAATTGACTTAAAAATATTTAATTATTTACTGCGACAACAATTGTATTAATTTTATCAACATTTGTAGTTAACCTCTTGAGTGGAAATGACGAGTGTTACCCGCAAACATTTGCTATGCCAAATTCGATATTGACGGGCTATGCCCGCCACAGATTTAAATGCTTCAAAAGTGGTAGTACCAAATTTATTATACTTAAAAACAATCGTTATGATATTTATACATTATCATACATATATTAAATATATAACAGCCGCACAGAGTTTTATTAAAATTAAATAGTCTCCACACGCATCTTTCTTTTAAATTAAATCGTAAGGCAAGGGGTTAATATATGTAATCTTAACATGGACTTACCTTTAGCTACGCCTTGGTTAAATTTCTCACTTTACGTCTTTTTCAACTAATTTCTGTTCACGGTGCAAATTGATTGAAACGTTTTCACTATATCACTGGATTATTTTAAATAATTATTTATATAATTTTTATTTAATTTAATAACTGTGACTTTTATAAGTAAACGACATCAAATTAACAACTAATAAAAATTCGTATGCACCGTTATAAATAAAAAGCTGTTCTCAACAGTTTTTTGCAAAACTAAATTTAAGCACTCTCTTTGTTTTCAGCCACAGTTTTCTTTCATTTTTTAAAGCACTTCCTTAATTTCGCTTAATTAATATATTTTTTTATCACTATTCTGTCTAATTTTTTCTTGCAAAGATTATATTTTTTTTAAAGATATACCTATTTTAAACTATTAAACATCTAGTTTAACTATTTTGTTTTGATTATCACAATAACCGCAACCCCGCCTTACAAGTTTAAAGGCCAAATTAGTACTGAATATACAAGGTCAAAAAGCACGACATATAACCAAAATGTACAAATTACTTCTCTTTCCTTAATTTTGCCGAAACTCATCTAATTCCCCATTGCTCTTTCACTTTTAACTATTTATGGTTTTCTAGTTTATGCAATCGATCTGTTGCAATCCTTCCAAAACTTTGTGATTTCATTATGCTTAAATTTTGCTCTCATTTGCCCTCTCTCGATTTGTATGTTTTTATTGTTTTTTTTTTGCAAAACTCAACACTATTTCTCTATAGGTACTTAAGCTTATTTTTGTTTGTTTAATGTTAATTCATCACTGATCTCTTCCATAGTGGTGTTAATTTCTTTTGTTAAACAATTTATTTTAATCTAGTACGGCTTAACAAAAAGAAACTATAGAATATTCTTCTTATTTCTTTGATTTTCAAAACCGCGATAGTCACTTTTCTTTTTCTCTTTCTATAGATAGATTAAAATAAGCTGAAGAACTAAAAGCTTTATTCTTGAATTCCTTTCATTACATGTCTGTCACCTATGTTAATGGCTTTACAGTTTGAAAACCACTGATTTAATCCTGGCTAAAGCTTTTTTTTTGTATAACAATTGCGATTTATAATTCTTGTTTTTGTCTCGATCATTAGATGTTCATGAAATTAACATCAATATTTCACATGCCTTACATTAACTGAGACGCTTAAGTTGATTATCATTTTTTGATAATTATATGGTTGTGTTATCCAAATCCGGTGTCGGTAAATCATTTTTAAAAATATAAGCAAATCTTTAGAAGTATTTATTTTTCCTCATAAGCCAGAGACGAAGAAAGCATATTTTATAAAAATCATAACTACTGTATGAATATTTTCATACGATCATTTTCTGGTTTAAAGTTTTCATCAGGGATTATTATTTTTTAAATATATAAATTTATGAAATTTCAAAATAAATTTTAAAAGTTGTACTAAAAAATTAGGTTAATTAATAATATACATACAAAAATAGAATATTATAATTTTTGATTTATTTAAAAAAACTACTTTCACTCTCATAATTTCAGCACAGATTTTGATTATTTTTGATATAAATCAAATACTTAAAACAAAATTCTGCCGCTTTATGGCAGAAGTGTTTGAAACTATTTTCGATCAATACCTTAGGTTGCCATTATTATGTTAAAGAATTTTATGAATTTCGAATAGTATGGACCAAATAACTAACACATTTGCGATACAAAATTCATATTTTTCATAAATTTAATTAAAATTTATAATACATTATTCATGTGGTAAGTATTGTAGTATTTCATGTTCTTTTAAAATAAAATTAAGAAAATTATACTCGGTCTAGACCGACTATACGCTAACCCATAGCATGAGTTTAATGAAAGGGTCTTGGTCCAATTAATTGGATATACAAAATAAACATAAGTCATTGTTATGAATTTATGTTCCGCAGAAGTAAAAATTTCATAACGGATACTATTTATACCCTATACCACTATGTGGTTTGGGTATAATGACTTTGTGCTGCTGTTTTTAACAACCAAAAATATTTGACCTAGACCCATCTTTAATTATACCGATCGAATCATAATCACTTTCTGAGTTGATTTAACAATGTCCGTCCGTCCGTCCGTCCGTCCGTCCGTCCGTCTGTGTGTCCATGTAAAGCTTGTAATCAAACTGCAGGTCGCAAATATGAATATATTTTGATGAAATTTGGTATATAAGCTTTTATCGGCCATGGGATGAACGCTATTGAAATTGGTGAGAATCGGTCCATGTTCAGACCTAGCCCCCATACAAATTACCTATATGAAATCGACATAAATTTCCATAAGATCCAAATTGTCATATAGATCTTACTCAAATTGGGTTTGTATGCGTTCATTACATCCACTAATGAGTAGTCCAAAAATGATCCCTTTGACCCCATATAGAGCTGCTTCCCGATCTTCACTTAAATCTATTAAAAAACAAAAATATTGCACTGATTCTTCTCAAATTTTGTTTGTATATATTTTTACAAAATACAAGAGACTTTACCAAACACGATCAGGATCGGTCCATTTTTGGACCTAGTCCCTTTATAGATATAGCAGCTGATATGAAATTTTTCATATCTTCAGCCAAAAAAATTAATAAAAATCCCACTCAAATTTGGTTTTTGCTTATTTTCAATGTCCAGTTAGTTGGGCCTAAGAGATAGGGTTTCTAAACGCATGGTATAGGGTATCGTATAGTCGGTCTAGACCGACTATAATTTTCTTACTTGTTTACTATGGGGACTAGGTCGGAAAATGTTCCCATCACGACAATATTTAATAAACTCACTTATTTTACATCAAAACATAGAAATCAAATTTGATAAAAATTTATGGAATATATTTTTTTATAAATTTTAGTGAAGATCGGAAGTAGCTTTATGATTACGAATGGTCCTATAAGATTTGTATTTGGACCATTGATTAATGTAACATATAGAAACCAAATTAGATTTGGCGATTTCAGCCGATTTCATATGGGTAAAATTAATAAGATAATTAATAAAAATTTTAGGTATTTTCATTATTTTGTTATTTATTTAATTCAAAACAATTTTTCAATGCAATCAGCATTTACTTATTTAAATACATACAATTAGCCGTCTTGGTGAATGTCTTACTCCCAAAGATAAACCATCGTTCACATGTATAAAAAAAAAACAAAAACAAGGTAACAAAAATGTGTGTGTATGCATCGCTGATACATATTTGCACATATTGTGTGGACTTATAAATATTTTTCACTTTTTTTTAGTTTTTACATGCATTTTTTTTTAGCATTTTTTATAGAAGTGACACCACATTTTAGGTCATATCTCTTGGCACAATGTCGCCCTATTTATTCAATTTTCAATACCAACATGCCAGAAATTATGGAAAAATATTATCGTGAGTTTACCCTGCTAAATGCTATATTTTGTAATTGAGGGTTATTTCAACAGACAGACGGATGGACGGAAGGACAAATAGACATCACTATATCGACTCGATTTGTGATAAGGATCAAAAATATATATAATTTATGGAGTTGCAAATTTATTTTTCTAAGTAGAATGGCAAGCTGATATATACCCTCCTCAAAATGGTGTGAAGCGTATAAAAAAGTATGACATTCATTTTTTTGCAGGGACCGTAAATCATAGTTATTTTTGACTATTTTAACAAACAAACAAAAAGCAACTTATAGAAATAAATTTCGGAGAACTGATTCAAAGTAATGCAATTTTGATTTTTATTTTTTGGATTGGTTTTTTATTTCGTTTTTTTCGAGCACAAATATAAAATATAAAATTCAAACACTACATAAAAAAATGTGAGAAACGTAAGAAAAAATCATTTCAAAATTTTTTTGGCATTTAATATTAATGTTAATTAAAAAATTCCATCGAAGATGAATAAATAAGAATTAAAAAATAACTTAAAAAAATAAAAATCAAAAAATAATTTTAAAAAATTAAAAATAACTTTTTGTTCTAAATTAAAAGATAAAAATAAAAAATAGCTCAAAAAATAAAAATCAAGAAATGTCTTTTATTTCTGCTTGAAAAAATTGCTTTTAAAAAATAAAAAAATAACTTCAAAAATCAAAAAAAAAAAACAAATAAAAATATAACTTTAAAAATAACTGCTGGAAAAACTAAAAATCCAAAAATAAATTTTAAAAAATAAAAATTAAAAACGACTTTTATATCTAAATGAAAAAAAATATATTTTTTGGTAAAAATCAAAAAATAACTTTTAAAAAAATAGCTAAAAAAAAATCCAAATAGAATAATCAAATCAAAAAATAACTTTTATTTATGCTGGAAAAAAATCCAAAAATAACTAAAAAAAAACAAAAATCAAAAATATCTTTTATTTCCACGCGGAAAGATAAAAATAAAAAATAACTTTAAAAAAATTACTTTAAAAATTAAAATCAAAAATAGCTTTAAAAGAAATCAAATAAAATTAAATAAAAAAAAAAACGTTAATTTCTGTTGGAAATACTATAAATCAAAAACTAAAAATAAAAATCCAAAAATAACCTTAAAAAATTAAAAATTAAAAATAACTTATATTTCTAAATGAAAAGATAAAAAAAAAAATAATTTTAAATTATTAAAAACCAAAAAGTATCTTTTATTTCTGCTTGAAAAAATAGTTTTTAAAAAACAAAAATCAAAAAATAACTTAAAAAATTAAATTAAATCAAAACAAAAATAAACATAAAGCTAAAAATCAAAAAATAAAAATCGGAAAATAACTTTAAAAAAATAAATATTAAAAAGGTTATTTTTTCTAAGTGAAAAGAAAGAATCAAAAATAAAAATAAAAATCAATAAGTAACTAATTTCTGCTTTAAAAACTTAATATCCAAAAATAACTTTAAAAAAATAAAAATCAAAAATAACTTTTATTTCTGCATGAAAAGATAAAAATAAAAAATAACTTAAAATTATTAAAAATCAAAAAGTATCTTGTTATTTATGCTTGAAAAAATAAAATCATGTGAGTGCGATCGAAGGGGAGATGTGTAAACATTTAGGAATTAATTTTTTTTTGTGACCCTTTTTTAAAATTAAACAGAAAACGTTATCTATGCAATCAACTGCAGGAGCTCTGCTAATATAAAAATAATTATTATTTTTTATTATTTCAACTGGTTAATTTTTAATTTTTCGTTTTTTATTTTATATTTATCAGTTTTAGTTTTTCGTCTTTCATTTTTCATTTTTTATTTTTCATTTGTCTTTTTTTCATTTTTCATTTTATATTTTTAATTTTTTTTTTTTTCATTTTTTATTTTTAATTTTTTATTTTTCATTTTTCATTTTGTACTTTTCAGTTATCATTCCGCGTTATTCGTTTTTCGTTTTTTATTTTTAATTTTTTATTTTTCATTTTTATTTCTCATTTTTTATTTTTTATTTTTAATTTTTCACTTTTCATTTCTTATTTTTATACCCTATACCACTATGTGGTATAGGTTTGGCTTGCACATATTTTTTTAAAATATAAGTGACTTTGCCAAATATGGTCAGGGTCGGTCCATTTTTCGACCTAGTCCCCATATATATATGGCACCCGATATGAAATTTTTTCATATCTGCAGGCAAAAAATATTAATAACAATGCCACTCAAATTTGGTATATGCTTTTCTCTATATCTAATTAGTTGGACCTAAACGGATGGTAGGTCTGGACCGACTATAATTTTCTTACTTGTTCCATTTTCATTTTTTATTTTTCATTTTTCGTTTTTTATTTTTCATTTTTCATTTCTTATTTTTGATTTTGCATTTCCAAACAGTTTATTACATATCGTAATTTTTTCACCAATACAATCATAAGTCACACCGATTTTTACTTACGCTCACATGTTACGCTGATTTCTTCTTACGTTCACATGTTACGCTGTTTTTGTGATTGTATTGTGAAATAGAAACTTAAGCCCCTGCGCGTATAGATGTTTACACATCAAAAATTAAGAAATAACTTTTAGAAAAATTGAATAAAATCAATTCTAAAAATAACTTTTATTTCTGCTGGAAAACAAAATCAAAAAAAGTTCTTATTTTGTGACTTTTATGTTAAAATCAATTTACAACTGTAACAGTCCCTGTATATTAGACTATCTGGAACTCAGGGTAATAACGACAAGCTAGGGCTCCAAACCAATGAAAGAAATTTTCCATTTTTAGAAACAAATTCCTTAAGTGGAAGCTGGAATACCATTTAAAATCCAAAAACCAAGTGCTTCTAAATGCAAATTCGCCATATAAAAATCAAGCCTTATGAAGTAGGTTTTTAAGGGATTTTGTTTCCCTTGCAAATGTGCTTATTGGAAGCTCCATTTTTTTACTGGTCCACATTAAAGGATTACATGGACACAGTATATCCTGACCACAGAGTGGCTTCAATAAATATTATATGGGGTTTAATTTTTGATGTGTAAACATCTATACGCGCAGGGGGGTAAATTTCAAAAACAGCGTAACATGTAAGCGTAACATGTGAGTCGTAAGACAAAATGTGATTGTACTGGTGAAAAAATTATGATATTATGATAAACTGTTTGAAAATTAAAAATTAAAAGTAAAAAATGAAAAATAAAAAATTAAAAATAAATTAAAAATTAAAAATTTTAAATTTTAAATTTTAAATTTAAAATTAAAAATTAAAACTTAAAAATTAAAAATTAAAAATTAAATATTAAAAATTAAAAATTAAAAATTAAAAATTAAAAATTAAAAATTAAAAATCAAAAATTAAAAATTAAAAATTAAAAATTAAAAATTAAAAATTAAAAATTAAAAATTAAAAATTAAAAATTAAAAATTAAAAATTAAAAATTAAAAATTAAAAATTAAAAATTAAAAATTAAAAATTAAAAATTAGAAATTAAAAATTAAAAATTAAAAATTAAAAATTAAAAATTAAAAATTAAAAATTAAAAATTAAAAATTAAAAATTAAAAATTAAAAATTAAAAATTAAAAATTAAAAATTAAAAATTAAAAATTAAAAATTAAAAATTAAAAATTAAAAATTAAAAATTAAAAATTAAAAATTAAAAATTAAAAATTAAAAATTAAAAATTAAAAATTAAAAATTAAAAATTAAAAATTAAAAATTAAAAATTAAAAATTAAAAATTAAAAATTAAAAATTAAAAATTAAAAATTAAAAATTAAAAATTAAAAATTAAAAATTAAAAATTAAAAATTAAAAATTAAAAATTAAAAATTAAAAATTAAAAATTAAAAATTAAAAAATTAAAAATTAAAAATTAAAAATTAAAAATTAAAAATTAAAAATTAAAAATTAAAAATTAAAAATTAAAAATTAAAAATTAAATATTAAAAATTAAAAATTAAAAATTAAAAATTAAAAATTAAAAATTAAAAATTAAAAATTAAAAATTAAAAATTAAAAATTAAAAATTAAAAATTAAAAATTAAAAATTAAAAATTAAAAATTAAAAATTAAAAATTAAAAATTAAAAATTAAAAATTAAAAATTAAAAATTAAAAATTAAAAATTAAAAATTAAAACTTAAAAATTAAAAATTAAAAATTAAAAATTAAAAATTAAAAATTAAAAATTAAAAATTAAAAATTAAAAATTAAAAATTAAAAATTAAAAATTAGAAATTAGAAATTAAAAATTAAAAATTAAAAATTAAAAATAAAAAATAAAAAATTAAAATTAAAAATTAAAAATTAAAAATTAAAAATTAAAAATTAAAAATTAAAAATTAAAAATTAAAAATAAAAAATTAAAAATTAAATATAACAAATTAAAAATTAAAAATTAAAAATTAAAAATTAAAAATTAAAAATTAAACATTAAAAATTAAAAATTAAAAATTAAATATTAAAAATTAAAAATTAAAAATTAAAAATTAAAAATTAAAAATTAAAAATTAAAAATTAAAAATTAAAAATTAAAAATTAAAAATTAAAAATTAAAAATTAAAAATTAAAAATTAAAAATTAAAAATTAAAAATTAAAAATTAAAAATTAAAAATTAAAAATTAAAAATTAAAAATTAAAAATTAAAAATTAAAAATTAAAAATTAAAAATTAAAAATTAAAAATTAAAAATTAAAAATTAAAAATTAAAAATTAAAAATTAAAAATTAAAAATTAAAAATTAAAAATTAAAAATTAAAAATTAAAAATAAAAATTAAAAATTAAAAATTAAAAATTAAAAATTAAAAATTAAAAATTAAAAATTAAAAATTAAAAATTAAAAATTAAAAATTAAAAATTAAAAATTAAAAATTAAAAATTAAAAATTAAAAATTAAAAATTAAAAATTAAAAATTAAAAATTAAAAATTAAAAATTAAAAATTAAAAATTAAAAATTAAAAATTAAAAATTAAAAATTAAAAAATAAAAATTAAAAATTAAAAATTAAAAATTAAAAATTAAAAATTAAAAATTGAAAATTAAAAATTAAAAATTAAAAATTAAAAATTAAAAATTAAAAATTAAAAATTAAAAATTAAAAATTAAAAATTAAAAATTAAAAATTAAAAATTAAAAATTAAAAATTAAAAATAAAAATTAAAAATTAAAAATTAAAAATTAAAAATTAAAAATTAAAAATTAAAAATTAAAAATTAAAAATTAAAAATTAAAAATTAAAAATTAAAAATTAAAAATTAAAAATTAAAAATTAAAAATTAAAAATTAAAAATTAAAAATTAAAAATTAAAAATTAAAAATTAAAAATTAAAAATTAAAAATTAAAAATTAAAAATTAAAAATTAAAAATTAAAAATTAAAAATTAAAAATTAAAAATTAAAAATTAAAAATTAAAAATTAAAAATTAAAAATTAAAAATTAAAAATTAAAAATTAAAAATTAAAAATTAAAAATTAAAAATTAAAAATTAAAAATTAAAAATTAAAAATTAAAAATTAAAAATTAAAAACTAAAAATTAAAAATTAAAAATTAAAAATTAAAAATTAAAAATTAAAAATTAAAAATTAAAAATTAAAAATTAAAAATTAAAAATTAAAAATTAAAAATTAAAAATTAAAAATTAAAAATTAAAAATTAAAAATTAAAAATTAAAAATTAAAAATTAAAAATTAAAAATTAAAAATTAAAAATTAAAAATTAAAAATTAAAAATTAAAAATTAAAAATTAAAAATTAAAAATTAAAAATTAAAAATTAAAAATTAAAAATTAAAAATGAAAATGAAAATTGAAAAATTAAAAATAAAATATGAAAAATAAAAAATTAAAAATAAAAAATGAAAAATGAAAAACGAAAATTGTAAAATGAAAAAAAAAATGGAAAACGAAAAATTAAAAATGAATAATGAAAAATGAAAAATAAAAAATGAAAAATAAAAAAAATGAAAAAAAAATAAAAAATAAAAAATGAAAAATAAAAAATTAATAATGAAAAATAAATTAAAAATGAAAAATGAAAAATAAAAAATGAAAAATTAAAAAAAAAATTAAAAATGTAAAATAAAAAATTAAGAATAAAAAATGAAAAATGAAAAATAAAAAATAAAAAATGAATAATTAAAAATTAAAACTAAAAAATAAAAAATTAAAAATAAAAAATTAAACATGAAAAATGAAAAACTAAAATTAAAAATTAATAATGAAAAATAAAAAATGAAAAATTAAAATTAAAAAATTAAAAAAAATTAATAAAAAAAATGAAAAATAAAAAATTAAAAATATAAAATGAAAATTGAAAATTGAAAAATAAAAAATTAAAAAAGAAAAATAAAAATTGGAAAATGAAAAATGAAAAATTAAGAAAAAAAATTAAAAATGAATAATAAAAAATTAAAAATTAAAATTAAAAAATTAAAAATAAAAAATAAAAAATAAAAAATTAAAAAAAAAAATTTTCATTTCAAAAAAATAAAAAACGAAAAATTAAAAGTAAAAAATAAAAAACGAAAAATTAAAAATTAACCGGTTAAAATAAAAAATAATAATAATAAGTGATACGCTTTCTGTTTGATTTTAAGAAAGTGCTATAAAAAAATCTTTAATTACTAGATGTTTAAACATCTCCCCTGCGATCGGACTCACATGATTTTTTAATCTCAGCCGCCTTCTGACTTAAAAGTAATATCATTTGTAAATATTTTTTAATCCGTTTTGAGATATAAAGAAACTTTAATTCGAAAATTTTTCAGTTATGCGCATCAGATTTTTCGAATTAAGAGTTATTTAAAAATTTACACGTTCCACCATTCGGGGTTTATAGATAATTTAAAAAAGTTGATTTTATTATACAATTATACTTTAATAAGCCAAAGTATAATATAATCAAACCAGCGCCGCTTTTACAAAATGCGCCAATTACATCTAATTTATTATAAATTAAAATTTTTTTTATATTGTTTACGTTTTGCTTTTAATAAATTAGAGTTTAATTAACACATAAATCGCGAATGACGTCGGACCTCACATAGCCCTGGAGAGTAAAGCCCTTAAGTTTTTCTTTAGGATGTGTTGAGGGTCGACATCGATATTGCTAAGTATAGTAAGTTTGATTACATGAAGCTACGAGGGCGGATCAATAAGTCCCGTGACTTTTAGAATGAAACACAGTTTTTTTTGCAAAAAAAAAATTATTTTTCAACACAATCTCCTTTAAGCTCAATACACTTAGTCCAACGTTTCTCCAATTTTTGTATCCCTTCCAAAAAATAGGATTTTTCGAGGTCCATAAAATATGCATTTTTGATCAATAATTTCATTGTTGGAGCTAAATCTCTTTCCACCGATCCACTTTGGGCTAAATCCGGAGAATATGGTGGAAGAGGTACCAATTCGTAACCCAATTCATGGAATTTTGAAGTTGTCACACGATTAAGTTTATGGTCAATTGAGAGCAAACGCGGCACCCATCTTGCAGACAGCTTTCTTAAACCCAACTGATCATTTAAAATCGAAACCACACTGCCATATGAAATGCCTATGGCATCAACAATCTCACACACTTTTACTCTTCGATCGGCCGACACCATATCGTGGATTTTTTTCGACATTTTATGGTGTATTGACCTCAATTGGCTGTCCAGAACGTTCAGCGTTATTTGTATTTTGTGCGACCACAACGAAAGTAAACCACTTTTTTACCATTGAAATCGATGGTGCAGAGTTCTCATAGTATTTATCAAGCTTTTCCTTGGTTTGATTGACGATTTTTTTGTTAGCAAAAAATAATGTTGGAGCACTCGAAATTAACTTTTTTTCACCATTAAAAAAAAACACGAGGTTGTATGTTTTGAACAGCTGTTAAACGCAGAGTAACCCTCCTATCTCACATCACACTGCAATTCTAAATCGTTGTGTACGTATTATCAACGAAAAATTGTTCGAATTAGTCGAATCCATCGCTATTAACTTTTATGCTCACACATCTGACTGCAATCTCATTTTTAAAATGTTGTCGAAGCGTAAACTTGAAAAAATTTCATTACTTCTCTCTCTTATTTTACTTTAAATAGAGTTACCGAGTTTATTATACAGGCACATGTTTGAGGGAAAATGTTTACATTTATTATTATTAGTATTATTTTAATAATAGTTAATAATATTTATGCTCTATAATTAACAAAATTGCGTTTTTATATGCGCATTTGAAGAAAGAAATCATAATAATAGATTTAACAAGTTAAAACTTTAATTACAATTTTGCAGAATCCAGTAAATTTGCATTTAATTTATAACAGGGTAACATTAATCGTCGTTAGTGTCAGCCACTACTCGCACGAAAAATTTGGTGCCATTAGTGTGACCACTGCGGAAAATGTGTGTGTATTAGTAAAAACAATGTGAGTGCATTGAGTTTTTCGAACTTGCAGTGTGATGTGAGATAGGGGCGTAAATGACGGAAGTTGCTCAAAATTTTACAGTAGTCTATTAACAGGTGATACTTGATAGGAGCAGTGTTGCATTTCATATAACGACGAGGGAAGTTCGAAAAGTCATTAACTTATTGATCCGTACTAGTATGCCCTTCATGCTTCGCTACGGCTTCAATAAGTATCGGTTACTTATTGAAATGTATGTTTTCATAATCGTTTCCTACGAAGCTTGTGTTGTGCAATTAAAGCATTTTTTTTTATTTTGTTTTTTTTTTATTGCAATGCTTGCTGATATACAATATTTTTTTTTTCCATCGGTGAAAAAATTATACAAATTTTCAACGTTCCTATTCTGGAGCAAGTTACATATTGCTGCCTATGAGAAAAGCATGGATTTTCCAAACTAAATCCGGCAACACTTAAGGATTGGGCTTGAATTTAGAATATCATTTGGCATTTGTTTTTATTTTAGCGTTTTTTGGTTTTGGCGATTTTTTTTTGGCGATTTTCGGTTTTGGCGATTTTTGTTTTCCGTGATTTTCGGTTTTGTCGATTTTTTAATTTGGCCATTCTGCCCATATTTTTCACGCCTACTCACATTGGTAATTAATGTACTTGTCAAAAGTTTCCAGTCGTTCGCTGTCATAGTACTTCATTTTTTGTGTAAGAGATACCACGCCCACTAATCCCATCCAGCCCATTAATATCTGTTGAACTCTTACAAAGTGTCAAGGCTATCCCTTTTATAGTGCTCCAATTATTTGGTATTATATATTTACGTTGTATGGGCGGTCCGATCATACCCATATTTTGTTAAACTAATTACATGAATAACTTATGGGCTCACGCAAAGTCCCACGGTTCTCGCTATTACAGTATATTACATTTAATATTTCAGATATGTATGTGACATTTAATGTTAACTTTGTATGGGGGGGGGGGGGGGACAACCCCACGCGCATTGGTTCGATCCCGCCCAATTTTTGCCCAACTGCTCACATTAATAATAGATGACCTCAGAGAAATTTGCAATGTTCACTTTGTTCACAATAGTTCCTTCCAAATACACAGTAAGACTCTACCAAAATTTTAGGAAGATCGGTCCAATGGTTTAGCCTACTAAAAGATACTTTCGATTTCATTTATATACATATGTATAGTTATAGATTATTTTAGTTTAATAAATTAGCATTGTAACTGCATCAAAATCTAAAGATTAAAGTAGCCAGATTTGCTTTTCATTTTCAATATCAATACAATATAAGAACCCAGATCTTTACCAACTTTTAAAACAGATAACATTTTTTTTTATAAATAACTAAGGCCCCCGTCAAAAAATCGTTGTGTGTTAAATTTGCAAAAAAAAAAAAACAAATCAACTCATATTAAAAGTACGCTACTGCAGGTTGTTTGTATATTTTTCTGCAATTCCTTTACACATTTCATTTGTTTGTTTCCAAAATACACAACAACAAAAAAACACACCGTGTGTGTGAGTAAATTCAACAGTGGTTGACGGTACGAACTCTGGCTGGCTGGTTGACTAGCTTACTTGTTTGTTTGTTTGGATGGTTGAGTTGGCTGCGTGACTGAATGACTGACTGACTAGTTGTTGTTTGCTGTTTATTATTGTGTTGATGATGACGCTGTTGCTGTCGTCGTTGTTGTTATTGTTGTTCGCATGATTATTGCTAATATTAAATATATGTTGATGATGATGATGAGGTTTATATTGAATACTGAAGGGGACTCTTCTTTTATAAAAACGTTGCTGTTGGAGTCATTGGGTTTTTAAGTTGAAAAAATGTAAACAATATTTTTTTTTTTTAACAACAACATAATGATTTTGATTACCTTAAGCATAATGATTTTGATATCACAAAATGTTTTTTTTTTCTTTCAGTACAAATAACATTAAAGAGAGAGAGAGAGAGAGAGCGAGAGAGAGAGAGAGAGTTTTGCATAAAAAGTGGAATTCTCTTGTATATTTATTCATTTGTTAATTATTTTGATGATTTTTTTAAGTTATTCGGTAATGCTTTTTGTTTTTGTTCAGGGAAATGTAAACAAAAACCCAAACAAAACAAATATGCTAAAAATAAACAATAACAATGTGGAGTTGAATTATGTTGTTGCATTTTTTTTTTTTGTTTTTCTGTTTTGTAATTTCACAATTAAACTTAATTATGTGGTTTTTTTGTTACATTGTTCTGTTGAGATGGGCTGCTCTGCTTAGCTCTGTTGTGCTCAGCTTCGGACGTCAACGTCGCTGTTGTTTATCATTGAGAAAAATGTTGTATGCCTCAACAAAACAACTCCAATGAAAGCTTAACATTAATGTTGCTTTTAAAAATTGTTTTCTGATATTATGTTGATGTTTAGTTAGTTCTCTTTATGAAAATCTACCTTATTTTTTGGTTGTTCGAAGATAATTGTATTATTGCTGTTGTTGTTGAGTTGGTAAAAAAAATTTTTGTTTTGTTCGATTGCACATTGGGATGGTCTCAATCATTGCAGTTTTAAAAGAAATTATATCAATACACTTTTGAACTCTTCTAGAAAATTCTGAATAGGTACAAAAAAAGATATATCAAACCGATATACATATATATCTGTGGTCACAAGCAATAACCGCCTAACTCGAAAATCATGCTTTTAAGAAAAATAGCTTTTTATATAAATGTAATAGGGCTGCATTACGACTTAAGTCAGAATATTTGTATTAATATCTTTTTAAAAGCAGTGTTGGAGAAATGGGGATTTAACGTAAATATAAAGATTTTTTAGTAGAATATGACAGCATACATAATTTAAATCTGCGAAAATCATTCTTTCGAGAAAAATAACTGTTTATATAATGTAATGGGGCTTTGTTACGACTTAGGTCAGTATGTTTTCATTAATAACTTTTTAATAAAAAGTGGTAGCGAAATGGGGATTTCACGTAAATATAAAGCGTTTTTAGCAGAATATGACAGCATACATAACTCAAATCGTTCTTAAGTCGACTTAGGCGGATATCGCTTGTGACCACAGATATATATATATACATATATATGAGGGTATAATGAGTTTGTGCTCATGTTTATAACTACCAAATATAGTTGTTTCACCTTCTGAGTCGATTTAGTAATGTCCGTCCGTCCTTCTGTCTGTCTGTCCGTCTATCTGTGTGTCCATGTAAACCTTGTAATCAAACTACAGGTCGCAAATATAAATATATTTTGATGAAATTTAATAGATAAGCTGTTGGTAGCAAGATCTCTATTGAAATTGGTGAAAACTGGTCCCTGTTCGGACCTAGCTTCCATACAAAAACCCATATGAGATCGAATAATATTGTGTTAAAATCCAGATCCTCGTCAAATTTGGTTTTTGAATGTTTATTACACCCATAAATCGATGGTCCAGAATTAAACAATATTTCTAGTTGTAACCGATGTAACTTTGTCAGCTTTAAACCGATTTTGGCCAAACATACCTCATTTGAAAGGTATTTCTTTTTAGCTGTTCGCTAGATTTACAGTTTTTACCGTGTCTGAAACATTTTTTTGTACTAAAATTCATTTAAAGTTGCTACTAACACATATACATATAAAATTATACCCTGCTGTGCATTTGTTTATTTTATTTATTAATGTGTTTGCAAAAATTGTATATGAAAAGCCGTCTGTTGAATTGAAAAATAATTTTGGACATAAACCAATAACGACAATAACGCAATCGAATTTCATTATAATTATTGCATATCACACGCCCTGTATTTAGCATACCTTTAGGTGGCATACAACGTGGTTCAAATACCTTTAGGCTCTTTTTTCTGTGTGTTCAACAAATATTTATAATGAAATAAATTTAATGAATTAAAAAGATTTAATAAAAACATTGAAAGAAACAAATTGAATGAAAAAATAAAATTTCCTAGTTTTTGCACTCGAATTTCGAGGGCTGGGATCTGCTAGTATATACATATATTCACTAATTCATAATTTTGAAAAGTAGTTTTGTGAATCCGGTTTACGCCAAATAGTTTTGAATATAAATTTTGTTTAATGAAAAATATTTTTTTTTAAATTTTTTTACAATAAATATTTTATATTTTATGTTTATTTATTTTTTTTTCATAAAAAAATTCTTGATAATATTCTGCAGTTGCCTTCCATAGTGAACTGACTCTGCATATGGCATGCTTACAGCCAGATTTTCATATTGTTATCACTGTATTTGCTTATATGTATGTACGAGTATGTTTAAAATTGTTTACATATTTTTTATACATTAAACCAAAGAAACAAAAAACAAAAACAAATCTATAAAAAGAGGGAAGATCAGTTCACACAATATTAAGTATGAAAAAAAAGTAATATAAAAACGCAGGAACGAATCAAAAACAAATTTCCAAAAAAAATAATAATATATAAAAAAAAAAAAAAATGAACCGCAACAATTGCTAAACAGATTGACATAAACAAAGGCAACCATCGTGTGAGTCACACAGTGACTTCGTCTGTCCGTCTGTCATCCAGACACTAAAGCAAAACACACAACTTTGCATTTTCATCATCATGCGAGCGTTCTAAATGTATGAAGATTTGTTTTATATTTAATTTTTTATTTGCTTTTTGTTTTGCTGTCATTCTGTTGACGCCAATGTGTTGTTATTGTCTTAAAAACACCAACAGTTCGTTAACGTTCTTCAGCCACAACATCATCATCGTCATCCACATCATCATCATCATCACTATCAACATCATCACCACCACCAATATCAACAACAATACAATCAACCCAACATCGGCTACAGCAAAACAAACACAAACGTCAGCAACAACAGCAACAAGAATAACAACAACATCAACGTCAACAGTATCAAGCAAACAAAGCCGCCTGCTGACGTAGCTGCAGCAGCAGCAAAAAATAAAACTTTTGAGAAATTCACATTTCAATTGCGAGCATTTTTAGTTACAAATCGATTTCGTAAGGTTTGGTAGTGTTTTACGGTGTTTGTCGGCTCAACACAAAACAGCAAAAATTCAAAAGAAAGCAAATAAAATAAAAACATTTTTCAAAAAAACAAAACCAAAAATATATAAAAAAAAAAAAAAACACGAGACTGTCTCGTGAAAAATATTTATAAATTAAATTTTCAAGAATGATAATTGAGAACTACTACGTCATTAAAAGTTGGAATTTTTTTTAAAAGGTATTGAAAAAATGTAAAAACAAAATATTTTGGCGCTTTAAATTTTATTGAGAGTGTTTTTTTTTTTTTTTTTTTTGATTTGAAATGTGAATTTTCTTCAAGTGTCGTTTGATTTCATTTCCTTCTTCCGTTTGCAAAATATTGTTTATTTTGTTATTTAATTTCATGGCCTCTTTCTTGAAGTGTTAATGATATTTTATTTTTCTAAATAATACATTGTTATAGGATTTAATGTTTTCTTATGTGTTGTTGTGGTTGTTGTTTTCGATGCAGTTTATGTGCTGCTAAATCAAAAAAAAAAATAAATAAATAAATATTGTGCAAACAAGTTAAAAAAACATTTCAGTGAGTTGTGGAAAATTTTTGAAAATTAACATAAAAAGTGAAAAATAAAAAAACACATAAAAAATATATCTGTGAATCGCAATCAAAAAAAAAAAAACACGGTAGAAACCCAAAAAAATATATATATTTAATTTTAAAATAAAAATAATTAATATGTGAAATAAATAAATAGATTAAAATAAAAAAATAAGTAAATTAGTTTAAAATATTAAAATAAAAGAAAAGATATAACAATAAATATTATAAAATATAAACAAATTGTAATTTCTTTAAATATGAAAAACATAAACTAAAGTTATATAAACAAATAATGGTAAAATAAAAATAAAAAATTAAATAAAAAAAAAAGTTTTGAAATCAGTGCATCTTTAGTTAATGCAACTATTAGAACAACGGTAGCTACAAAATAAAAATGTGCGAATAATATCTTCTTTCAGAAAGTACTGGTTTTTTAAATCGAAAACAATTTTTTGTAATTGCATTTACAGCGCGACATTGCTTAACATAACTAATAGAAAAAACGAGGCTGTTGCAAAAGTCGGCAGTAGTTACAAAACGATACTAATTAAACAACATATATATATACATATATATCTCGTTTGATTTAAAAATTAATTATTAAATCAATTTATTAAATAAAGCAAGTTTGAAATTTAATTATTTTCTAGGAAAACTCATTGATTTTGTGAAAAAGTAAAATTTCAAAACACACGCGTGTTTTGAGAAATTGCATTTTCAATGCAAAAAAATGTTAATCTAATTCCAAAGTTTTATATTAAAAACAAACATAACAAAAACTAACAAACAAAAGAATTTAAAACTAAATTTACAATGCAAATAATTCCGTGAGGGTTGAAATAATCGAGGAGTTGTGTTTATCGAGGGTTGCATGAAACGAAGTGTTACTGCATTATTGCCATAAATAATTTATATTCAAAATTATATATGTATGTATGTATGATTGCTTGAAAATTCACTTACCAGTGGAAAAGAGTAGTTGTAAAGTCACCAAAATTTTTATAAATAACGAAAATAAAAAAAAAAAAAAAATTATAATAATTCAAAATGTTTTAAACTATCAAAAATTGTGAAAAAAATACCAAAATTTTTATATAAATTTTCTTTTCATATTCAAAAAAGTCTAAATTATGACACTCAAAAAAAATTTTAAATTTTTATTATTTTTTTTTTTTTTTGATTTTCACTAACAAATATTAATTTAATATATTTAAAAATAACCAAAATTGTGAAAAAAATCCCAAAATTTTTATATGCGTATAACATTTTATTTTCATATTCAAAAAAGCCTAAACTATGACTCTTAAAAAACATACCAAATTTTAGTAAGAAAATTTTTTTATTTGCAAAAAACAAGTAAGAAATATATAGACGGTTTAGGCCGACTATACGATACCCTATACCAAGTGTTTAGAAACCAAATCTCTTCGGTGCAATTAATTATATATAGAAAATAAGCATAACCCAATTTTGAGATACATTATTATTAATTTTTTAGCTTTCGGATATGAAAAAGTTCATATCGGATGCTATATTTATGTGGAGACTAGATCGAAAAATGTACCAATCCTGAACATATATATAAAATATATATAAACCAAACTTAAGAAAAATCTGTACAATGTTTTTGTTTTTTTTTTTTAAGATTTAAGTGAAGACCGGGAATCACCATCATGTAGGGCTATCGCTAAGAATTGTCCTACAGGGTTTATCTTTAGACTACTGATAAATGGATGTAACAAGCATACTCTAATCCAATTTCGGCGAGATATGATAATTTGGATATTATGGAAATTTAGGTCGATCTCATTGAGGACTTTTGTATGGAGACTAGGTCTGAACATGAACTGATTTTCACCAAATTCAATAGCTTCATCAATATATATATGTATATGATTGTGACCTGTAGTTTGATTACAAGGTTTATATGAACACACAGACGGACGGACGGACATCGCTAAATCGACTGAGAAAGTTATTCTGAGTTGATCGTTATAATGAAAGGTGGGTCTAGGTCTAATATTTTTGGTAGTTAAAAACATCAGTACAAAATGATTATACCCTGACCACGTAATGGTATAGAGTATCTATAATATTAATAGGCAAGGCGATTTCCTGTGACCGCTGTAAGTTTCACAGTTTCACCCCGATTTTGTCCAAAAGGTTATCATTTGAAAGGTATTTCTTTTTAGCTGTTCTCCAGATATACAGATTTTCATCGTCTGGAACATTTTTTTGGAGTTATGATCGTTTAAAGTTGTTACTAACACATACATAAAATTATACAAAGCTATGTGTGTATTTATTAAATTTTTGGTTGAATTTGGCGCAGCCCCGAAAAGTGCGTTTTTGACCCTATCCTAATCAAAATCGCTCGCTGATTACGAAAATCGATACCAGAAGGGAGGAAATTGCCCCTGGGCGGGCCCAGGAGGCCCCAAAAAGGGACCCAAGGTTGCGAAAAAATCATGTGGGTACCCAAACTTCCGGAAATTTTATGGAGATAAAAAAAAAATAAATTGGGGCGTGGTCCCAAGTGTACCCAGCCCCCCCCCCCCTAACATTGCGGGCCTGATCCATTTTATAAGTGTGGGTATTCAAATGAAAGGGAAATCCGAGAGCATTAAGAAAATCGATACCAGCGGGCCCAGGAGGCCCCAAAAAGGGACTCAAGGTTGCGAAAAAATCATGTGGGTACTCAAGCTTCCGGAAATTTTATGGAGATAAAAAAAAATTGGGGCTTGGTCCCAAGTGTCCCCAGCCCCCCCCCCCCCCTAATATTGGGGGCCTGATCCATTTTATAAGTGTGGGTATTTAAATGAAAGGGAAATCCGAGAGCATTAAGAAAATCGATACCAGAAGGGGGAAAATGCCTCTGGGGGGCCCAGGGGGCCCCCAAAATTGCGAAAAAAAATCATGTGCCTACTCAAACTTCTGGGAATTTTATGGAGATAAAAGAAGAAAAAAAATTGAGGCGTGGTCCCAAGTGTCCCCCAGGGGATATTACAGTTTGAAAATGTTAATAAAAGATAAATAAAAAATTATTTCGAAAAAATCGCGCGATTCTATTAAAAATGAAAACTATTAATGGTAATAGGTATAAATGTAGTAAAATGAAAACTATTAACGGTATTAGGTATTAATTTTATTTATAAAACACATTTTTTTATTCTTGTGACATACGCAGGAAAACTTTATTCAGCGAAGCCACCTGCCGCGTCCTACTGGAGGAGAAAACCCTTAAGCGCGGCCGCAGGCCGCCACGCAGGAAAACTTTAGTATGCGAAGCCAGATTTCAATACTTAATAATAAAAACAAGTAAGAAAATTATAGTCGGTCTAGACCGACTATACGATACCCTATACCATGCGTTTAGAGACCCTATCTCTTAGGGCCAAATAACTGGACATATAAAATAAGCAAAAACCAAATTTGAGTGGGATTTTTATTAATTTTTTTGGCTGCAGATATGAAAAAGTTCATATCGGATGCTATATCTGTATAGGGACTTGGTCTAAAAATGGACCGATCCTGACTATGTTTGGTAAAGTCTCTTCTATTTTGTAAAAATATATACAAACAAAATTTGAGAAGAATCAGTGCAATATTTTTGTTTTTTAATAGATTTAAGTGAAGATCGGGAAGCAGCTCTATATGGGCTCAAAGGGATCATTTTTTGACTATTCCTTAATGGATGTAATGAATGCATACAAACCCAATTTGAGTAAGATCTATATGACAATTTGGACCGTATGGTAATTTATGTCGATTTCATAAGGGTAATTTGTATGGGGGCTAGGTCTGAACATGGACCGATTCTCACCAATTTCAATAGCGTTCATCCCATGGCCGATAAAAGATCAAATGCCAAATTTCGTCAAAATACATTCATATTTGCGACCTGCAGTTTGATTACAAGCTTTACATGGACACACAGACGGACGGACGGACGGACGGACGGACATTGTTAAATCAACTCAGAAAGTGATTCTGATTCGATCGGTATAATTAAAGATGGGTCTAGGTCAAATATTTTTGGTTGTTACAAACAGCAGCACAGTCATTATACCCAAACCACATAGTGGTATAGGGTATAATAAGAAAACTATTGATTTTCCCATTTACGGAATGTTTACATCTAATTTAAACATTTTCTAAAAGGGAAAACCATTACCTCTTAATTATAAAAACAAGAAAACTGAAATGAGAGCTAAAGCCATTTTCTAATATTGCTAATGTCAGCTAAGGCCATGATGGCTTTATCTCCCATTCAAATGAAAAAAAAAAATGACTTTATCTCCCTATTGAATGAGAGATAAAGCCATCATGGCCTTATCTCACATGGTATTAAAGCACCCCCTCGTATAATCTGTCAAACCTGCATCGATAAAAATTTTTTTTTTAATTTTTTTTTTTTCATTTTCGAAAAAATTACAAAAAAAACAACAACAGTATCCAAAAATTGGGTCCCTTTTTGGGGCCTCCTGGGCTGCCCAGGGGCTTTTCCCCCCTTCTGGTATCGATTTTCGTAACCTTTATTAATTCCTTAATAAAGTGCCAAATTTTTTAATGTGTTTGTGTTAATGTGTTGAGTTTTTCTCTTCATTTAAAAGGAGTTGAATTGAGAGGCATACCTTTAGGGTCTTTATTAAATGAAAAAACAAGTAAGAAAATTATAGTCGGTCTAGACCGACTATACGATACCCTATACCATGCGTTTAGAAACCCTATCTCTTAGGCCCAACTAACTGGACATTGAAAATAAGCAAAAATCAAATTTGAGTGGGATTTTTATTAATTTTTTTGGCTGCAGATATGAAAAAGTTCATATCGGATGCTATATCTATAAAGGGACTAGGTCTAAAAATGGACCGATCCTGATCATGTTTGGTAAAGTCTCTTGTATTTTGCAAAAATATGTACAAACAAAATTTGAGACGAATCAGTGCAATATTTTTGTTTTTTAATTGATTTAAGTGAAGATCCGGAAGCAGCTCTATATGGGGTCAAAGGGATCATTTTTGGACTACTCATTAGTGGATGTAATGAACGCATACAAACCCAATTTGAGTAAGATCTATATGACAATTTGGATCTTATGGCAATTTATGTCGATTTCATATGGGTAATTTGTATGGGGGCTAGGTCTGAACATGGACCGATTCTCACCAATTTCAATAGCGTTCATCCCATGGCCGATAAAAGCGTATATACCAAATTTCATCAAAATATATTCATATTTGCGACCTGCAGTTTGATTACAAGCTTTACATGGACACACAGACGGACGGACGGACGGACGGACGGACGGACATTGTTAAATCAACTCAGAAAGTGATTCTGATTCGATCGGTATAATTAAAGATGGGTCTAGGTCAAATATTTTTGGTTGTTACAAACAGCAGCACAAAGTCATTATACCCAAACCACATAGTGGTATAGGGTATAATAAAATATCCTACAATTTGCACTCAAATTTCGAGCGCTGGAATCTGCTAGTAATTATTTAATATCTTTAAAAATATCTAACCCATAAAAACAAAATTTTTATTAAAACTCTTTCTTTCCTTATGCATATGAATTGTGAATCTCTCCGTGACTGTCCGTGACTTTGTGTGACTGTCTTAAAATTAATATTTGGCCACAAGTCTATGGATAAAGTTTCAGATCGATCGCATGAGGGGAAATGGGGTTTAAATCACTCCGTGACTGTGTGTGACTATGTCAAAGTTAATCTTTTTTCACGGCAAGTCTATCAACCAAGTTTCAGATCGATCGGACAAGCGTAAATGGGTTTAAAGCACTACGTGACTGTGCGTGACTCAAAATTAATCTATAGTCAGAACAAGACTATGGGCCAAGTTTCAGATCATTTAGATCTGGGGGAATGGGGTTACCACATGGCAGACAGATAGAGAGTATGAGTTAAAAGAAATTGTGACAAAATAAACAAACTTTTTAAAATAAAAACATTTTTATTTCGGTTTTAAAAAATCTAAATTAAGAAAATATCCATTTCTTTTTTTTTTTCAAGAAACATTAATTTTTATACAAAAAAAAATTAATATAAATTTTAAAAAATTACAACTTTTAGATATTGGTAATTTTTATATTTATTTTTTTATTTGAAAAACATTTTCCACAATTTTTTCGATTTTCTAAAATAAAATATATTTTATTTATAATATATTTCTGTGCCGATATCTCTAAAAAAAATACGTAATATCTTAAAGAAAAATAAATAAATTATCTTATATATTAAAAGAATTTATGAATAAACTTTGCATTCAAGATTTTTTCAATATTTTTCTTCTCTCAAACCTCTATAACTAGAGTTCTAATTAACGTAGGCTGTTGACATAGGTCTAAGAACACTTAGTGAATCAAGCTCCTTCTTTTGAGCTATTAACTGCTTAAATTCGTTGGGTTTGAGGAAAGTTATGCGTGGACAATCAACTTTACTTTTACTGTACGTTAACTTCTCTGGGCATATTTTGGCATTACTGTACGTTAACTTCTCTTGGCAAATTTTGGTATTATAGTATAAAAATTAATATAATAAAATGCTGCGGAGCAGCAGGGGTCCTCTAGTGACATTTAAAAAATTTAATAAAGTTTTTATAAAAAAAAATTATTTGCCAAAAAAAAAATTAATTTCATATATTTAAAAATAATATTTTGATATAGTAGCAGAGCCCAGCACTCGATATTCGAGTGCAAATTCGAGAATATTTTATTTTTTTTTAAATGGTGCGTGGTAAAGAAGAAGAAAGCATATATTTCAAAAATTCATGACTGCACTGTATTCTTAATCGGACCGGTTTCTGGCATTTCAGCCTTCATCAGCGATTTATTGAACATTGTGATAATTGTTATGTTTTAATTGAATAGGTTGTTTCTATATGAAAATTTTTTCTGCTTAGGGAGGCCGTGAGGTTTTGAACCGTGAACCTTCACATACACTCGTACTTGCACTTTTTGGACAGCGCTTTAACACACTCACCTAAAGTCAGGCCTACGAGCAGTGTGGTTAGTTTTCAGTTTTCGTACCATACAGCTTTACTTTGTATTAATTTCAGAAGATACAACTCTGTCCAAACAAACAATCGTCATTTTTGAATTTTGAATATTTTTTGCATTTATACTTCTAATTTCCACTATTCTCAGTTTTCGTTTTTTCATTCAATTTTTATCTTTCAATTTTTAAATAAGATTTATTAAATTTCATTATAAATTTTGGTTGAACACACGGAAGATATATAATTGGGTTTGTTAATAAATAATTTTATAAGAGCCTATAGGTAGATATTCTAATCTATTTTAGCAAATTCACAATTCACATAAAACACATACACAGCATTGTAAAGTTTATATACTTTTAAAAAAATATACCAGATGGTGCACATATGTTAAGGTAGTGCACATCTGCAAAGAAATACCTTTCAAATGGTATACTTTTTGTCCAAATCGATTGGTAACTGAAGGTGTAGAAGATGTCACAAAAATGGCTTTGCCGATTAATTTTATAGATAATAAAAAAAAACCGTTTGTGATATTCACTTACAAAATTTCCATTAATTTTTTATACCAAAAAAAAATTAATAAATTAAAAAAAAATCAACTTCCAAAATTCCCGTTTTTTCAAAAAAAAAAAATCATTTTTTATACAAAAAATAAAAGTATAAATTAAAAAATTACAATTTTAAATATTGGTGATTTATATATATGTATGTAGATAATTTTTTAAAAAAATTCCAAAATGTGTTTCGATTTTCAAAAAAAAAAAAAAATAATAATTAAATAATTTCTGCGCATTCGGCAGCCACGCGTCGCGTCGCGTACGCGAGCCGCTTCTGCGCATTCGGGAGCCACGCGTCGCGTCGCGTCCGCGTCCGCTCCCCGATTCCGCTCATCGAAATGATGCTATTGAAAAGAATACAGATATTAAATAAATTTGTTGTAGGACAGATATTGAGAGCATCATGGAGAATTAGTTCATTTCTTTCATTACAACTAACTATGTTTATGCATGGAGTATTTTGAGTGTATGATGTCTAAATGTTACGAATTTTAGTTATTCTAAAACTTTGTGATATAAACATGTCTTGTTTTTCCTTCAGGTGCATATACGAAAATATTATATTCTGGAGCAGGCGACATAAAATTGTCTATGAGAAAAACAGTCGTTTATGCAGTTTCAGATTCGCTGGATTCAGCTTGTCTTAACCGTTGGATTTCTAAACGCAGTTGAGTAGATTCAGGCATTTCCGCTTCTCTTAACAAAGCTTGCTGAGCTGCGTTCCGCGAGTGCGTCGAAATGCTGCTATTGAAAAGAATAAAGATTTTAAATGCGTATATTGCAGAACAGATATTGAGATCAGTATGCAAACTTTCACTTAAACAAATATTTGACAAAATTCATTAAATAAAAATATGTAAAAATTTAAGAACGAATTTGGGGAGTAAGTTAATTTCTTAAGTTTAATTTCTTTTGGGGACCTTTTTTAAATTTGGGGAATTTGTTCATCGTGATGTTATTCCCGTGTGTACCAAATTTCAGATAAATCCGTTGAAAAATACAAATTTGTATAGCGAACAAATGTACCAAAAACAGAAAATGAGTTTTATAAAAAAGTGGGTGTAAATGTAGGCGTGGCCAGAAAGATATATAGTCCGACCTTCGCTGGAGTACAGAGATCACGTGTACCAAATTTCCGAGAAAGCCGTTGAAAAATAAAAGTTTGCATAGCAGTCAAACAAAGAAACAAATAAAAGAAAAAAAATTTATAAACATAGAAGTAGGCGCAAAATTAGGCGTGGCTAGTAAGAAGCATATGGCGACCTTGCCTGGAGTACAGAGATCGTGCGTACCAAATTTTAGAGAAATCCGTTGAAAAATAAAATTTTTTATAGCAAACAAATATACCAAAAAACAGAAAATGAATTTTGTATAAAAAGTGGGCGTAAAAGTAGGCATGGCCGCAAGAATGACATGGTGACCTTGCCTGGAGTACATAGATTGTGCGTACCAAATTTCAGAGAAATCCGTTGAAAAATAAAAATTTGTACAGCGAGCAATTATACCGAAAAACAGGAAATGAATTGTATACAAAAAGTGGGAGCAGAAGTAGGCGTGGCCAGTGAGAGTTATATGGCGACCTTTCCTGGAGTACAGAGATCGTGCATACCAAATTTTAGAGAAATCCGTTGTCAAATAAAAATTTGTATAGCGAACAAATATACCAAAAAGCAGAAAATGAATTGTATATAAAAAGTGGGCGTAAAAATAGGCGTGGCCGATAAGAAGGATATGGTGACCTTAGCTGGAGTACAGGGAACGTGTGCACCGAATTTCAGAGAAATCCGTTAACAAATAAAAATTTGTATAGTGAACAAATAGGAATAAAACAGAAAATGAATTTTACATAAAATGTGGGCGTGAAAGTAGGCGTGGCCGGTAAAAAGTATATGGCGACCTTTCCTGGGGTATAGAGATCGTGTGTACAAAATTTCAGAAAAATCCGTTGAAAAATAAAAATTTGTATAGCGGTCAAACAAACAAACAAACAAACAGAAAATGAACTTTATATATATAGATATAAATTGCGAGTTGGGATTATCGAGAAGTTGCGTATAACGAGGTCGCACTGTAATATACTTATAAACTAAAATACAAAAAAGTTACTTCATGCAGACCAAAAAATAAATAAACTAAAATTTAATATAAAAAAAAAGAAAAAATAAAATCATCTACTCAAAAATTAAACGAAAAAATTAATTTTTAAAAATAATGAAATGAGTTTAAAAATTTATTAAAAATTTTAAAATAAATTTTAATATAAAAAATTGTATCTAAAAATCATAAATATATAAAAAAATAACAAAGGAGCTTTTTCAAATTATTAAAAATTTTTAAATCTTTGAAAAATATATAAAAGTCATAAATATATCAAATAAAAATAAGAAAATTATAAACAAACAAATTTTTTAAATTATTGAAAAATATTGCATTGCAAAAAAATGCAAGTAATCAAACATTATTTATTATAAATTATTTTATTTATTTTTTAGTTCAAAAATTATTCTAAGCCGATGATTTTCAACAACAGATAAAATAAAAATATTATAAAAAAAAACTAATTACATTAAATAATAACAAATAAGTGAATTCCAAAAAAAAAAGTAAAAGAACAGATTAAATATAATAATGACAAGTGTGCTTGCGAATATGTTTTTTTGTTGAAATATTTATGTATGAATATCACACTTAAATAAGAAATACATATATAAATTAAAGTATATAAAATAAAAAAAATAATTTTGTTTTTAATATCAAGATACAAATGTTTGCTAAGAATATAATTGAAAAAATAATTAATTAAATGAAATAATTAATGAGAATGTCTTTAAAATAAATTAAATTCTCCAATTTAACAATCAGTCAATTTGTAAACAAATTTTTTTATAAAAATATTAAAAAAAATATAAATATTCTGGTAAAAAAAAAAATCGTATAAAAATACTTTATTGAAGTAACTTGATTTAAAATTATATTTTAATGCAATTTAGAAAATATAACAAATAAATCTGCTTCAAATCATAATAATGAAATGAAAATATGTTTTCCAGTGATTTAATAAATAAAATAAAAATAAAAATAAACAAAAATACACAACAACAATTTAACTGAATTTTTAAAAAAAATTTTATTTAATAAATTGAAAATAAAATCAAAACAAAAAGAATCTTGTTTCAAACTTAAACTGCAGTGATTGAAATATAAAAACAAAAGAATATAGTTCGTCTTATTTGATAATTTAAATAATGTTAACCAATTGAAGTGGAAAAAAATTATTAAAATTAAGTCAGTAAGACTAAGTCTCTTTGGAGACACCTGCAGAATTGGAAGAACAAGAAAAAGTAATCAGACCATATTTTTGGGAACAAAAAGGTACCAAAACCAGACCGTTTTTTGTTTTTTTTTTCAGATTTTTCATATTTCACCCCAATGAACTCGTAGATACATATCGGATATCATATGAAAGGTAGTTGCAAGTACTATTTAATAAAACCCTAAAATTTTAAGGGTTTTTTTTATTAATTTTAAATCAATTGATACCATATTAATATTGCTAGAAAAAGTATCCGTACACCAAAAATTAAAAATTGTCATACTACGATAAAATAGGAAAAAATTAACTAAGCTCTATTTTTCTTCTAATAAATTATTCAGCCATTTATAATTTTTTTTTTTTTTAAATTACCAAAAAAAAGATATCGATTTAAAAAAAAAAAATTTTTTTTATGACATTTTACTGTTACGATATCTTTAAGGCAATCCAAGTTACAACACCTTAAAAACATGGCAATTTTTAAATTTTGATAAGTTTTAAGTTTTTTTTTTTATATTTATACCCTATACCACTATGTGGTTTGGGTATAATGACTTTGTGCTGCTGTTTGTAACAACCAAAAATATTTGACTTAGACCCATCTTTAATTATACCGATCGAATCAGAATCACTTTCTGAGTTGATTTAACAATGTCCGTCCGTCCGTCCGTCCGTCTGTGTGTCCATGTAAAGCTTGTAATCAAACTGCAGGTCGCAAATATGAATATATTTTGATGAAATTTGGTATATAAGCTTTTATCGGCCATGGGATGAACGCTATTGTAATTGGTGAGAATCGGTCCATGTTCAGACCTAGCCCCCATACAAATTACCCATATGAAATCGACATAAATTGCCATAAGATCCAAATTGTCATATAGATATTACTCAAATTGGGTTTGTATGCGTTCATTACATCCACTAATGAGTAGTCCAAAAATGATCCCTTCGACACCATATAGAGCTGCTTCCCGATCTTCACTTAAATCTATTAAAAAGCAAAAATATTGCACTGATTCTTCTCAAATTTTGTTTGTACATATTTTTGCAAAATACAAGAGACTTTACCAAACATGATCAGGATCGGTCCATTTTTGGACCTAGTCCCTTTATAGATATAGCATCCGATATGAACTTTTTCATATCTGCAGCCAAAAAAATTAATAAAAATCCCACTCAAATTTGGTTTTTGCTTATTTTCAATGTCCAGTTAGTTGGGCCTAAGAGATAGGGTTTCTAAACGCATGGTATAGGGTATCGTATAGTCGGTCTAGACCGACTATAATTTTCTTACTTGTTTTTATATATGTATTTATATATGCATATAGTTTTTTACTTACCAATTTATTATATTTTGATGAATTCAAGAAAACTCTCAGATTAGAAACTGTATGCCTTTTGAACATTTCTTATTAAATAAGATTGAAGTTTTTACCTCAAAAATTTTTCCACCTACAAAAAAATTTAGTTTTCGCATCAAAAATGTTCCATTACCAAAACTTTTGTCAACATATCTTGTAGCAGTCGGTCAGCTCTAAAATTTGTTTAAACAAAATCGAAATTTCTTATTTTATATTTTTAAAACTTTAAAAATTTATTAAGGAAATTAATAAATAATTTCGAAATATTAAAAAATATATAATCACTGTATTTTTATATACAACTTTAAGTCATTTTTAGTACACATATAAATTCCTGCAGTATAACAGTAGTTAGTCAAGATTCGAACCTTTTCGAATTAACTCAATTTCTATGCCACAGTTAGTTATAACAGTGTATAGTTTTAAGTGCTCTTTTATGTCATTCAGTAAAATTGAGAAAATTAGCTGAGTTAGCTAAACGCCAGATGCATTAACTTATATTTGAATTGAATCTTTCAATGAACGAGATGGGTTCAAATCACATTTAATTTATTTTATTTTTTTATTGAAATTAAATTCTTTTAGAAAACTGTATTCTAATTTAAAAAAATAAGAAAATTGTAGTCTGTCTGGACCGACTATACGATACCCTATGCCATGCATTTAGAGACGTTTAGAGACTCTTAGGTCCAACAAATTAGATATAGAAAATAAGCATAAACCAAATTTGAGTTGCATTGTTATTCAGCCCAATTCTAAATATTGCCAGGGAAATGAGTTCCCGGGGAATTCATTTTTCCCGAGAATAAATCCTCCTATTCTAAACAGGCGGGGAAAAGAATAATATGGGAGAGAGAATTTCGATTATTCGAAGACAGCTGTTTTGCTTCAGTTGTTTTGTTTTGTTTACAAATTAAAAAATTTTTGTGGAAATTAATTGTAAAACTTTTTTTAAAATCTTTAATAAATTAAAATAAATACAAAAAATGTTCAGTATAGAGTTTCTGATGGTAGCTGAAGCAGAAGAGCAGCAGCAGGACAATACGGAGCAAAGCATGGCAACAAGAAAGCTACGTGATGCCAGCAACCCACTTAATTGCCTGCTGAGTTTAATTTCCACTCCAAATTGCGCCATACCCGGCTTAGCTCCTCCTTGCTTCCTTTGAACATCCCGCATGCAATATCAGGGTTGGCTTGCATTGTGTTCAAAAGAACATGAATTTGTTTTTTTTTTGTTGCTTTTGATCTGAAAGCAACAGTAATGCCATAATAATATTATTATACAAAATTTTAAATGATATATAAAGGGTCCGCCATCTAACGTTTTTTTTTTTCAACTAGTGCTTATTTCGTGAATGGTAACACTTAGCTCATGTCTGATTTGACAGATAATTAGTTTTATCCTTCCGCTGAACGAATATGGTTGTGTATATGCTTGAACAACGCTGGGAAATATTGCGACATTACTTTGAAAATCATGGTAATGTTGCAGAATGTGTGCGAAAATTGTGTACGGATTTTGGAAGAAGAGAAGCACCGTCAGCTCCGTATGTTCGTTATCTTGTGAAAAAAGTGAAAGAAACTGGCATCCTCATCCATAAACCAAAGCGTGAAAAGACAAAAACAGTGCGTACACCCGAGAATATTGCTGCTGTGGCAGAAAGTGTGCGTGAAGCGCCATCAACATCAATTCACCTTCGTTCTCAACAATTGAACATTTCGGAGGTATCATTTAAGCGCCCCGGTAGGTGCGTAAGTAGCGTGCTCGCCTACCATGCGGGGGTCGTGGGTTCGATTCCCACCAGAGGCTTTGGTCTGTCGCTGCAAAAAAAAAAAAAAAAAAAAAAATTAACACACTACTCTCTCTTTCCTCCTTCCTATATCTATATCTTTCCTGAGATCAACACAATGCACTGCATATGTAGGGGGCATCCCCTGAGTGTTGATTATTAAAAAAAAAAAAAAAAAATCATTGAGACGAATTTTGCATAAAGACCTAGGTATGACGCCATACAAAGTCCAATTGGTTCAGGAGTTGAAGCCAACTGACCATCCAATGCGTTTTCGCTTCGCTAAGTGGGCCTGCGATCGACTTACAGAAGATGCCGATTTTGCCAAAAAAAATCATCTTTTCAGATGAAGCTCATTTTGATCTTGGCTGGTATGTAAACAAGCAAAATTGTCGCATTTGGGGCACACAAAACCCGCACGCATACATTGAAAAGCCGATACACCCAAAATGAGTCACTGTTTGGCGCGGATTTTGGTCCAGAGGCATAATTGGGCCATTTTTCTTCGAAAATGAGCAAGGAGTGGCCGTTACAGTCAATGGCGATCGTTATCGGGCCGTGTTGAACGAATTTTTGTTCACAAAAATTCAAGAGGAGGATATTGGCAACATTTGCTTTCAACAGGACGGCGCTACGCGCCACGCTTTAAAGGACAATATTCGTGAAGCCATTGGTGAAATACAGCTGCACACAATCGATAATGTGCTTAAAAATTGGGCCGATCGTGTAAGCTACTGCATGGCCAGCCGAGGGTGCCATTTGAATGAAATTATTTTCCGTTATTAACCGGAAGGATTGTGCTTTCAAATAAAAAAATAAATTTGAGATAATATTCAGTAGTTTTTTTTTTATAGCATTTTCAAAAAAAAAGTTATTTGACGGACCCTTTATTACTATTTTTCATAAAAATATTAAATACTTAAATTTTTCGCAGCACTCCCTCTCAATTTTTTGGCGGAATTATTCCCAAATTATTCTCCCTTTTATTGACATTCAGAATAGCTACTTTTTTCCCGGGGAAGAGATTCGCATTTTCGAAGTTCTTTTAGAATAAGGGTAAAGGGAAAAGAGAACAAATTCCCGGGGAGATTTTATTAAGAATAGGGGAACAGGGAATAGGGAAAAAATTCCCAGGGAATTGTTATTGAGAATTGGTCTGATTATTTTTAAAAAATATTTTGTTGCAGGTGGAAATGCAAAATCTGCTTCGGATTTATCAAAATCAATAAATTTGTTATGTGTTGTCTATTTCATACATAAAGCGTGGGAGCAAGTGAGTCAACCGACAGTAAAAAATTGTTTCAGGAAAGCTGGTTTTGGGACAAAAGATATCCCCGATGACGATAGCGGTTGGACCGCAGAAGATGAGCTTCCACTATCAGCAATTACTCAATTCACCAATGTTGTTAATCGAGATCGGAGCCAAATCCAAGTTGACAACGATGCCTATATCAGTTTAGATAATGAAGTCTTCATTAATGATGAAGAGGTGGAAAACATTAGTACTGAAATGTTAATTGCTTCCCAAGAAACGCTGACCAACTCGTCTGAAGATGAAGTAGAAAGTGATATTGACGACAAGTTAACTTTTTATAAAGACTTTGTTTTAGCTATAAGAAAACCAAAAGCTTTATCTATACATCACACGGACCTTAAATATCTTACTGACCAAATAGACCTTCAATATATTGAAGTTAAAGGAAGAACTCGCCAAGCTAAAATTTCTGACATTTTTAAATCCATTTGATTACCTTTACCTATTTTGTTTTTACTTCTCGAAAAATGTTAATGGAAATTCTGTTTGCTAATATTTATATGTTCCTTTGTCTGATATTTATATGTTCCTGTTTTGGCAAACTAATTAGAGATAAATATAATACAGATTATTATTTGCCCTTTTTGTACTTCTCTCATAAGCGGACACCTCTCATAAGCGGATAACTTTGTCAGTCCCTTAGGTGTCCGCTTAAGAGAGAATACACTGTATACTAAACTTTATCAAAATGTGTCTTGATTATAAGGTTTACATGGACACACACACGGACGGACGGACATCGCTAAATCTGAGTCGATCGGTATAATAAAAGATGGGTATAGGTCAAATATTTTTGGTAGTTACTAACATCAGCACAAAGTTATTATATGCTAGTTTAGCTGCTGTTCGGAGTTTATGGCCTCGTGTATATTTTAGCTAAAACTTGATTTTTCCGAAGAACATGCAATTTTTCTCACGGACATATCTCGGAAACCAATTAGAATTTTTTTCATATCTTGTGCACAAATGTAGATATGTACTAATAGAAAAGAGCGTAAAAAACTAACCCAAAAATCCTGTATCTAATGGCTCAAATTTGCTAATATTTCGAAATATTTAATATTTTTCTGGTTTTATCACGACCGTTTGGGTCTTTTACCTAGATTACCGGCTTAGAAAAATGCAAGTGTCCTGTTCGTCGATGAAACCAATTCAAAATAGTGCTTGGCTGCACACTGTATTGGGGTTTTTTTAGTATCGATAAGTGCTTCGAAAACCACGCACGAGAAGCAGTTTGCATTTTATGTGTTGTTCTGTAGTACTTTTACTCTTATTGCCCTATTGATTAAATATATTTAAACTATTTTTTTTTTTTTTTTAATCAACAGTAATAAATATTTGACTAATTTTTATGCCAATGTGATTTTTTAAATCTGTGGTCACAAGCGATAACAGCCTAATCGACTTAAGAACGATTTGAGTTATGTATGCTATCATATTCTACTAAAAACACTTTATAATTACGTGAAATCCCCGTTTTTCTAACACTGTTATTGTAAAAGTTATTAATGAAAACATACTGACCTAAGTCGTAATAAAGCCCCATTACATTTATATAAACAGTTATTTTTTTTTTCGAAAAAACGATTTTCGCCGATTTGAGTTATGTATGCTATCATATTCTACTAAAAAATCTTTATGTTTACGTGAAATCCCCATTTCACTGATTTTTAAAAAGATATTAATAAAAATATTCTGACCTAAGTCGTAATGAAGCCCCATTACATTTATATAAAAAGCTATTTTTCTCGAAAGCATGATTTTCGAGTTAGGCGGTTATTGCTTGTGACCACAGAAATATTGTCTCAATAAAATTTAAATTTTTAATTGTAGTACAAAATAATTTTAGTTGCCATTTATTGCTAAAAAAAAATATGAAATTGTCAAAATTATCAAAATTATTAAATTTAGTGAGTGGAAACTTTTAACAAAATATATTTTTGACGACTTGGACGGTCTAATCCAAAAAATTGGATCATTAAATTAAACACTCTTTTATTAATTTAAAAGCTTTTAAGTTCTATTTATTTAAAAAAGAAAGAAATATTAATCGACAAGGCGATATCTTGTGACATATTCTACACCTTTAATTATTAACCGATTTTAACAAAAAAAATATACCATTTGAAAGCTATTTCTTTGCAGATGTTCATTATATTTACAGATGTGCACCATGTCGTAAATTTTTTTTGCTTAAAATTCATTTAAGCTTCAAATAAACAAAGTGTGTCTATTAAATTTGTATTGAATTGTGAATTGGCTAAAATTGATTAGCATACATTTAGGCTCTTATAAAATTATTTTAGAATAAAAAAAAATTTATAAAATTTGCAGTTGAATTTCGAGGGCTGGGCTCTCGCTGCCAGTTCGTATAAAATAGCTTAACTTGAGAAAAAAATAACAAAACTTAAAATTATTCATTTTTGAGCTGTTGACAAAAAAATGTATACAATAATTGAAAACTTTTCCGCTATTTTTGGCTTCAATAGTTTGTTGTTATTTGTTATTTTTATTACTAGAGTCAATTATTTTCCTCTCCGTATGGATACATTACGTCATTTAAAATTTGTCTCTAAACAATTTCAGTAAGAAAAGCAACCCCATACCGTACTATTGCCACCGCCAAACTTAACAGTTTTATTTGTATATTTTGGGCTTAGACTTTACCCTTTGGTCGTCGTAAAAATGTTCTTCTATCATGGCCTTATAAATTAAACTTGGACTCATCTGAAAAGAGAACAGTATTCCAATTCCGTCTTGATCAATTAATGTGTTCTTTAGCAAAATTTATGCAAGCCAGACGAAATCAGTGGTTTCTTCACAGGACGATAACTACCAATATCAGCCTCAATTGCTCGTCTCTTGCTACTAAATTATTCTGGCTTTGACTCGTTTTACGGGGCCTGCCTAAATGTTAAGTCGTCACCGTCTTTCACATTATTTCTTGATAATTTTTTAAATTATAGATTTATTAATAGAATATTTATCACAAATTTTCTTTTGCTTAAGACCAGCAGTAAAATCATCTTTATTTTTCGAATTTTTAACTCTTCTTTTAATTATAAGATAAAAACATTCCAAGATACAATTGTATTTAAAAAACAGTTGAAAGAAACCGTAGGAAACTATAAATATGTAAATATCGTTTAAGATATTATACATTTTCTTTCATATTGTCTTGTATTTTTATTGTTTTAATCAACTCTGGTGCATAAGTTTAAAAGTTTCCATTGTTTTGGCATTACTTTTTTTTCATTTATTTATATTTTTTAAATTGTATTTTTTATAACAAATTTTGTTATCTTCTTATTTTTGTTATCAAAAAAAAATACCTAAATTTAGAACTTAACGCGGAATTATTAAAAAAACAAAATTGGCAAATATAGAATTTTTTATTGTCCCTGTATATTAAAAGAATAATGACATTTAACAGCTATAAAAATGAAACAAAACCCATAAACCTTAAATAAAATACTAAATACTAAATATATATTAACTTTCAACTTAAAAATGTTGTTTATTGAAATAAGTACATAATAAAATAAAAATCAAAAATTAACATTGACGTCAAATATAAGGGAATTGCAAACATTTATATAAATTATACAAAGTATAGTTAGTTTTATTTATTTTTAAATTATAACATAATATTCAATAAACTAAAGAAACGAAAGCGTGTGACAAAGCTTGAATTAATACTAAACTTACGAAAGTGTTGCAAACATTTAAAGAATTTCAACTTGAAAAACAAAACAAAAATAAAATTAAATAAAAAGTTTCTTGTAAAATTATTTTACAAATTCTAATGTTACAAGAAAACCTTTAACGACCAAGATAAACGCCACCTGTTTTTTGTTAGTTAAAGCTTTAAAAAAAAACGAATGTGTGTTGCCACCTATTTGTGATAAGGATATAATTGCAGCAATGACAAGTCAGAGTTTTTGATAAATTTATCGCATGATATATTTAATTATTGAATTTTAAGTTTATAGAGTTTTTTTGACATCACAAAACAAAACGTATGAAATTTTTTGTAATTTTAGAAATTCGACTTTAATATAAATGAAAGATGAAAAGTTACAAAACATTTGATATTATATTTAAGAAATACATGATCGGTCTCTGGAAAAAAATTTCTAGTATAACAGATTTTTTAGCAATAAAAAAACCGAAATTCACTTCAAAATAAAAATAAATTTTAAAAATTTAGAAAATTTTTCGAATCGAAGAAATTATAATAAAGAATGCTATTGAGAAAATGATAGCAAACTGCGGACAACTTTAAGATACATACGTGTAATTCGGATTAACTAATAGCGTTTTAATTTTTAATGCATTAAAAATTTAGCACTTTTTATTTTCTTTAAAAAAAATGGTATGAACAAATTTTACTGCTTGCCTTTTTATACCCCAAACCACTATGTGGTCAGGGTATAATGACTTTATGTTTGAAATTACCATATTTGACCTAGACCCAACTTTTATTATACCGGTCGACTTAGAATCACTTTCTGAGTCGATTTAGCGATGTCCGTCCGCCGTCCTTCCTTCTCTCCGTCCGTCCGTCTGTATGTCCATTTAAACCTTGTTATCAAACTATATAAGCTTCTATTGGCCATAGGATGAATGCTATTGGTGAAATTGGTAAAAATCGGTTAATGTTCAGAGCTAGGCCCCATATAAATGGCCCCTATGAGATCTCTAGATCTCGGCCAAATTGGGTTGGTTATTGGGTTTATTACATCCATTTATCAGCAAAAAAAAAAACCTTTCTTTGCATTTCTCTTTCTGAATGCTCAACATGTCGAGAATGTTGTGTTAAAATTTCAAGTAAATCGGAGCAAAACTTAAGAAGATACAGCGTTTCCAACGATTGGCTTCATACTTTAAATAAATTTTCTCGCAAATGAATGTTCGAAGTCCGTGAACATCATAACTCAAAATCTATTTGACCGATTCTTTTGAAATTTTACACACTATATCTACACATAAATCAACAGGTAACCACGAAGAGGTTTTTTCCATTCTCTGAAGTTAAAACTAACCTCCACCCATGAAGTATATGATAAATGTAGACATGTTCTTTCTTCGCTCCCGCTCTTTTTCGTATAACATTATAAGATCTGTAAATGAATATGGGCGGTTACACTTCAAGGCTCAAAAATGGCCTAAATCAGAAAAGGCGTAACTCGACTTTTTGTTACTCTACAGGAGAAGGAAAAAACTAAATAAAACTCCAAAAACTTTGTATATAAACATTTTTATTCACAACAGAATCAACGTGGTTTTTTGTTGTTTTTTTTTTTTAATTTTTAAGATCTTATATTATAGGGCTTTTTGTTATTGTTTTTCTTAAGAAATTTTAAAGTTAGGGCTTTCTACACTAAGTTAAAAATAGGGTAAACTAATGAAACAATTCATGTTTTAGGTAATAAATAATCTAACCCATATAAATAAAGTTTTTGTTAAAACTCCTTCTTTCCTTATGTAATGAGTTTTGAATCTTTCCGTGAATGTGCGTGACTATTTTAAAATTAATCTTTTTGATATATAAACACCTATACGCGCAGGGGGGTAAATTTCTATATCACAATACAATCACAAAAACAGCGTAACATGTTAGCTCACATGTTACGCTGTGAGCCGTAAGACAAATCTGTGTGACTTATGATTGTATTGGTGAAAAAATTATAATATAAAATTGTTTCAGCTAATTCAACAATCCTCTGCTGTAAAACGACACAATATAAACGTATAACATATACATAATTCAACAACCCCACAAGTATAACCAGAGTCCCTGCAGTTGTTTGCTATAAGTGATAAATAGATGGCACTTGCTGTTGAATTTTACAAAATTGCAGTTGGAATAGTTTGTTATTCCATAAATTTTGTGAAATATGTTGGTGATGACGTGCAAATGGTAAATATTGAAACTTCAATTTTGAGAGCTGGTTGTTTGTTTGAAAATGGAAAATAAAAAATTAAAAATTAAGAATAAAAAATGAAAAATGAAAAAAGAAAAATAAAAAATTAAAAATGAAAAATAAAAATTAAAAATAAAAAATGAAAAATAAAAAAATTAAAAATAAAAAATGAAAAACGAAAAACGAAGAATGAAAAATGAAAAATGAAAACTGAAAAATAAAAAATGAAAACTAAAAATTAAAAAATAAAAAATGAAAACTGAAAAATGAAAAAATAAAAAATTAAAAACGAAAAATGAGGAATAAAAAATGAATAATAAAAGGTTAAAAAAGAAAAATAAGAAAAGAAAAATGAAAAACAAAAAATGAAAAATAAAAATTAAAAATAAAAAATGAAAAATAAAAAATTAAAAATTAAAAATGAAAAACGAAAAACGAAGAATGAAAAATGAAAAATGAAAACTGAAAAATAAAAAATTAAAACTAAAAATTAAAAATAAAAAATGAAAACTGAAAAATGAAAAAATGAGAAATAAAAAATTAAAAATGAGAAATAAAAAATGAATAATAAAAGGTTAAAAAAGAAATATAAGAAAAGATAAATGAAAAACAAAAAATGAAAAATAAAAATTAAAAATAAAAAATGAAAAAAGAAAAATAAAAAATGAAAAATAAAAATGAGAAATAAAAAATGAAAAATAAAAATTAAAAATAAAAAATGAAAAATAAAAAATTAAAAATAAAAAATGAAAACTGAAAAATTAAAAAATGAGAAATAAAAAATGAATAATAAAAGGTTAAAAAAGAAAAATAAGAAAAGAAAAATGAAAAACAAAAAATGAAAAATATAAATGAAAAATGAAAAACGAAAAATGAATAATGAAAAAATTAACAATATAAAATGAAAAATAAAAAAGAAAAATTAAAATTTAACCGGTTAAAATAATAAATAATAATAAATATTTTTATTTTAGCAGAGCCCCTGCAATTGATTTCTATAAGTGATACATAGATTACGCTTTCTGTTTGATTTTAAAAAAGTGACATAAAAAATCTATAATTACTAGATGTTTACACATCTCCCCTGTGATCGGACTCACATCATAATTTTTTTTCACAGCAAGTGTATGGACCAAGTTTCAGAATGACGGGAAATTACTTTTGGATCACTCCGTGACTGTGCGTGACTATGCATGACTATGTCGAAGTTAATCTTTTTTCACAGCAAGTGTATGGACCCAAAATTAATCTGTCGTCACAACAAGACTATGGGTCAAGTTTTAGATCAATTGGATAAGGGGGAATGGGGTTGCCCCACGACAGACAGACAGACGGACAGACAGACAGACAGAGAGTATTAGTTAAAAGAAAGAGTTTAAAAAATAATGCAATCAAAATTACAGACTTCAGACAAATTTTTTAGTGTAAAAAACTTGATCTTATAAGGTAAATTATCAAAAAAAAAAAAAAAAAAATGGTGCCAATATGCGGGAAGGGTTTTTATTTTAAGTCTAGGAACTGGACCCACTTTTTGTTTTTTCTTCCTTTTTTATATTGCTATTATTTCTTCATAAAGACAATCAGGGAAAATAACTTCAAAAGTAGATTGGTTTTGACAGAAATTAATCCCTGCGAGTCATATGCCAAGAGTCGAAGCATATTAACTGTGTGATCGCCAATTATTCTGCATTAAATTTAAATTAATGGTTTGGATCAGTGTTGCCAAATCAGTGTTGATAAAATCTAACTAGCACTATACAAAGTGATAGAAATGGAAAGAAATGAATTTCTAGCAACTAATATTTTAGAAAAAAATATTAAGAACCGAAAGAAAGTTGATGGTAACAATTTTTCATGGCTTCAATTTGAATGCAAGCTACCTTTTTCGTTTAAATTTAAGGAAACACTCAATAACTAAGTCCAATTTGATGAAGTTTACTTAGAAAAAACAAAGGTAGTTTCAACAAACTATCCTGTAGCCAATTCTTCATACAGTTACATCAGAAAAAAAAACGAAATATGATTGATATCCTTAAATTTATTCCACCCATTTACCATAATTTCTATAAGGATCTACCAGTCAAACAAGAGTTAACAATGAGACAACATCAGGACCAGCCCCAAAATGATGAAGATGCAAATGAGGAATTTTTTTATGTGTAAACATTTTTTTAAATAATTCTAACAATAAATTTTTAATGAATTTTTTAAAAAAAAATAAATTTTTTTTATTAATGTTGTCAAAACTTATACCAACTTTTATTTTCCTAAAAAACGACAATAGTTGTCAATAACAATTATTATTCGGAGTAAAAAATAAAATTTTTTTCACATACATTTATTTATTGGATCTTCACATAGTGAACTAACAATAATTATTCAAATCTTAGAACTAATACTTAATTTAATAAATAAATTCGAAATAAATAAATATTCATTGGCTTATATGTATGTATAACCTCAAACATTTATTATAAGATCGGCAGTCCCTCTCCTTCTTAGGCGTTGCACAGTGGCGCCATTTCAGTTTTTTCGTTGCAAAAATCATATCTTTTGAACCGAATAACATAATTGAACAGTTTAAACAGCATATGATAGATAACTGTTCAGCCTATGATATGAGCGTTTGGAAAGGGTGCTACGCTTTGTAGGGGCCTACTTATGGGTTATCAAAGTTAAAATTTGTAGAAAAATCAATTTTATGGTAACTAAAAAAAATTATTCTTACATTTTTAGATTGTTTTTATTTTTTTTCTTTAGGGTTTTATGTTTTAAATTATTACCCAACAAATTAAAAAAAAAATTACTTCTTTTTTAAATTTATTTTTTTAATTTTCTGTAAAATATTCATCACAATTCATAAGAGAAGGTATATCTAAAAGACTAATCATTTCTAAACTATAATTATTTTCTAACTCTATTTGTGACTTCACATGCCGCAGGGAAGAAATAAGTGGATCGGAAGATGCTGCCAACATGTTGAAAAGGTCCTCATTTTGCCTTACCCTTGATGCTTTGAATGTGTTCTGCAATCTATATTTTTTATAAAATTTGTTTTATAAAATTTGTTAAGCTCTCCAATTGGCAAAGACTTGTACTCAATTATATCTTTGCCATGCGCCAATATTTTATGGATGGTCTTCTGTGAATACATTTCTGCTAAAAGAGATGCAGTTTTCGATGCATATTCTCCATATTTTGTAGAATTGACATTTTCTTTGCAGTTTAAAATATTCAAGATCATTCCCAATCTTTTCACGATTTGATTGTCAATTCCAGTGATTCCAGTTACTGCCTCATCATTTTCAAAAAATCTCCTAGAAGTGTTTCCATCGTTTGAGTTACCGTATCCGTGCTTGGGACAGTCTACTTTTAGTCCAACTTGTTTAAAAAAAGCATCCTGTATTTGCTTCTTTCTGATCTTTTCCTTATCCTTTATTGATGTATTTTCATCGAAGTTTTCCTCCTCTTGTGGTAGGGTATACGCCAGTTTTAGCAAGAACTACATACACCTTATCCTTGCGTGCAATGGTGACATTCCATATTCGTAATTCTCCTCGTTTGTAGAATCGTTTAAATTACCAAAGTTCTTCTGACACTTTTTGCAAATCGGGCATGACAATGTTGAGGTTGTTCCTGTCAGTTCGTTTACGACTTTTCCGTCAACCATGGTCAGGTGGAACTCGTAATTGCATTCAATATATTTTCCTTCTCCAATTTGCAGCTTAGTAGGCTTAATCTTGCTTATTTGTTCTTCAATGTCCTTCACCGTGGTCCTTATGAGTTCTGCCGATTCCATTGCAAACTGAAACATTATTGGTCGGCAATAATGCACTGATGACGGACGTGGATTTTTCCAGTGTAGGGAAACATCAGATTTTAGCCGCAAAGGAACAACAGATGCCATAAACATATTTCCGTCCGATATTGTAGCGTCATCGGAAGGTATCCTTTGCTTATAAACGCTTTGTCCGGATGATCCATCGCAGCCCCATTTGCTGATCAATGTCAGTTTCTCAGGAAGAGTTTTCACCTCATTTTCAGGAAGACTCTCCAACAACCGTTTTGCTGTATGGCCCATGAGATCCTGCAGATTGGCTTTCACAGAGACTTCCGTAAACTCCGTATGCAGTGTTCGTGAATTTATTTTGGCTTGCGTAATATGATTGTATCCTGGTAAAACTTCAGCCCCGTGTCGCATCAAGGATGCCCGTAGTATCTCATATTTTTCTTTGGAAAGTTGCAAGTCCATAAACAAGGCCAAGGCTTCTTCGGAACCATACTTTTTAATGTGTGCATTTGTGGGCGTGGGTATGCTTTCCTTAATCCATTTTAGTCACAGTGGGCTTGCATCAGCAACAGATTTTGTAATCTGCGACCTAACTCTTTCACTATCCTTTGTATATTTAAAAGACAGCGCGTCCGATAAATGCTTCGTGGTCAAGTCATTGGTGGCATCGGCAAGTTTCCTCTTTCTTGTGAAAATTTAACACTCCTCAATACTTTTTTTTGGCCTTCCTTTTGCTCCTCTGGTTGATGTGGTGGGTTTATCTACTGCCAATATATCCAGGATGGTGTCTCCATTAAGCCAGTCCTCGTATTTGGAGTTGAAGGTCTGAATGGTTCGATTAGATGTCATCCATTTTGAATTAATATTTGCATATATTAGATAAAAATTATTTTTTATAATTTCGCTTCTCTCAATATTTCCGTATAAGCTATCAAGTTCTTCTAAAGCAGCTTCCGTGAAAAACTTTGGTGTGGTTGACCTTCTAAACAGTTCAAATAATTTTAAATTGTTCAACGCCATGTTTTCAGTACTTAAATTGTTTAGCGCCATGGTTTCAGTACTTGTTGCGCCAACTTTCAGTCGTAGACTAATCCAGGCATTATGCTTATTTTGCAATATATAGGCTTATGCTACCATGCCTAAAAATTTACCTGTTCCCTGCATACATATGGATTTAGGCTGAATTATGCAATTTTGATATTGTGCTCGTGTCTAAATAAGATTTGTGCCTACCTGGAGGGACCATAAGTCAATATTGTTCTTGACCATTTGTACTCCAAAGTAATTTTTAAGTGAGGTGCGTACCTGCGAATTTCAATGAGTAGTTTTTTGTGCATCCTGTGTCTGTAACAGAATATTGGGAGTAGACTTTGGCAGAGGCTCACAGGAAGACAACCGACTTAAAATGCAATTTTCAAACTATTAGATCAAACTACTGTCAGTCAAAACATGTAAGGGATGCACGCCATACAATTTCTGCAACCGTGTCTTTTTAACCTTTTTTTTACCTCTAGAAGCCAAACGGGCACGTACGGGCAGATAAAACCTTTTGAATTATGTAAAGAAATTATCAAAGAACATGTTTTGCAAATATGGCAAATATAGAAAAATATAGATTTTTTTTATTTTCCGTCAAAGTTGAAAAATAGTGAAAAACGTATAGTTTTTAAATAGTGATTTACCAGGAGAAACACAATGCAAACAGTTAATTTTTTTTTATCATTATACATTTAATAAATTCATCAATCAATACAAATAAAAAATAAGGCGATTCGTTACCTATTTTTCGTGATATTACACCTGAAATCGCAACAAATTGACTAAAAATTGTGTGTTTTTTTGAAAACCGAAAGTCGGTCAACTTTGAACGGTTTCATCTTCTAAACTAAAAATGTGATATTATTAAGAGTAGCATATTTGAAATCGTTGAAAAGTTTCCTATAACATGGGTTTATTCAAAACTTCGTCGGCGCACATGAAAATTTTGATTTTTGCAACCTCGTTTGCTCTACGGGCGCCACTGTGCGTTGGTGGATGCGATTGTTGAGAAGGTCACGTGCTAACAGTTTAGGGTGAGTTTCTAGTTTTTTCAAGTAGCTTGAACAGTTAGGCATACGTTTAATTCTCTATGCAATTGTGAGTTTCTCAAATACCATGGGGCGCGGGTAATCAACTTTAGGATCTGTGCTGGTTTATTACTGGTGGTAACTCATTTATTGAACTAGTAGTTATATTCGGAGTAAAGACTTTTTTCAAATGTTCTACAAATAGATTAACTTTTTCTATATCATTTCTAGCCCAGCCTCCATTTTGCATTCTTAATGGTGGGTAACGTACAACGGGTCCTTTAAGATTTTTTGTAGCTCGCCATAATCAGTAATCAGTTCTTGAAGTCGGATCTAATTTTTCGAGATATCTCTTTAATTTATCGTGTCTCTGGGTTTCAAGTAACTTTCTTAAATTTGATGTACATGCTTTCAATTGTTGCTTAAGTTGTGGAGATCTGTACAGTTGCCAATCTCTTCGAATTCTTCTTTTTTCATTTAATAGCCGCTCGACATCTACCGAACAAGTTCTATACAGCCCTCCGTGTCGGGGGGTTTCACAGCAAGTTGAGAAGATATTTTGAGGTTTTGTTCAAAGTTAACAATAGCCAGGTCAATATCATCAGGTGTTCTTAGTGGTAACCTATCCGTACTGAGAAACTTTCTATACTTTAAACAATCTATAATACTTGTTGGCGTTAAATTGCCATTCGGAGGCACAATTTCTCGGGGGTTAGAAATAGTAACAATAACTGGTGTGTGATCTGATGAGAGTTCCAATAAGGATTCAGCACTTATAAGTTCCCTCGCAATGTTCTTCGTTACTCCAAAATCGATTAGATCGGGAATCTTTTGTCTATCTGTCGGCCAGTATGTTGGTTCTGCGCTTGAGATAACATCTAAGCCCATATTAGAAATTGTGCCAAACAAAACACGGCCTTTCGGGGAGATTAAACGTGAACCCCAGAATGTATGCTTGGCATTGTAATCGCCAGCAGCAATGTAGTAAATGGAGTAAAAATGAACAATAAGCTTTAAAACTGCTTTTAGTATAACTGAAATATTCATTCCAGATATTTATGGCAGTTCATTTACTCAACCTTAATATATCTTCGTATTATCATTCTCCGACTTGGTCCGCTTTAGCTGTGAGCCTTCCATATATCAGTCAGATAATGATACATATTTATTTGAAAATTAACACTTGTAGCAATAAATTTGCACGTGCCATATATATTTATTTTTTCTCGAAAACTAAGTTAGATATAGCAAAAAGGGCTTTACTTTTAGATCACCTACAACAAATGTCATTTTATATGAAAAATTCAAAAAATCATATAAATGTGTTTTTACCGAAAACTAAGCTAGATAGAGCAATAATCTTAACCATAAAAACACAGTTTTTATTAAAACTCTTTCTTTCCTTATGCATATGAGTTTTGAAAATTTATCTTTTGTCGCATCAAGTCTATGGACCAAGTTCCAGTTTGATTGGATGAGGGGAAAAGGGGTTTAAATCACTCCGTGACTTTGCGTGACTATCTTTAAGTTAATATTTGGTGACAACAAGTCTGTGCGTGACTGTGTGAGACTATCTTAAAATTAATATTTGCCCGCAACAAGTCTATGGACAAAGTTTCAGATCGATCGGATGAGGGGAAATGAGGTTTAAATCACTCCGTGACTGTGCGTGACTACGTGTAACTATCTCAAAATTATTCTTTGGCCACAACAACTCTATGGACAAAGTTTCTGATCGATCGGATAAGGGAAAATGACTTTTATATCACTCCGTGACTGTGCGTTAATATCCCAAAATAAATCTATAGTCACAACAAGACTATGGGCCAAGTTTCAGATTAATTGGATGAGAGGGAATGGATTTGCCCCGTTACAAAGAGTATGAGTTAAAGGAAAGAGTTTAAAAAGTGCTTTAATTTGTGTTCACCCATATTAAAAAATTATCTCAAATTCACAAATAAAGTAATAATAATAAATTAATTAAAATTACTAACAATAATAATTTTTCAAGCATTGTAATTTATCGCCTTTTAGCGCTTTTCGCTCCATTGTAATTTAGCGCGTTTTAGTGCTTCTCTGTACTGGTACTGTTTTAGGTCTTTTGCTTGGAAAAAGTTAACATTGCTGCTTGAAAAACATTCTCCGCAATTATTCCCTTATTTGAATATTTTTTTTCATAAAGACTAACTCAAATGAATCTTCACATCTTCTTAAATCAAATTAAAATGAGGAATTTCCCCTTTCAAAAGGTGCTCTAACACTTGAAAATTAGTGCAATACTGTGCAAAACATACATACGATATGTCATATTTGTTTATCAACTCCAACAAAAAAAAAATTCTTTAGAAAAACCACTCATACCTTAAAGGCCAGAACTACACTCAAGTCCAAACAAAACAATTATGACTAAATGCTTAAATAATCAAAACAATATAACAATTTTGTAGTCATTGTAAACAGTTTTATCATGATTTTATAGAAAATAGTAAAAAAAAAAAACATATTCTTATCAAAAAAAAAAAAAAACGAAAAGAAAATATAAATAAATTCTATTAAAATTTCAGTTTGTTTTAATTTAAAATAACCGATAATTCATTGATATTTTGATTTGCAAAATCGTGGTATTGAACTACAAATTTTAAAATATTTTTAACTATATACTATATATATGTATAAAAGTGTATTTATTTTTTATAGTAACAATTTCACTATCACACTATCAAACTAGACAGGGTTAGTCGTCTGATTGCGAAAAGTATACGTTGGGAAAAAGATACATGTGTAAATACAAACACATTTATACTACGAATATTCAAAATATTATACGTTCAATGACTTGATTTATCTCACATTTTGTTTTTGCATTTATAAATATATAAATATAGCAAACAAATGATTAGACACATTACTATTTTTAAGCTTATGAGGAAAAAAATACACATTTTAAAAACAAAACAAACAACCAGAGCCTTGAAATGTTGCAATTGAAAAATTTCAAAAGAAAATTTAATTTCAATTTAGATATAAAATTTAGATGGAACTTCTATTCATTTAGTATAAAACTAAAAGCATAACTTCCTTGCCATATATAACAATAAAGTAATTCCTTAAAAAAATTAAGATTGTTCTGAAAAATATACACATCAAAAGGCCATTCACAAACCATACAATAAATATTTATAGTGTAGTTATGCTTTTTACAAAAATTATTTATAGAGGGCTTATGTTCAATAAGGGCTTTCAAAAAAAATATAAGTGCCAAAATTAGAATTTTACAGTATAATCTATAATATTAATAAGCTAGGCGATTTCTTGTGACCGATGTTTTGTTCTACAGTTTTATCCCCATTTTGACCAAACGTATATTATTTGAAAGGTATTTCTTTTTAGCTGTTTTCCAGATTTACAGATTTTTAAATTTTGTCCTTTATTTTCAGTAAATTGCATTTAAAGTTGCTACTAACACATATAAAAAATTATACATATGCTATGTGTGTGTTTATTAAATTTATTAATGAGTTTGTTAATGAGTTTTTTATCTCCATTCACAATAATAATAAACCAAAATAGTGTTGGTTTTTGAATTGGCTAAGTTGAAAAATAAAGTTGCCTAGAAATTGCACTCGAATTTTTATTACACTTTTCAACAAAAAAATATTTTTACAAGCGATAGGGGAAAGGGGTGGGGTTATGTTCGCTGCTCCATTTTTCTCCGCCTCGTCAGAATTTTTTTTATTAATATAAAAATTTAAAGTCAGTTTATTAATATGAAAATTTAAAGTTATTTTTAACTCTAAAATGAAAACATTTTTGCAAAATTCGTAGATGTTGATCATCTATAATATTAATAGGCAAGGCGATTCCATGTGATCGCTTTAACGCTTTTATTTATCAATTGATTTTGACAAAAAATATTTCATTTCAAAGGGCTTCCTTTGCAGATGTTCACCACATTTACAGATGTGCACCATCTGTTTATTTATACCCCATACCACTATGTGGTTTAGGTATAATGACTTTGTGCTGCTGTTTGTAAATACCAAAAATATTTGACCTAGACCCATCTTTTATTATACCGATAGACTCAGAATCACTTTCAGAATCACTTTCTGAGTCGATTTAGCGATGTCCGTCCGTTCGTCCGTCCGTCTTTCCGTCTGTGTGTCCATGTAAACCTTGTAATCAAACTACAGGTCGCAAATACAAATATATTTTGATGAAATCTGGTATATAAGCTTTTATCGGCCATAGGACGCTAATGAAATTGGTGAAAATCGGTCCATGTTCAGACCTAGGCCCCATACAAATGACCCCTATGATATCGACATAAATTGCCATAAGGTCCAAATTATCATACAGATCTCAATCAAATTGGGTTTTTATGTGTTTATTATATCCATTAATCAGTAGTCCAAAAATAATACCTATATGACAATTCCTATTCATAGGCCCCATATAGAATTGCTTCCCGATCTTCACTAAAATCTATCAAAACACAAAAATATTGCACAGATTTTTCTCAAATTTGCTTTGTATATATTTTTTCAAAATATAAGTGACTTTGCCAAATATGGTCAGGGTCGGTCCATTTTTCGACCTAGTCCCCGTATATATATTACACCCGATATGAACTTTTTCATATCTGCAGCCAAAAAAATTAATAACAATGCCACTCAAATTTGGTTTATGCTTATTTTCTATATCTAAGTTAGTTGGACCTAAACGCATGGTTTAGGGTATCGGTCTAGACAGACTATAATTTTCTTACTTTTTTTTTTTAAGTGGCTACTAACACACACACAAAACACATACTGTGTGTGAGTTTAATATAAATATCGAAAGCCCTGTAATATCAAAAGCTCTTATATATCTTCTGATATTTAAAATGAAATATCAACTATTTATAATGAAATTTAATGAATTTTTTAAAATTATTTTATTATAAATTTTATGACCTCAATATTCCAAAATTTTATATATATAGAGGTATATATAGAAAAAAAAAAACATTTAAAGAAAAAAATTGAATGAACAAATAAAATTTCCCAAAATTTGCACTCGAATTTCTACTGCTGGGCTCTGCTAATAAAATTAAAAACTCTTATTCCAAAAAATTAAAGAGTATTTCAGACTATGTTTTTCACACAAAATTTGTTGATAAAGTCTACCTGAAGTACACTTTAATTTTTTTTGCATACGGACCTTAAAAGTTTGTTTGTTTTATTTATATAAAAAAGTAAAAATAATATATATAAAATAGCTTAACTTCAAAAAAAAAAAAAATAACAAAGTTAAATAGTATTAATTTTTATGCTGTTGATAAAATAAGATTAAAAAAAATTACAAAAACAACAAACAATAATAAGAACAACATAAAAAATTATATTTTTTAAAGCCTTTTTTAGTTTTCCATTGATATCTCTGGACTTGTTAAATCGATTTTGATGGTTTTGAATAGCAACCTTCGAAGGCTATAAGCCAATCATATTCAATCAAAGTGTTCTATCTAGCTGACTCATTGAGGGCGTGATCGTGATTTCCACAGACGGACAGACGGACATCGCTATAATGACTCCACTTGTTATAAGTATCACGAATATATATTTTTTATGGGGCCCTAGATTATTTTTTCTGACCACTACAAATGGATTAACAAATTTTTATACAGTGAGTGACAATACAATAGAAACTTTTCACAAAATTAAATTCAAACTTTTTTTTAATTTCGAAGGTTATTTATTTAAAAAGGGGAAAATATCAACTTAAAATAGCTTTACTTCAGAAAAAAATAACAAAACTTAAAAGTATTCATTTTTATGCTGTTGGCAAAAAGTTTACTGTACTATAATTGATCCCTTTATTTTTATTCCCAATATTTTGTAGGGTAGCCATTATTTCTTATTCCTCTTCACGGCACCGTGAAGATGATAACCATGGAATTATTTTCCACTCTGAATTAACTGCCTCTACGAGATCTGTCTTGTTTGTGTAATTTTGCGTCCGTATTTTTCTATCTTCAATTTACCATAGATTTTCTATGGGATTGAGATCTCATGATTGGGCTAGCCATTCCAAAACATTAACTACATTAGATTGTAGCCATTCAGTTACAACTGTGGAGATGTGTTTTGTTACGTTGAAACTGCCAGACCAGAGGCATTTTTTCCTACGCGTATTGCTACATTACGTCATTTAGTATTTGACTACCTTTAAAACCAATAAGTGCAATACTATAAAAATGTGCAAATCGATCTATTTATAGAGCATTAAATTATTCTTATATGTATTTACAAAACTTACGAAACATTAAATAGAAAGTTTCAACTACAATCATAAAAAGCTATTTGGGCCTAGAATTATTAGTTTCCATCAAAACTAATACCATAAATGGCAGATACGATACTGAAGAGTTTTCTATCAAACACTCATTTTCATAAAAACATACAGTACTGATCATTTCTAAGAAATTATAATATTTTTTTTTTAATTAATCGAAATGGTTGAAAAATTATTATTTTAAATTTATTTAAGAATTTACTCTTTATAGAATCTGCCCGTATAACGTAAACACATTGAATTTTCTAAAAATGAGTACAACCGAGCTAAAAAAAAAAACATGAAAGAATAAAGAAATTTTAGCACAAGAAATGTTTTACCGGCAAAGCTAGAGATCTAGTATAAACATGGCAAATTTACGATCAATTAGTATAAACGTAAAAACTACGCAAAAAACCGCAAGATCTTTTTATAGGTTAAGTCTTTTGTTTTAGTAAAAGTCAAAGCTAAATTTAATAGGCTGATTTAAGCCCAAACACATATAGTTTTAGTTTCGACATAAGATAGTTAATGACTTGACGTCAATGAAATAAATAAATTAATTACGCTCATGATTTAAACAAACATATGTATACATATATTGACATAATATAAATACACGCTTATCAATAATGGTTAGTGTCTTTGCTAATTGCTTATACAAGAATATTTAAAGTTATTTTTGTCTTTTGCGCATTAAACATTTTAAACATTTCAATAATTTAAAATATATTTTACTAATTTAGTTTAATTGATTATATTGATTTTATTTGTTTATCTATTTTACTTATTTTATTAATTATATTTTTTTGTTTTATTTATTTTATATTATTTAATTGATTTATTTTATTTGTTTTATTTATATATGTTACTTATATCATTTATTTATGTTATTTATTTTATTTATCTAATTTGTTTATGTTATTTTGTTTTTTTAGCTCATTCCAATTATTTAATTTATTTTATTTATATATTTTATTTTATTTTATTTATTCTATCC